>JBBGZY010003022.1:0-382500 GCA_037952925.1 Lithobates clamitans | reverse complement strand
AAGAAAGGCAATCAAGAAGCATAATAGTTTGCACAAATGATAGCTGGCGATAAGACACAGCACCAGCCGCATCAAAGGCTTGAGCTCAAATATCCTTTTGGTCAGAGAACACATCCAGCATCATTACAAAGAAGTCTGGAAATCCTGGCATTGATTCTGCAAGTACCATTGGGAGCTCTGGCATGTATTCTGTGAGTAACATTATCAATTGGTTGCACTTTAGAAGTCCTAATATGGTATTTTTTTGCTGTATTTTTCTATCTAATTAGGGATGTGGTGCAGCAATAACCTACCAGCCTCCAATCCTCTAGATCAGCCTTTTTCAACCAGGGTGCCCAGGCACCCTGGAGTTCCTTGAGGTTTCTTCAGGGGTGCCTTGGCAAAATGCCTAAAAATGTTTCAAATTTGCTTAAACAATCCTTCAGGTGGATCAAGCTTGAATTTAGTTACACAAAGCAACAGGTTTTCATTATGCGCCATTATGACCTTCTAGCCACCACCGTCCTAACAACCAATGACTTCATCAGTTGATTAGTAGGGTGTCGGTCGCCTACAAGGCATCATTGTTTGATTCTCCTCTGCCCCTCTCCTTCAGCACTGAGGTCACATTAGCTGACAGATGTAGAGAAATTGAGGGAGATGAGAAACATTGGAATACTAGTCAGTACCAGTGTGCAAAAGTGTATTTGCTTTGGAAGAATAAATCACCTCTAATGTTTGGTGTCCTACGTGAAGATGTTGCTGCATTATGTAAATGCCAATTTACAATATGTAAATGTATGTTATGCCACGTACACACGAGCGGACTTTTCAGCATCAAAGGTCTTTCCGATGGACTTTTGATGGAGTTACGCCGGACTTTCGAACGACCGGACTTGCCCACACACGAACAGACTAAAGTCCGTTCGTTTGAATGTGATGACGTACAAAGGGACTAGAATAAGGAAGTTCATAACCAGTAGCCAATAGCTGCCCTAGCGTCGTTTTTTTGTCCGTCAGACTAGCATACAGACGAACGGATTTTTTGACCGGACTCGAGTCCGTCGGAAAGATTTGAAACATGTTCTAAATCTAAAATCTGTCTGATTTTTCAACAGTAAAGGTCCGATGAAGCCCACACACGATCGAATTGTCCGGTGGATTCGTTTAGTTGGACCTTTGCTGTCGAAAAGTCTGCCCGTGTGTACACGGCATTAGACGAGTTTTTTTCCATTTTAGAATGGGGTGCCTCAAGACTGTTATTTTTTTATTTATGTATGTATTTTTACGCACTGTATTGCACTTTGATAGCGTGCAGCTGTCATTACAATTGCCAAATGCAGCTTGAAGGTTTGTTTGCAAGCAAACCCATTTGATCACCATGATTTGTTGTCATTGTGATAACATGATACTGATTGGTTCCTGATCCTCAGTGTACACCAGCAGCTGTCAGAGACATTATGGTTATAGAGATACGAGCATGCACAGCTGTGTGCTTCTAGTTCTGAATTAGAAGGTAGAGTAAACATTCTGCCTGAGAATGTGTTTTACAGATTGCCGGTGTCTAGGTTTTAAAGTGCAACTGTCAATGGAGGCCTTCTATAAGGTTTTAAAGTGCAACTGTCAATGGAGGCCTTCTATAAATGCTTGTTGCTTGGCTATGTCTGGCTTTGCTTCTCAGACCATGAATACGCATGTACTGTAGCAAAGTCAAAGGTCTTTATGTCTGTTCCAGGTCGGCAACTGTTGTTGATGCTACAGCATCTACATGACAGCTAGGCAATGAGCATTTTCTGGAGGACAGGTCTGCATTGGCAGAAAATAATGGCCATCGCTAGTACTGAAAACATTTTAAGACGAGAGAAGGTTAAAACTTTCCACGCCGGGCACTTGGTTTACTCTTAGAGGAAGTATGTGAGATATCTAGCAAAGTCTGACACATTCTGTGATCTCATCCATTGTTTGTGTGTAAAATGAAAAGCGTTGAGGGATCTGATATTCTAGCCCATTCTGGAAAGTGTGCTGTGTCAGGAACTAAACAAATGAAAAAAAAGAAATCATAAAAAGAAAAAAAAATTTTCCCAGCAGCGGCCGGCCCACCTTTTGTAAATCGGGAAATGAGATGGAGATAACACGCCATGGGGTTGATTTACTAAAGGGAAAAAGACTGTTCACGTTGCCCTCTGCAAGAGCAGTTGCTCCAGAGCTTAGTAAATGAGCAGAAGCTCTGCTGACTTCCATCATCCAATCATGTGCAAGCAATAATGTTGTTTTTTTAATTTTCCTTGCACAGGATTGGGTACTCTTCGCAAAGTCAAGCCTTACCTCATTTACTAAGCTCTGGAGCAATTGCACTTGCAGCGGGCAACTGCACTCTGCAAAGTGCACAGTCTATTTGCCTTTAGTAAATCAACCCCTATGCATCATTTGTCGGTATAATGTGTTGGCACACTTCGCTACAGGGTCAAGTGACAACGGGTTTCCATTTGTCCAGCTAGGATGTACTTTTCACTTTTGTACGGCTGTGTATGTTTTTCCCTCATTATTGTTTGTATTGCAACTTGGAGGAAAAACAGAAAAATACCTAATGAAGTGTAAAAAGTGTGACAGTGTGAGGCTCTGCCACTATAGAAATGGGTATAGTGGAGCACCCACCTAGCGTAGGATTAGTTCTTGGCTCCCTCTGCAAACAAGCGAGCAGTAATTGTTCTGTTTTTTTCAGGATCTCACAGGCTGGGAGTTTGATTGCTCCCCACTGTCTGTGGATAAAGTGAGCTCAGGGTGGCAGATTCAAAACAGCCAATCTCTGGAAAAGAGGGTTGAGTAGGGGGCTGGTATGGGGATAAATATTCTGAGACACTGGAGAACACGGGAGAGTACCAGAAGCAATGGTGTATTTTGTGCTGCCCTAGGCAAGACTAAAATCGGGTGATCAGTGTTATGCTATATAAATATATATATATATATATATATATATATATATATATATATATATACAGAATTGTTGCTCTACATAAAGATGGCCTAAGCTATAAGAAGATTGTCAATACCCTGAAACTGAGCTGCAGCACGGTGGCCAACACCATACAGCGGTATAACAGGACAGGTTCCACTCAGAACAGGCCTCGCCATGGTCCACCAAAGGAGTGCTCAGCGACATATCCAGAGGTTGTCTTTGGGAAATAGACGTATGAGTGCCGGCAGTGCTGCAGATGTTGAAGGGGTGGGGGGGTCAGCCTGTCAGTGCTCAGACCATACGCCACACACTGCATCAAATTGGTTTGCATGGCTGTCTTCCCAGAAGGAAGCCTCTTCTAAAGATGATACACAAGAAAGCCTGCAAACAGTTTGCTGAAGACAAGCAGACTAAGGACATGGATTACTGGAACCATGTCCTGTGGTCTGATGAGACCAAGATAAACTTATTTGGTTCAGATGGTGTCAAGCATGTGTGGCGGCAACCAGGTGAGAAGTACAAAGACAAGTGTGTCTTGCCTACAGTCAATCATGGTGGTGGGAGTGTCATGGTCTGGGGCTGCATGAGTGCTGCCGGCACTGGGAAGCTACAGTTCATTGAGGGAACCATGAATAGCAACATGTACTGTGTCATACTGAAGCAGAGCATGATCCCCTCCCTGGGTTGCAGGGCAGTATTCCAACATGATAACGACCCCAAACACACCTCCAAGAGGACCACTGCCTTTCTAAAGAAGCTGAGGGTAAAGGTGATGGACTGGCTAAGCATGTCTCCAGACCTAAACCCTATTGAGCATCTGTGGGGCATTCTCGTGATGTCGTCATGGAGGAGTGGAAGAGGACTCCAGTGGCAGCCTAGGAAGCTCTGGTGAACTCCATGACCAAGAGGGTTAAAGCAGTGCTGGAAATAATGGTGGCCACACAAAATATTGACACTTAGGGCCCAATTTGGACATTTTCACTTAGGCGTTTACTCACTTTTGTTGCTAGCAGTTTAGACATTAATGGCTGTGTGTTGAGTTATTTTGAGGGGACAGCAAATTTACACTGTTATACAAGCTGTACACTCACTACTTTACATTGTAGCAAAAAGTCATTTCTTCAGCGTTGTCACATGAAAAGATATAATAAAATATTTACAAAAATGAATCAGCCACCATTAATCAGTCCCTCCAACCTCCATGTGTCCTCAGTCACCATTAGTCAATCCCTCCAACCTCCATGTGTCCTCAGCCACCATTAGTCATTCCCTCCAACCTCCATGTGTCCTCAGCCACCAATAGTCAGTCCCTCCATACTACATGTGTACTCAGACAACATTAGTCAGTCTCTCCATCCTCTATGTGTGCTCAGCCATCATTAGTCAGTCCCTCCATACTACATATGTACTCAGCCAACATTAGTCAATCTCTCCATCCTCTATGTGTGCTCAGCCACCATTAGTCAGTCTCTCCATCCTCTATGTGTGCTCAGCCACCATTAGTCAGTCCATCCATACTGCATGTGTACTCAGACAACATTAGGCAGTCTCTCCATCCTCTGTGTGTGCTCAGCCACCATTAGTCAGTCCTTCCATCCTCCATGTGTCCTCAGCCATCATTAGTCAGTCCCGCCAGCCTCCATGTGTCCTCAGCCACCATTAGTCAGTCCTTCCATCCTCCATGTGCCCTCAGATGCCCCCAGTACCCCCATGCTCTCACTTCTGCAGGATCCAGACACAGAGGTGGCAGCAGATGCGGTTACGCCTGGGAGGAGACGGGCTGTGGTTGGTGACCACCCAGCTGAAGCTGAGGCTCTGAGTGAGCAGGGAGGGCAGCAGCACCAGCAGGATGGCGGGCCAGAAGCAGCTGAGGCGGTGCTGCTGCAGGTAATCCACCACCAGCCACAGGTCAGAAGCCCCGCCTGAGAGGACCAGCATCACTCACAGCCCATTCCGGACAACGTAAAAGGGGTACTGGGGAACCACAAGACCACCGTCTGACTTCGCTACCATCATGGGAGGAGCCCACTTATGGGCCACACCCAGCTCCACTGACATCCACGGGGACTCTTACTGGATCATCACCCCTACTGGATTCCCTGCAATAGGAGGGGCGGGGTGGTGTCTGTCACCTGGGTGTTAGCCATGTCTGCCCCCTGTTCCACTGGAATAGACGGAGTTCTATCCACAGTCTTCACCCTTCCAAGTCAGACATCACAGATCCTCCAGCCTGTGCTGCCCCCCTGAAAAATACCACCCAAGGCAAATGCCTTGTTTAAATCCATGGTAGATACGCCCCTGGCCAGAGGGGCTGCTGCCCTCAGGCTGCCTACAGACTGAACAGCTGCTCTTGAGGACTCAGCAGTGCCATAACTGGACTTTATTTGGAGCTGATGCCAGAACCAGCCCACAGGAGATATGGTCCTGAGAGGTCTCACTCTCTTGACCCCAGGAAGGCTGGAAGGTGTCAGCTATCCTGGGTACCTGTGAACAGTGGAAAAATTGAAAAAAACTGCGCTAAAAACCAAGTGAATAATTAGATAGTTTGAAAAGCTGCAAATCCGACAATAAACATTAATTGTAAATAAAACATAGAAAAAATGAGTTGCGCTAATACCTGTGTAACATACCATAAAAATCTGCAGTGAAAGAAGATAGTGATGATAGGTATAAATAAAGTGAATCTGAAAAGCGTGTGATAATAATCAAAAAAGTCCCATTGAGTAAAATGTCAATACAATATCCTAGTGGCTGCAAATCATCAGCATAAATATAAAACAAGTCCACGTGATAATAAGTGTTAATCCGTGACAGCAAGGGAGGGTCCACCACCGGGAATGGAAGGGGTTACTCCTTACCAGATGGCCGTGACCCCCCACTACAGAGGATCACAGCAAGCAGATAACTTTGTGAGCCAGAGAATGGAAACTGTTAGCGGCGTCCACTAGAGGTCATCTCATCGTCAGCCATACCAGCGAAACCCAGGGCAAGGGTACATTCTGACGGCTAAATCACCGGTCTGTAATTCCAATCGTCCAGCAGTACCCAGGGTTTATGAAGGATGGCTGCAGGCCAATCCAGAAGGTAATTGGAGAGATTGCTGAATCTGGTTATCTGGCTTAATAAAACTCACATTACAGATACATTAAAGAACTTCAGGAAGATACAAAAATACTGCTTAAAGTTGAAGTTTAATCTGCTTATGTTGCACCCTCCCTGGCTCCCCCCTCATCTACATGCCAATGTCATTATTTAAACAATCCTTTCCATTTTCATTACACACCTTATTTTAGGCCCAGTGACCTCATCATGTTCTTCTCTATGCAATGCAGACAGATCATGGCTGGTGGGAGGGGCCAGCAGGGGGCTGTACATAGCTTCCTGAAAACATCCCAGCCCCCGGCCTCAGTACTCCTCTCAAGGGCCCTAATGCAGGCAGTGGGCCGGCTCTTGGGAAGAGTTATGGTAATATAAAGTTGTCTTGATGGGTGGGTGTCAGACTGGAGGAGTGTGTGTTCCTAGACTTTTGAACCGTTGTATGATTTCAAAATGACAGTTGGCCTTCTGATTTTATTGGTTCCTTTGTTCTCATTGCTGGTGGTCTTTTTCATGCTGTATTAGAGGTCCTTTCCCAACCATTTTCCCTCTAATGCCGCGTACACACGAGCGGACTTTACGGCAGACTTTGCCCGGCGGACTGGATTTCGTCGGACAATTCGATCATGTGTGGGCTCCAGCGGACTTTGTTTTCTAAAAAGTTGGACAGACTTAGATTTGAAACATGTTTTAAATCTATCCGTCGAACTCGAGTCCGGTCGAAAAGTCCGCTCGTCTGTATGCTAGTCCGACGGACAAAAAGCCACGCTAGGGCAGCTATTGGCTACTGGCTATCAACTTCCTTGTTTTAGTCCGGTCGTACGTCATCACGCACGAATTCGACAGACTTTGGTGGATTGTGTGTAGGCAAGTCCGTTCATTCGGAAAGTCCATCATAAAGTCCGTCGAAAAGTCCGCCGAGCAAAGTCTGCCGTAAAGTCCGCTCGTTGTGTACGCGGCATAACAGATTTTTGGTCTCATCAGTCTTTTACAATTATGAGCACCAAACAATCATGTTGATGATACGAGGGGAGAGGGGAGGTCAGAGATTAAAAAACAGGCGTGGAATAGGAAAAAGCCATGATCTCCCGGGAGGAATCAATCATATGATGTTATACTCCGACTTATCCAACGCTTCAATGCTGGAACAAGGATTATTAGTTGCTCGCCATGAAAACCCAAGCTTTTTAGAAAAAAATATGGCAAAACATAAAGAGAAAAAATGTTTTGAAGCTGTTGTAATGGGCTCTGCAAAAAAAAAAAATCTGTTCTTTCTTGATTTTTGCACACAGCTGTACAGGGGCCATACAGAGCACAAAGCCGGCGTACTGGAATGTCTCGCCACCCGCCATGCACAGCCACCCATTGACATGCATTATAAGAGGCAGATGTACGCAGTCGTGCACTAGGGGTTGAGTACAGCCACTCTTTGAGATGCATTAAAAGAGGTGCATGACCGTGTACCTTCACTTCTTCTAAGGTATCTCGATGAGTGGCTGTACGCAACTTCCGGGCACACAACCACGTACATCCGCTTCTTCTAAGGCATCTCAATGGGTGGCTGTGCGCAACTTCCGGGCACACAACCACGTACAACCGCTTCTTCTAAGGAATCTCAATGGGTGGCTGTGCGCAACCCCCAGCACATGACCGCATACATACGCTTCTTCTAAGATTCTAAGACATCTTAATGTGCGGTCGTACATAAACCCCAACGCTCGACCATGGACATCCACTTCTTCTAAGACATCTCAATGGGTTCCTGTATGCAACTCCATGTGCACGACCGCGTACATCCGCTTCATTAATGGCATCCCAATGGGCAGTTGTATGCAAATCTCAGCCCACGATGGTGTACATCTGTTTCTTCTAAAGCCGCGTACACATGATCGGAATGTTGGACAGAAAAAGTCCAATGGAAGCTTTTCAACGTATATTCCGATCGTGTGTAGGCCCCATCGGACTTTTTTTTTTCCCGAAAATTCTGACGGACCTAGAAATAGAACATGTTCTAAATATTTCCGACGGAACCAATTCCTATCGGGAAAACCGCTCGTCTGTATGCTGTTCCGATGGACCAAAAACGACACATGCTCTGAAGCAAGTACGAGAAGGAAGCTATTGGCTACTGGCTATTGAACTTCCTTTTTATAGTCCCGTCGTACGTGCTGTACGTCACCGCATTCTGGGCGGTCGGACTTTGGTCGGACTTTGGTTTGACCGTGTGTAAGCAAGACCGCTTGAATGGAATTCCGTCGGAGATCCGTCGGAGAACCTTTGGAGTTTATTCGGACGGCAAAACCGGTCGTGTACTGCAGAAGATCACGCAGCGATTGCAATTGGTTGCCAGAGGTTACAGCCTAACCTTACCGCTCACTAGCTGGTTGCTAGAGGTTACAACACATTAGCACTCACTGATTGGTTGCTAGGGGTTACAGCACATCATTACCACTCACTGATTGGTTGCTAGAGATTACAGCAGATCACTACTGTTCACTGATTGTTTGCTACAGGTTAATGCACATTATTACCACTCACTGAGAAGTGGAGCAATCCCAAATAATTGAGCAAGTAAACCGGCACATTAACCACTTCTGGACGCCAAACGCCGATATACGTTCTTACTTTGAGGACGAATATCTGCCAAAACCCCGGTATCCTCGTGTTCAGCCGGCGGTCCGCTACAAGATAAAAGTGGTCTCTGCGGCGGATTTGCCGCGTGATCACTCTTATCGGCAGCGGGAGAGAGCCCCCCCCCCCGCCGCGCTGCGATGCCCTCCACCGCTTAGCCATCGGCAGCAGCGGAGGCGATCTGGTCCTTCTCCTGGCTAGACATGGAGACGAGTGAGGGGAAGATGGCCCCCACCCGTCTCCATGACATTGCAGGGCGGGAGCGATGTCAAAACGTCACTTCCGCCCTTAGCTCTTAAAGGGACATTTTTTTCAAATCATTTTTTTAAATTACAAATTTTATTTATTTATTTTTATTGCATTTTAGTGTAAATATGAGATCTAAGGTCTTTTTGACCCCAGATCTCATATTTAAGAGGTCCTGTCATGCTATTTTTTTCTATTACAAGGGTAATAGATGTTCTTCTAGTGCATCTCAATGGACGGCTGTACTTAACCCCGTGTGCATGATCACGTACATCAGCTTCTTCAATGGCATCTCAATGGGTGGCTATACACAATTCCCAGCAAACGACCGCGTACACCCGCTTCTTCCATGGCATCTCAATGGGTGGTTGTATGCAAGCCCTAGTCCACGATCGCATACATCTGTTTCTTTTGGAGCATCTCAACGGATGGCTGTACACAACCCCCTGTGCACAACCTCCGACATCTGCTTTTTCTAACGCATCTCAATTGTTGGCATCCCTCTTGTGCAGGACCACGTACATTTGCTTTTTTTTAAGGCATCTCAATGGATGGCTGAATGCAACCCCCAGCACAAAACCTCGTACATCCACTTCATTTAAGGCATCTCAATAGGTTGCTATATGCAACCCCCAGCACACAATCACATACATCCACCTCCTCTAGTAACCCCGCTTCTTCTAAGGCATCTCAGTGGGTGGCTATACACAACCCCCCCGCACACGACCATGTACAGTTCATCTCCTTCTTCCATGGCATCTCAATTGGCGGTTGTATGCAAACCCTAGCCCACGACCGCGTACATCTGTTTCTTCTAAGCCATCCCAATGCATGGCTGTATGCAACCCCATGTGCACGATCGTGTATATCTGCTTCTTCTAATACATGTAAGCAGTGGGATTTCTAGGTCTACAAAAGATCTGGGGCTAGACCCCAAAGCAGCAAAGTAAAGAAAGTCATACGCTTGGGTGGGCATACACTTGTATATAATATAAATGTGTGTGTGTGTGTGTGTGTGTATATAGTATGGAGGGACTGACTAATGATGGCTGAGGACACATGGAGGATGGAGGTGTTAACTGATGGTGGCTGAGGAGGGACTGACTTACCGGGTCTGAAGACACGACACATGGGGGCTGGAAGGACTGACTGTTGTGGTCTGAAGATATAATGACCCTTGGAGGCTGGAGGTTCTGATTACTAGGGTCTGAAGATATATATATATATATATATATATATATATATATATATATATATATATATATATATATATATATACATACATATATACACACACACATACATAGTACAGGAGGCGATGCAGAGGCTGCGGGCATAGTACAGGAGTGGCAGAGGCTGCGGGCTTGGTACAGGAGGTGATGCAGAGGCTGCAGACATGATACAGGAGATGTCAGAGGCTGTGGGCATGGTACAGATCACCTCCCTCCATCAGTACAGACCCCCCCTCAGTATAGACCACCCCCTCCATCAGTACAGACCCCCCCTCAGTACAGACCACCCCCCTCAGGACAACAGTGTAACACATCCTGAGCTCTAAATGGTTTATGCTGGGACCTGTAATCCTTCACTTTTGGGGGGCCACACATCCCCCAAAAGCTAAGGACTACAAGTCCTGGCATTAACTTCTCCTCTTTGTATAGGTCTCTCTGCAATGCCCAGCTCCCTCATGACACACATGATGCATCTCTGGTGCTCAGTCAGCCTCACCTCATACCAGACAAGTGCTTTCAAGTCCCGGGGTTCTTTTTCCCTTCCATTTGAGCATGCCGCCTGTTGCGCCCGAGAAGATAGGGAGGTGGGCAGGGCTAAACCACTCGGCGTGGAGCTCTGCTCTGAGCGCTTGTGCCTCGGGCTCACGTTGTGTCACTCAGCAACGTGACATCACTGGTTGCTAGACGCCGGGCAGTTCTAGCAACCAGTGCGCAGTGACAGAACAAAGTAAAACGGGTCGAGCTGTTGGTTATCTGCACGGTGCCCACGTCCGCCGTTTTTGGTTTAATACCGCTTTAAGTGGGATCCCTGACTTTTGAACAGTTGTGCAATTTCTGAATGACAGGCTGTCTGATTTTATTGGTCCCTTGGTTCTCATTGCTGGCGGTCTTTTTCATGCTTTATTAGGGTATTATTGTATTTGGGTTTAATACCGCTTTAAATTGCGGCATTGTAGGAGATTGCTTGTTCTAAATCTCTTAAGTAGCAGCACCCATTAAATTGTGTGTCCAACGAAAATAAGCTTCTAGTTGCTAAAAATTGCTGTATACCCCGAGGCTAAACACAAGGCTTCTATGGCTGTTGCATCACGCCTATTGGCATGCGACCCTATATGAACCACTTTACAAACTTCATTAAAAATATCTTAAAACAAGCCTTACTGAGAGAAACACTATAGTATTTCTGCAGGCAACACTACAAGAATATTACACTAGAAAATAAATAAGTGCTTCAATGGATGCCGCTGATATTAAAAAGAAAAAAAAAAATTCCCACATGACAGAACACCGGCCATGTCCTACATTTTACCCCAAGAATGGAATTTTCTTTTAACTACGCCTCTGTTGTTTGCTCCCATGAGTCTTTTGTGTCGATTGTTTTATTAATGATTTCATTTTGCCGCTAACGAACTGTACTTTCCGCATGAATACCTCTTTTCAGAGACAGCGGAGGGGCGTGTGAACTGTTCAGAAAAATGGCCGTCCTAAGGGGTGGCACCACTAAACAGGGCCACCAAATTTTTAGAGGCTTATGCGTGTTATGAATGATCGAATATACAGTATGTGCCTTTTTTAAGGGTTTTTACTTTCATTCTATGCATTAGGGCAGTGGTCTGCAAACTGTGGCCCGGGGCCAGATGTGGCCTTTTGTTTTTTTTATTTTCAGCCCTCTGGGCACTATTCTTTCCACTGACACCAACAGTGGGGCTTACTTCTTGTCACTGACACCAACTGACACCAACAAAAGAGGCACTATTCCTCCCACTGACCTACAACAGGGCACTATTCCTCCAACTGACACCAATAATGGAGCACTATTTCCCCCACTGACACCAACGACAAGGCACTATTCCTGATACCAATGATAGGACACTATTCCTTCCACTAATACCAATAATGGGGGACTATTCCTTCCACTGCCACCAATGATGGGGAACTATTCCTTCCACTAATAACCAATGACGGGACACTATTCCTCCCACTGATACCAAAGATGGGGCACTATTTCTCCCACTGATACCAAAGATGGGGCACTATTTCTCCCACTGATACCAATGATGGGGCACTATTTCTCCCACTGATACCAATGATGGGGCACTATTCCTCCCACTGATACCAATGATGGGGCACCATTCCTTCCACTAATACAAATGATGGGGCACCATTCCTTCCACTGATACCAATTATGGGGCATTAATCCTCCCACTTATACCAATAAAGGGACTCTATTCCTCCCACTGATACCAATTATGGAGCACGATTCATTCCACTAATACCAATGATGGGGCACTATTCCTCCCACTGATGCCAATGATGAGGCACTATTCCTCCCACTGATACCAATGATGGGTCACTATTCCGCCCACTGATACCAATGATGGGACGCTATTGATCTTTTATTGAAAAGAATCAAGCAACCAATTTTATACAAAAGCAAAAAACAAAACCATAGTAAAAAATATCAACAGAAATCAAAGGAATACACATCTATGTTCAGAATATATACAATATATTCATAGTCCACTACCAAAACATTTTTAGAAAACTATTTACATAAAGCAGCAGAGAGGCACAACCCATCACCTATGTATGCAGCCATTTATCAAAAATGAATCATAAATTTAAAAAATGTAGGGTGATAAGAGACAGACAGCCACACCCGGGAAAGAGACTCCTGGCAGTCAGGAAGGCTTGAAACCCCTCCACGCCTTCAACCACGCCCCCTGACCCCATTTGTCTCTCTCAAGCACCCGAATCTTCCCTACCTCAAAATGTCATACACCACCACCTCAACAGGAAGGATTTTATGCCGAGTGCTGACCCAACACTGTGCGTTCCAGGTGAAATAACGGACTAATAGGCTAACTAAAAAAAGTGTATACAAACAGAAAACCCCACCAGTAATAAATGCTCCATACACCCACTCAGCATAACCCAGCCTGAAGAGGAAAGGCCCGCCCTACCTGTTTGTACACCTCTATGTTAAAAGGGCAACGAAGCAGAAAATAGTCCATAGTCTCCTTTTCACCTGCACACTCCTCCCAAGGTCAGCTACGATCCATCATACTACGGAATTTCAAATTGCCCCGAACATAGAGCCTCCCATTGAAGAACAAACAGACCAGATCCCTAAATTTAAGGGGTACTCTATCCAAATTAATCAGTCTTAACCCTGCCCTCATAATTGGACCTGGGCAATCCCTTAAGGCCAGTGGGTCATGAAAGACTTCGCTCAAGACTCGACTGATAAGGGCTTTCCTCGGAACCGATCTGAGATCTTCAGCCGACAATCGCCACTGCCGCAGTGACTTTGGCATGGAGCAACATAGGCTGGTAGCTGACCGTGATAACCTCTGAGATTCTTAACTTGGCCACCTTCTTCCCAAAGACGTAGAAAAGTCCTAAACCAAGATCTAAACATGCTTGCCCATCCAGGAGGTTCCAATGCAACTTGAGAAATAGCAGTGAAAAGAAAAGAACTGAGTTGACCATACCTAAGCCACCCTCCCTCCTGGATAGATAGGTGACATTCCTCTTGTTTTATTTATTTATTAAACTGTTTTCTATTGACTAGGCCCCTGAACAATCCAGCGATCCTCTTTTTGGTCAGCTCCCACCACTCAGCCTTGCTGCTACAAAAGTCCAGAATGGTCACCTGTGCCTGAAAGAATTCCTCAAAGAATGGTCTAACATGTTCTTCCTTGAGAAGAGTCGAATTCAATCTGCAGATGCCCCTGCCCCTCTGAGGGCCATCTGAAGCATTCAGGACCACAGATAGCATATAGTGATCAAAGAACTCCACTGCCTGCACCACTGGGGGGCGAGAAAGCAGAGGTCTCCTTAGAAAAAAAAAACTATCTATCCTACTCTGACTACTACCTCGATGAAAGGTGAACCCGGAGGTGTTTAATGTGCACATCCACAAGACCAGCATCCCTAACCATACTATTTAAAAAAACGCTGTCATATCCCAGCCTGTCCTTGAAGTTCTTCTTGTCCTTGGGCCTATTTACTGTATTAAAGTTACCTCCAAAGACCACTTGCCGGGATGTAAAACGAAATGGTTTGATCCTTGTAAAAAGGCATTTCCTGTCCCACTTTGTGAGTGGCCCATAAACATTAATTAGGCGCAGGTCCTACCCTCCCACAAGGAGGTCTAAGACCATACATCTCCCAATCTCCACCGCAATAACCTGCCAGACAGTTGCCATGCCGGTTTGAAACAGCACCGCCACACAGCTGTAAGGCTCGGCCGCAAGAGACCAGTAAGATGGACCATACCTCTACTCTCTCATGGCCATATGAATATCTGCGAAGGAGGTGAGCCTAGTCTCTTGAAAAAATAAAATTTCAGCATCTAATTGGCTGAACAAAAAAGAAGGCCATAGAACAAGCTCTTAGTGACTTAATGCTGGCGACATTTATTGTCACCACTTTTAACGGAGGGGGAACCGCCATTTGGGTTATTTGGTGGATTGCTTCTTAGCTCCCCTCTGCTGCTCATCACCAGAAGCCACTCTCTTTCTTAAGGCCGCCTACAACTCCATTTCTGAATTAGAAAAGGCACTGGAGCTTCCCGTCCCCATTCTGTGCTCACCGCCTGCCTCTTCCGCCGCTCCCAATCTTCCTTCTCTCCTCCAGGTACTGTAGTTCAGCTTCAGAGATGCTCTCATCTCTTGCTTTTTTCTTTGAAGTCTTCACAGAAGACTTCTTTATAGAGAAAGTAGAAGCACCCTTTTTAGTACTCGCTACCAGTCCTGGGGGGGGGGGGGGGCTTCCTTTAAGTCAGACTTAGGAGGGGAAGACTCATGGGGGCTGACACACTCAGGGGGCGCAGACTTGGAAGGTTCTGACACAAGAGGAGCGGGTACAGTAGGCTGGGAGGACACAGAGACAGATACAGAAGGAATATATACAGACACAGGAGGGTGGGCCACAGGAATTTGGGAGAGGATGGTATACCAGGGGCCTCTAACCTGTCCAGCTTCAACAAGTCATCTATTTCCTCCTTCTCCATATTGTGCCAGGCTTCAGGACATCTGCTGTAGGGGTGGCTAAGGCGCAGGCACAGGTTGCACATGATCATCTAGGTGCAGTCCTTGGCCATATGACCCTGACCCAGACACTGAACATATCAAGGCTGAACAGGAGGAGCTCAAATGCCCCTTTACTCCACAGCGGTCACACAGCTTCGGCTGACAAAGATAGAAAATAGTCATCCTATCCCTCCGTATAAAAGCTGAGGAGGGCAGGTGATGGACAACATTGCCATCCCTTGGCCAACCCCTAGTCCAGTTGTTTTTTTTTTTTTTTTTTTTTTTTTTTTTTTTATCCACTTCAGCGAAAGTTTTCCGAGAGACATTATTTCAACTTTGTGTCAAACTTTATCTCTTCTCCTTTTTCACATCATTGTGGATTGTTTCCGTCACATCTTTATTATTTTTCCTTTCTAGGATATTCTTAAATATTTTTAAAAACCGGCGACAAAACGCCTTCTATAATTATAAACCCTATTATTATCTTAGTCTCTCTCAGTCCCTCTTATTTCCCCCCGCCCCCTCACCCCCCCCTCCCCCTCCCCTGTGTCTGGTCCGTTCCTTTATGTTATTTATTTATCCACTTGGCTCTGCACCTGTTCTTTCTTTTATCCTATCTAAATAAATATCCGAGACTTTGTAGTTTTTCCAACTTTCCCATCTACTATTATCCCCTTTCTCTCCTCCTTCCATTTTGTAGTGATAATCTATTTCCTTTAGCCAGTCTCTAATGTCTGGTTTTCCACTTTGTAGCCAATTCTTGGGAATTAAGGCCTTGGCCGCATTCAGGAGGTTAGGTATTATTGATTTTCTATATTGTTTCTTAGGATTATTGTAGATATGGAAGAGGCAAGTCCAAATATTTTGTTCTATTTCTTCTCCAGTTATTTCCTTTATGTTATTTAACACTTCCTTCCAGTACTCCATTATTATTGGGCATTCCCACCATATGTGTGTGATCGTTGCTATTTGGCCACATTTTCTCCAACACAAGGAGGTTCTATCTTGATGGAATCTGTGTATTCTTACTGGGGTCATATACCATCTTGATACTAGTTTATAATTCATTTCTATGGTCTTCACGTCCCAAGCCTTATTATATCCCATTTCTATCATTTTTTCCACTTTTTGGTTATCTATTTTTAAATTCATTTCTTTTTCCCATTGATTTATATATTCTGGTCTTTCTTGTGCTTCCAAATCTGTCAGTATACTATAAATTTTTGATGTTCCGTTTTTTAATGGTGTTTCATTGCTACATAGCTTTTCCAGTGCAGTTAATTTTGTTTCATCTCTCAGTGGGTGTGGTATTGTGCTTACTAGGTGCCTTAGTTGAGTATAATTCCATTCATTCATCTTCCATCCATTCCTTTCCTCTATTTCTACTCGTGTTCTTATTTTGCCATTTCTAGTGATATCTTTCAGTCGTGGGTTACCTATTCCTTGGATTTCAAATATTTCCCTCCCAGGGGTGAAGAGATTCGATCCTGTGAGTGCTAATAGTGGTGAATTATATTTCCATTCATTCTTTAAGTGAATGGTGTCCCAAATTTTAAATACATTTTTTGTTATTTCGTGCGTGTCGGTGTCCAATAGTCTATATTTCCGTGGAATCCAAATATTCTTATGTAGTGTGGCTCCACTTATTGTGTTTTCCATTTCCACCCATTTTTCATTTTTCTCATTTGTCCACTCTAACATTCGTGTTAAAACTATGGCTTTATAGTACCTACTTATATCTGGGAGGGCAAGACCCCCATGCTCCTTTTTCCTTGTGATCAGCGTGTATTTAATTCTTGGTTTTTTATTAAGCCATATGTATTTTAGCAGGATTGTTTTAATTATTTTAAAAAAGCTCTGCGGGATTTTTACTGGTAACATCTGTAATCTGTAGTTTATTTTAGGTAATATCGTCATCTTAAACATATTTATTCTTCCAATCCATGAAAGTGGCTGTATTCTTAACTTTTTCATTTCTTCTTTGACCTCATTGATCAGTGGAATAAAGTTTGCCTGATAAATTTTTTCGACTCTAGGAGTTATTTTAATTCCAAGGTAATTTAGTTCTTTTACCCAAGTGAATGGGAATTCTTTTTGTAAAAACTGAACTTCCTTTTTCTCTAGACCTATGTTTAATATTTCCGTTTTTATTGGATTAATTTTGAAGTTTGACAGTTCTCCGTATTTTTTAATTTCTTTCAGTATGTTTGGGAGTGACACTCTTGGGTTGGATACGTACATCAAAATGTCATCCGCGTAGGCAGCGATCTTATGCTCTTTTCCTCCTAGTTTCGCTCCTTCTACCTCTTTGTTATTGCGGAGTGTTGCTAATAGTGGTTCTAAGGCCAATACATATAATAGTGGAGACAATGGACAGCCTTGCCGTGTTCCATTCTGCATCTTAATTTTTGGAGAGAGTCTACCATTTACTTTTACGACTGCTGTCGGGCCATTATACAAATTTGTTATCCACTTCATCATTTTTGTCCCAATACCCAAGTGCCGCAATGTATCCATCATGAAACCCCAGTCTACCCTGTCAAATGCTTTTTCTGCATCCAATGACAGGAATAGAACTGGGGTCTCATTCTGCACCTTCTTGTGCAACATCAATAATGATTTTAGGCTGTTGTCCCGCCCCTCTCTCCCCGGGACAAAACCAGTTTGGTCCGGGTTGATCCACAGTGGGATTAGTTTTTTTATCCTAGTGGCCAGGATCTTGGAGTACAGCTTCGTATCAGCGTTCAATAGGGCTATTGGCCTGTAACTTGAGCAGTTAACTTTGTCTTTCCCTTCTTTTGGTAGTATTGTAATATGAGCTAATAACGATTCACTTCTTATTTCTTCATCTTCCCCTAAGGAATTCATATATTCTAATAGTTTTGGAGTCAGCTGTTCTTCAAATTTTTTATAGTATTTGACCGTAAACCCGTCTGGTCCTGGGCTTTTTCCTACGGGAGTTTCCTTTAATGCCAGTTTTACCTCTTCATGCGTAATATTTTTTTCCAATTCTTCTAGTTGGTCTATTTTTAGTTTTGGTAAGTTTGCTTTTTTTAAATATTCTTGTATCTTCTTTGTTCTTGTATTCGCTTCTTTCCAACTTTCCTGTCCTTTTATTGCATAAAGGGAGCTGAAGTATTTTTGAAATGTTATCGCTATATCTGTAGTTTTATTTACCACTTCTCCTTTTTCATTTTTGATCTTCTCAATGTAATTCAAAGACTTCTTTTTTTTTACCAGATTTGCTAGGTATTTTCCTGGTTTATTACCCCATTTATATTTTTCTTGTACTACTCTGTTGTAGTCCTTCCTTTCTTCTTGTTCCATCCAGTCTTTTAATTGCTCTCTCTTTTGAGATAATAGGCCGAAGATTTTGTTGTTTACTTGATTTTTGTGTTTTCGTTCCAATTCATAAATTTCTTTAATTATTTGTTGCATGTTTGTTTTCCTTTCCTGTTTTTTTCTTGCTCCTATAGCTATTAACTTGCCCCTAATAACAGATTTATGCGCCTCCCATATTGTTGCTTTCGATACCTCTGGTGTATCGTTTTCTTCAAAATATCTTTTAATTTCTTCTATGATGCTTTTTTCGGTCTCACTGTCTTCTAATAAAGTTTCGTTGATTCTCCATGGACCCCTTTCAAGGACTTCTCCTTTTATTTTCATTCTCAAGATTACTGGGCTATGGTCTGAGGCGGTTATTATGCCTATTTTTGTTTCTTCTATTTCTTCCAAGTTTCTATGTTCGACCATGATGTAATCCAATCTGGAGTAAATTTTGTGTACTGTTGAATAGAATGTGTAGTCCTTTGTGCTGGGGTGCTGAATTCTCCAAGGGTCTATTAGTTGCTGTTCATATAATGTTCTTTTTAATTTCTTTAGTTGATTTACCTCTTTGTCCCTTACTCTTGAGGTACTGTCCATTTTATTATCCATGCTGAAGTTGAAGTCTCCAGCTAGTATTAATTTTCCTTGCTTGAATTCCATTAGTATTTTAATTATATCTATCAAATATTTTTTAGGGTTCTTATTAGGACAGTAGACATTGGCCAATGTATATTTTACCCCGTAAATAGTTCCTGTAATAAAAAGATATCGACCCTCCGGGTCTATTTTCCTTTGATCTATTAGAAAACGTACATTTTTCCCTATACCGATGGCTACTCCTTTGGCCCTTCTTATTGGCGAGTCTCCTTGATACCATGTTGGTATGTTTCTTGAATAAATTTTGGCACTTGAGTTTTGGGTTATATGCGTCTCCTGTAGGAAAATTATTTCTGCTTTACTTTTTTCAAGTTCTCGGAGGATGATGTTTCTCTTCCCTGGGGAATTTAGTCCTCGGACATTGTAAGAGATTATTTTTATGCTGTTTACGTTTTCCATTCTTGTGCCTTTTCTTCCCCGCCCGTCCTCCGGCCCTCCCCCCCACGCGGTCCCCCTAGGAGACCGGATGGAGGGGACACCCAGCGGACGCACGGGGTCTCCTCATCTCTTGTCTCAGAATAGGTGTGCCTATGTAACCACTCATGTGACTCAGACCTCTCCCTCCCCACCCTCCCTCCCCCTCCCCTCCCTCCTCCCACCCTCCCCCTCCCTTTTTTCTGATATGGGTTTTTTACCCCCATATTCTCTAGAGCTGAGAGCATTTTACTTTGTTTTGTGGGGCACGCTCTGCCCCCTCTGCTCTATTTATTGTGAGGCGGAGCTCTGTAAGACACCCTATTCCCCCCCTGCCTAAGCACTAATAGGGCGACCCCCTGTCCACTCCGTGAGTCCCTGTCTCCCTCTCCCTGCATTTTTGTTGTGTTTTACCAATCCTTTCACTTTCCTTTTTTCCCATCCCATCAACCCCAGCCCCCCCCCCCCCTTTCCACTCTAAGGCCCCTTGCACCGTTGTGTGATATTTTCTCAGATGTTAATTTCCCCGAGAGTCCACATCTTGATGTCTGATCCTTGAATTTACTTGCCACTGTAGGTCATCTCTTGCCGTTATTCGCTCCTGACTATTTGCATATTTTTCCAGTTCTGGGGAGGGGATTTCTAGTTTGTTGCAAAAGTCCGGAATCTCCTCTACATGTCTTAGCCTCGCACTTATTCCGTTTTTCCTTGCTATTAGACATGCTGGAAAACCCCAGTTGTATTGAATTCCTTGCTCCCGGAGGATTTCTAATAATGGCTTTAGTATCCGTCGTCTTTTCAGCGTTTCTTGAGATAGGTCTTGAAATATTTGTAATTTACCTCCCGCAAACTCTATTTGTGTTTTCCTCTTTAGGTTTATCCAGATCTGTTTTTTTTCTTCCCATTTTTCAAAGCGTACGATTACATCTCTAGGTGTTTCCCTTGCGAACCTTTGAGGTTTTTTTACTCGAAAGACACTTTTTATTCCTATTGTGTTAGTTGTTTCCTTTCCCAAGATTTGGTTGAAGAGATTGTTCATTTTTTCTATTAGATTTTCTGCTTGTTCTGTTTCCGGTAACCCACGTATTCTCAAGTTTTTCTTTTTATCTCTATTTTCTTGCTCTTCTATTTTATATGATTGTTCCTGTTGTTCCCATTTTAATTTCTTTATTTCGTCTTCTAGTTCCTTTATATTTTTTTGATGTAGGTCCACTTTGATCTCTACTTCTTCCACTCTGTTTAACATATATCCCATGTCTTTATGGAGTATTGACATCTCTGCTTTTAGGGAATTCTCTAGTGCCGTGAACATTTTTTCCATATCCTGTTTTGTTGGCAACTGTGGCCCTTGTTGTCCTTCCTCCTTTCCTCTGTCTTCCTCTCCCATTTCTGGCTCCATTCTGGGTTCTGAGAGGTGGCTGGTTTCTGTTTGTACTTTATACTGGCCTTTTTTATCCTTGTTGTCCTTCTCTTTTGTATCTATTTGTCTGCCCTTTGAGCCTACTTGTTTCTCTCCTTCTCCGATTCCTTGCTGTATATACCTGTTCATAGGGCCTGGACTTGGGCCTAGGCTGGTCCTAGGTGATTTTGGTATTGCTCCCGCACTTCTTGTTGTTTTCCCCTTCATGTTTGTTTCTATGGCTGGATTTATAAGAACTTCAAAGCTGCCTTCCAGAATACCCCTTGATTGGGGTCTCTTAATGATGAAAAAATCTCCCAGCCTTTTTAAATTGACTTATTTTTACTAATATTTCTTTTATTTCGTTCTCATACCCGGCATCCTCCCCACAATCCAATAATAGAAATAATTAATGAGATATGAGTAGTCCCCGTTTTCCAGAAGTTATGTTACTACCTTAAGTACATTAAGCATTCCTTGTTGCTGTTCAATTGTTTAAGCGTATTTAAGCTGAAAAAAAAAAAAAAAAAAACGCTCAAAAACGCTATTGCAAAAATGCTGAAAAAAGCTGGAAAAAGTTAAAAAAAGAGAAAAAAAAAAAAAGTCACTGCAAAGACACCGGCGTCTTCACAGCGCTTTTCCAGCAGCCCGTGTGCATGGGGGCCCAGGTGCTCAGCAAAATAATTCAAATATTTTAGCGATATAATGCAATCTAATTCAAGTATTCAGCAAGATGATTTATATATTCAGCAGTATAGTTTCAGTATGAGCAGTATGAGCTTATATGTTCCACATTTTTGTTACTGTGAAATTCCTTCTTATTCTATAGTTTGTACTATCAAGCCTATAATTAGTACCATTTGCAAAAAAAAAAAAAAAAAAAAAAAAAAAAAAAAAAAAAAAAAAAAATTCACAAGAAAGGGAGATACTGCAGCAGCAGCAGGCAGGTGGGGACTGGGAGACAACTCTTCCGTTGGCTTGTCTTTCTTTTACCTTCTCCTTCTCTTCTCCCCTGTTCCCCCCCCCCCTGTTTTTGTTGTTTTTCTTAGCTCACTTGATTCTACTTTTTCAGCTCTTTCGCCTTTTCCCCTGCTTGTTCACTTCAAGACAATTGCAATAGAAGAAAAGAGCCAAAAGAGGAGGAAAAAAAAAAAAAAAAGAAAAAAAAAAAAAAAAAAAAAATGCTCAAAAACGCTCAAAGACGCTATTGCAAAAACGCTGAAAAAAGTTAAAAAAAAAATAAATAAATAAATAAAAAAGTCACTGCAAAGACACTGGCGTTTTCACAACGTTCTCCCAACAGCCCATGTGCATGAGGGCCCAAATGCTCATAAAAAATAATTCAAATGTTTTGGCGGTATAATGCAATCTAATTCAAGTATTCAGCAAGATGATTTATATATTCAGCAGTATAGTTCCAGTTTGAGCTTATATGTTCCACATTTTGTTACTATGAAATTTCTTCTTATTCTATAGTTTATACTATCGAGCCTATAGTTAATACCATTTGCAAAAAACAAAAACAAATAAAGACCAAAAAAAAAAAAAAAAAAAAAAAAAAAAAAAAAAAAAAAAAAAAGGATCACAAGAAAGGGAGATACTGCAGCAGCAGCAGCAGCAAGCAGGTGGGGGCTGGGAGACAACTCTTCCGTTGGCTTGTCTCTCATTCACCTTCTCCCTCTCCCCTGTTCCCCCCCTGTTTTTATTGTTTTTCTTAGCTCACTTGATTCTACTTTTTCAGCTCTTTCGCCTTCATTTACTTTCATTTACTTTCGCTTTTTATTCCATTTTATTTCGTTTTATTTCAATATGTTCATTCCCTTTCCCTTTCTTTTGTTCTATTACTTTTCCTTTGCCTTTTCACTTCCAGACAATTGCAATAGAAAAAAAGCCAAAAAAAAAAAAAAAAACGGTACTTATCTTTTAGTTGTTGTTGAAGTTGGGACAAAAAGGGACACTCACTGCAGCTTGTTGCAGTCAGACGCAGGTACAAACTTCCTCTGGCTTACACCACAAGACAGCTCGGTGAGTGATGAGCAGGGGGGGCGGGGAGGGAAGCTACCTACACCTTCTCATCAGGCCGATCATTCCTCTCAGCTGCAGGGAGAGGGCTCTCAGGATCCTCACGCCGTGCACAGAGCCATTACCAGGCTCCTCCCTCCCCTAGTCCAGTTGTTACATTCATCAAGGATTTTATTGGGCTTAGTCAAAACCTCACCATAATTCTTTAACCAGACCTCTAAATCTCGAGCAGAAACACTCTCATTAGTGAGAATAATTGTGATCTTTTTCACTGTTGACCTTTGTGAAACTGTAACTGGGGCCAGACCTTCCCATTCGGGTCTTGACCTGCACTGAGCCTCATATCGCTCCCAGAACAGGTCAAGACCCTCTGGCCTGGTGAAGCTAATAGTATACTCTTGGCTCCCAGCTACATGTATTAGGGCATACGGGTTGTTTGCCCCAAAACCCATCTCCAAAATCATATCCACCACAGCACGCCGTGCTGGAGGGATTGCGCCACCTTCCCATTTAAGAATCACTACATTTCGTCTCGGACCCCCAGCAGAAGCCAGAGACCCAAGACCAAATCCTGGGGTGCTCAAAGTGGTAGCTTGTAGGGGGAAAACACGCTTGGAAGTGGAGTTACCAGGAGCAGAGCGTACCACCTGAGCAAATGTAGGCTTATCAGGGCCAAGGCCCCACACTGATGTCACAGTAGTCTGTATATTATTATTATTATTAATTGCTTGGACTAAGCTGGAACAATTGTCCATCACACTTTTCTGTGACAATTGCTATCAGTCACACACACATTCAATTTCCCATCAGGAATAGTCACAATTTCTGCTGCGATACCAGCTGTCTCCTGAAGCTGCCCTGTAGAGTCTTCAGCAGCTGTGGGGCAAACAGCTTTAGACTCAGCTAAAGGAGGGTTAACAGGCTGAGCTGACACTTGTAGTTCCTTTGCAGTAATGCCATTTTTTAAATGCAACTTTTGCTGCACTGATTGTTACTGGGCACACTTTCAGCATTACTCGTGGTGTTAGATGGCACAAAAACAGTTTTATCCCCTGCTTGGAGCTTGACATTATCAGGCACATCATCAGTAATGTCCTCATCACCAAACGCCAACTGACCCCCCCACATAGGAGACTCCATTGCCTGGATGGCCCTCAGCATGCCTCCTGAGTCCTGGGAAGGCATGTGGCTGCTTACCTCTCCCTGAGGGGGCAGGGGGTTAGAACAGGGGGTCTCTTCCTCCACCTTTGCCATCATTGCCAAACTTCCCCTTGAAAGGCCCATCTCTTCCTTCCATCAAGGACACAATGGTCTCCTGGTGTTCTACCCGGACTTTGGCCAGTTGGATTTTCGAATCCATCAATCCGCGGTTCCTGCTGTGCAAGCCCTCATGCTGCCTTCTTAAACGTTTCAGCTCCGCTCTGAGTTTGTAGAGCTTGTCTATCTCCCTATTCAGAGCTTTAAACCCGGCCACCACTCGCTCCCGAATGGCCTCCGAGCCTTCATCCTCACCAAGGGCAGAGAGACCACCAGCCATGGCTTGAACAGGGGCAGGCATGTCACCTGATGGCTAGGTTTGCCAACTTTTCTTCAAATCAAACCCGAACACTTTAGTGGTGCACAGCAATTTTTTATTTTAATAGTATAAACTATACATATATTTTGGTATTAAATAACATTTCTAATCATATGACGTTAATAACAACAATCCCCCCTTACATCTGAATCCTCAGAGCTCCCCTTTTACATCTGAACTCGCAGAGTTCCCTTTCACTGTAAGGGGGGACTCTGCAGACTCTGATGTAAGGAAGAACTCTGGGTACTCTAAGGAATGCTCTGAAAAGCTTGATTTAGGGGGAACACTGAGCACTCTAAAGTACAGAGAGGACTCTGCTGTAAGCGGGAACACTGTGGCCTCTGGTGTAAAGGGGAACTCCGATATAAGGGGTGCTCTGAGAACCCTGATTTACCTTAGTGTACTCACTCAGAGGCAGGAGAGAGAAGGGGGGAGACTTCAGTCACAGATTGGGATGGATGGTGAGCTCACTCACCCCTTGGCAGTCAGCACCTCTCATCCAGATGTATCTGAGGCTGCTAGACTTCCAATTTCTGGCCCCCCCGTCATCCTTTTCTAAGGAACAGTGTCGGGATTGGAGTGTGGGCAGACACAGAGGGGTAGGGGTGGGAGAAAGAGGTGCAGATTGAGCCCTCTCTCCTCTTCCGTCGGTGTGGGGGCGGAATTGTTAGTTTTGTTAGTGCTGGCTTTGGGCAATGTAACAGACACTCTCATCTTAGCCAACTGCAGCCAGCAAAACTGCTTGGAAGCCATAGTCCAGTCACAATAATGTGTCTGGGTTTCAGGCAGTCTGAAACCTGGACGCATGATTCCAAACCTGAACTGTCTGGGTGAATCCCGGACAGGTGGCAACCATACCGATGGCCCAGGAGATGGCTGCAAGCTTCCAGCAGCAGAGGCCCTGCTGACCTCCATGGATTCCCCAGAAAGGGGCCAGGAGGGCTAGGAGAGATTTCACCACCTCTCCCCTCTCTCACAGATCACCTGGAGCAGCTTCAGAATCACAGCAGGAGAGACACCTTCCTCCTGACACATGTGCTCCAATGTTGGGTGGGGCACCATTTCTTCCACTGACACCAACGATGGGACACTATTCCTTCCACTTATACCAACGATGGGGCTCTATATTTCTCACTGACACCAATGATGGGGCACTATTCCACCCACTGATACCAATGATGGGGCACTATTCTTCCCACTGATACTATTGATGGGGCACTATTCCTTCCACTAATACCAATGATGGGGCACTATTCTTCCCACTGATACAAATGATGGGGCACTATTCCTTCCACTGATAACAATGATGGGACACTATTCCTTCCACTGATACCAATGATGGGGTACTATTCCTCCCACTGATACCAATGATGGGGCACTATTCTTCCCACTGACACCAATGAAGGGGCACTTTTCCTCAAACTAATACTGTCCAGTATCATCTCCCCTAACTCCCACTAAATACTTACCTGGCATTGCTGCTCTCTCTTTCTCTCTGCTCACAGGACACAGAGGCAGCAGCAGGAGCCATTGGTTCCTGTTGCTGTCAATCAAATCCTGTGAGGAGGAAGCGGGGGGGAGGGTGGAACTGAGCCATGCTGTGTGTATGCACATCTGCCCTCACAGCAATTGGTTTGCTATGGGGGCCGGCACAGAAGAGGAGGCGTCAAAAGCATCGGCGGGGGACCCCTAAGTGGAGGTTAGGGGCTGCTCTGTGCAATGGCATCGCACGGAGGTGGTGACTATAACACGTCTATTATAATGATTTAAATAAGTGCACAAAGCAAGGTCTACAAAGACATGGATGAGCGAGTTTGGGGTGGAGGAACTTGACTGATCTGCACAGAGTCCTGACCTCAACCCAATAGAACACTTTTGGGGTGAATTAGAGTGGAGACTATGAGCCAGGCCTTCTCATCCAACATCAGTGCCTGACCTCACAAATGCACTTCTGGAAGAATGGTCAAACATTCCCATAGACACACTCCTAAACGTTGTGGACGGCCTTCTCAGAAGAGTTGAAGCTGTTATAGCTGCAAAGGGTGGGCCAACTCACTATTGGACCCTACAGACTAAGACTGGGATGTCATTAAAGTTCTTGTGCGTGTAAAGGCAGGTGTCCTAATACTTTTGATATAGTCTATAGACTAATATAGTCTACATGACTGTGCCTGTACCTGTACCTTTTGCCTGCTCGCAGTTACTGTGAATGGTTCGCAGATAGTTAATGCAATAGAACTAAATAGAGTGAGAATATAAGGACAAACAATCCAATTTGGGAAAAAAGTAAGAAAGTAAATATACACAGAATATATCTAAGAAAAGCACTTATTAAGCACATTGTAATGACTTGCACTGGTGAAATGACAAATTCAGGTTTCTGCTGCAAAATGTTAGGATTTAAGTATTTTAGTAAAGTTGATATACTAAATATTTCAATAAAAGGCTTCCATGTTACTTTCATTTTGGATCTGCTTACTGGCGCCTCTATATCTGGGGAGAATTGGCTACTCAAATGAATCGCAGAACTTTGGATGTGAGGGAAGAATTCAGCGATAAAAACCTGGAAACCTCTTCACACACACCGGTTGACCTGAGTCATTGTTGTCCATGGCCACAAGTGACAATAAGGACAAAGATGGAGAATGCCCACAAAACTGCCAACTGCATCCATAAACTGAGTTCATGCTTCTGTGGTCCCTGAGCGGTATAAAATCCCTTCCTTAAGTAGATTACTGCCATAGATGTTGCACCAACTTCCGTAGCTTGAAGCCCCCACCTAAGGGCCTGCTGGAAGTAAGAAAACATCACAAGAATGCACAAATGGGGTTCGAGTTTCTCAATAATGTGCAATAATGAGAAGAGGAAATGAAGGGCAGGTAGAGTCCTGCACAGGGCAGGAAAGGAGCTCGATTCAGTCCACTCTGAAATGTTTCCAGGTCAGGTTTGGCAGTTTAGTAGGAGCAACAAACAGAAACAGTCCTTTGGCTGCCCTCCCGGCATCATGGCACGGGCTCACGCCTTAGGAAGTCATGGAAGGAACAGGTGATAAAGTTGCTGGGAAATAACAGCCCATATAAGCTGAGCACAGCACTAAGGAGTTTTATAGTAAGGTGCCCCCTGATGTAAATGATAAGGACACCATCAATCAATGTAGCAGTGCCAGTCCACAAATCTTCAGGCCTGATCAGCAACCTTTTCAGGTCTACTACAGTGATCTAGGCTGCTCGGCGGGGGGGGGGGGGTCAGGCTCACTAGCTGGTTGCTGCCTCAATGGCTCACCAGTACCCATCCATGCTGACTACTAAACTGACCTACCAGACCCCTACACTGACCCCCCCTGACACCTACACTGATCCCCCTGACACCTGCACTGACCCCCCTGACACATGCACAGACCTCCCCCCTGACACATGCACTGACCCCCCTGACACATGCACTGACCCCCCCTGACACATGCACTGACCCCCCTGGCACATACACTGACCTCCCTGACACATATACTGACCCCCCCTGCAACATATCAGATCAGCTAGGAATGAAGATGGCCAAAAAGTTAGAGGGGTTTTTAAACTAGGTGATGGGGAGGAGGGTCTAAAGGTAGAGATAGGCAGCGCGGAACATATTCCAGAGGGCAGTATTGGGGGCATTAGTGGTCAGTTGACCAAAGCACAAAAACCCAAGGTAAGTATAGTAGCAAGTCCTAGTTGCAATCTCAAAACATCCAATACGAGGATGATATGCAACCGGTCTAAACTACGTGGCATTGTCACCAATGCCAGGAGCCTGGTGGACAAGATGGGTGAACTACAGATATTGTTATATGAGGAGGATTTGGATTTTGTGGGAATTTCAGGAAACCTGGTTCAACAGCTCTCATGATTGATGGTAATAAATTTAAAAGAGCGAGCAAAAGTCCTGGATGGCTTAACTCCAATGTAAAAATGCATATAAAAGCAAAGGAGAAGGCCTTCAAAAAATACAAGGTTGAGGGATCATCCTCAGCATTCAGACTTTATAAAGAATGCAACAAGAAATGTAAGGGTGCAATAAGGACGGCTAAGATAGAACATGAAAGACACATAGCGGAGGAGAGCAAAAAAAATTCCAAAAAATTCTTTAAGTATGTAAACAGTAAAAAAGGAAGGACAGACCATATTGGCCCCATAAAGAATTAGGAAGGACATCTGGTTACAAAGGATGGGGAGATGGCGAAGGCATTGAATTTATTCTTCTCCTCAGTCTTCATAAGAGAATCGGGGGGCTTCAGAAACCAAAACTGCAGTGTTTATCCTCATGACACATCACAGGAAGCACCTCCATGGTTAACAGAGGACAGAATTAAAATTAGACTTGAGAAACTTAACATTAATAAATCAGCGGGACCAGATGGCTTGCACCCGAGGGTACTTAGGGAATTCAGTCAAGTGATTTCCAGACCGTTGTTCCTAATTTTTACAGACAGTCTACTGACTGGAATGGTACCAGCTGATTGGAGAAAAGCCAATGTAGCACCAATATTTAAAAAGGGCCCAAAATACATCCCTGGGATTTACAGACAGTTAGCCTAACATCAATAGTATGTAAACTCTTGGAGGGGATGATAAGAGACTATATACAAGATGTTAGTAATGAGAACGGTATCATTAGCGGTAATCAGCATGGATTCATGAAGAATCGTTCTTGCCAAACCAATCTACTAACCTTCTATGAGGAGGTGAGTTGCCAGCTAGATAAAGGAAGGCCCGTAGACGTGGTGTATCTGGATTTTGCAAAAGCATTTGACACAGTTCCCCATAAACGTTTACTGTACAAAATAAGGTCCATTGGCATGGACCATAGGGTGAGTACATGGATTGAAAACTGGCCACAAGGGTGAGTTCAGAGGGTGGTGATAAATGGGGAGTACTCGGAATGGTCAGGGGTGGGTAGTGGGGTCCCCCAGGGTTCTGTGCTGGGACCAATCCTATTTAATTTGTTCATAAATGACCTGGAGGATGGGGTAAACAGTTCAATCTCTGTATTTGCAGACGATACTAAGCTAAGCAGGGCAATAACTTCTCCGCAGGATGTGGAAACCTTGCAAAAAGAACAAATTAATGGGGTGGACAACTACATGGCAAATGAGGTTCAATGTAGAAAAATGTAAAATAATGCATTTGGGTGGCAAAAATATGAATGCAATCTATACACTGGGGGGAGAACCTCGCGGTCCAGGTGTTCTGTCAAAATCACAGGCATTGGACCAGCTGGCTGCACTGATCCATGTGACAGTCTGACTCTGACTCTTTGTATACGGCCGCTCGGACTCGGGGCTAACAATGCAATTATGAATGCCAGAGACCCGGGGTTTTTTGGTGGACCACTTAGGGCTCAGCCCCCCTCAGCCCCCCCCTCCCTTCCAACGCCACTGCCTTCACACCTAAGGGTAAAACAAATGTTAATGCAAAAGCACAATTTTGCAACTTTGACATGTGTTAAAATCCTACATCACATCACATCATCACAACTACTTTGTGCATACCAAATTTTTATCAAGGCAAATTAGGCTTTCATTTGTTGGCAAATGGTAATGGATATCTCCTGATTTTTTTTTATTATTAAAGAAAAACTGGCCCAAAATAGAAAAATTGATGGTTGCAGGGATACCACATATGTGTGTGTTAGTTGTTGTTTGAACCCATAGTAAAGGCCAGAAACAATAGTGCGCATATTATTATTTCTTTTTTAATCCTACATAAAACACACTGATTCTAACTGACACTGATATTAAAAAAAAAAAAATCCTGTCCAAAAAAAATCACTGACCCTGACCTTGACCCAAACACTAACCCTGGCACTGACCTAGATCAAACGTTGATCTAGATTTTTTTAATTTATTTTTTATTATTATTAATTTTTTTTTCTTCACAAACTTTTTTCTTTCTATCTCTGCTAGGACAGATAATGATAAAGGGGGCGACAGAAAACACGGCGGCGGGCTTTACAATGACTGATCACTGTGATAGCCAATCAGAGGCCATCACGGCAATCAGGTGACCCGGAATCAGCCGTTCCAAGTCCTGATCATTAGAACGGGGCCCGAGCTCTCGGCGAGACCCCTGTCTCTGTGCTGGGAGTGCACCTCCTAGTGCGCTCCCAACACAAAGGGAGATATGCAACAATCCTGCCCCAAAATAAAAAGCCCAGTCAACAATAGTAAACCAGGCGATATAGACCAACAAGCCCTAGGAGAACCTATGACACCAGGTACAAGAGGGACAAGAAAATACTTTTTGTCAATCAGCTCCCTCTAAGCCCTGAAGCCACGGGTGAAAAGAAATACCAAAAGCAATATACGAAACCTGAGAAAGGGTTCCCCTTTAAGTTAAACAGATGCTGTAAGCTGATTCTTTTAGGTGGAGAAGTCCTTGAAGCAGTTGTGTTCGAGATCTTCAGTTAGCTATGAAGGGGCCCAAGATCCTGCTGTGCAATGGGGACCAGCAAAGGTGAATAGAACAAACAAGGTGTCTCCCAGTGAAAGAGAAAGGATGAGGACAACAGGCTCTTGAAGAACGTGAAGTCAGATGAAAGATGCCCAACTGACCACTGGCTGACCCAGGACAGACAATATCTGTGTGGTAGTAGGTGAAAGTGGTCCCGTATAGCCACTCTGCCGATGAGGCCCTTTGTGCCACCCAGACCGTGGCACCCACTCACACCAACCTCTTGCTCCTGCAGCTGGAGATTCTGTGTTGCAAGAGAGCGAGCCAACCCCCCCCCCCCCACACACATACACACAGACCATTCTATTTATCTGCTCATTCAGAATTCTTTCTCTCTCCTGCCGGCTTGTACTTGTAGTTTGCAGCAGCATTAGATCCTTTGGAATTACGGCTTTGCGGACTACATGTCCCACGATCCCCTGCTTTCAGTAGTGGCCTCTCTCCCTCTGCAGTCAGGAAATGATGCATTAATCAACATGCTGGGTACAAGAGGAAATGAAGCTTAATGTAATCTGCAGTAAATAGTGTCCCATAATGGCAAAAGCGATATAGCCAGCGCTTGGCTACACTAGTACTGGGCTGGTGGGGGTCCGGCACAAGCTCAATAATGCTGCACAACACAAAGAGAAGAGTTGGCTCCATGAACATTAGCAGCTGCTCCTAAACTTGAGTTTAGGAGTTTTTGGCGTTTTTTGCCAATGCTCCTAAACTCAACTCCATAGAAGCCCATGTACGCAGAGGCTTTTAGGATTATTTAGGAGCTGCTGCAGTTATTGGAGTTTCAACCCCCCTAACCTCCCTCTCCTAAAAGCGGAAAAATCACGTTCAGGATAGGAACATTTTTGACCACCGGCCGAAAAAAAATACACAAAATCCGATTTTGCCGCGATTTTGCATTTTCCTGTGGCTCGCGGTCAAAGCAGTTCAAGTGTACATGAAGCCTTATAAAGTGTATTGAGGATCTGTTATCCGTAGTGCATAGAGTATAATGAGGAACTGATGTCTGGAGTGAACAATGTAAAGAGTACATAGCTCCCAACTGTCCCCCTGTCCATCTTCCCCCCTCATTTGTCCCTCATTTTGGTCTGATCTATATAGTTGTATATAAAATGCACTTTTTATCCTTCAAAAAGTGTTTCCCAGAGCTAAACCTTTCATCCAAACTCTAAATTGCTGCATTTGAAATTTTTAAAAGCCAATGTAAAGGAATAGTAGTGGTAAAAAAAAGCCCTTGTGGATTTTAATTAACCTTTTTTTTGGTTAATTCTCCTTTTAGGGGGTGTGACATGGGTGTGTCCTATGCCTACATACGTTTGCTAGTATATTGTCTCTCATTCCCATCTCAAAATATTGGGAGGTATGAGAGTATAGAAGTTGGGCAACAGATTACAAAGAGTTCATATGTATCCTATAATGAAGAATCACTTTTACATTGAAGTGCTACCTTAACGCCAGCCTTGCGTTGTACAGCAGCCTCAGCTGCCTTCGGGAGCACCAGTGAACGCTTTCTGCAGACCCCCACTTGGGTGCAGTAGGCCCCGACCACAACTTGTAATGCTGATCAATAATAGGGAAGAACTCTTGCTTTAACCAGATGCGGACCGCCCCACGTACAATAACTGCGGAAGGGTGGCCACTCTGTACAGAATCATGTACCTGTACGTGATTCTGCACTTCGGGGTCTGGGGGCTGCCGACAACCCGCTCCCACTGTGATTGGACACAGCGGAAACCAATAAGCATGTCCGGTGGACGTGATGTCCACCGGGACCCGCCAATCATTCGGGAGACAGGCAGAACGGCGATCTGCCTATGTAGACAAGGCAGATCGCCGTTCTGTGAGAGGGGAATCTACTGATCCTGTGTTTCTGCTAAGCAGGAGCAAGGATCTCTGCCTTCCCCCAGTCAAATCACCTCCCTTTCAGAGTTAGCAAAAACTCCCTAGGAATACATTTAAGCCTTTGATGACCCCTCATGTTAATCCCTTCCCTGCCGGTGTCATTTGTACAGTGACAGTGCATATTTTTTTTAGCACTGATCACTGTATTACTGTGTCACTGGTCCCCAAATAGTGTCAAAGGTGACAGTTTGGTGTCCGATTTGTCCTAATATCACAGTCCCGCATTAAGTCGCTGATCCCCGTCATTACTAGTAAAAAATTTTTAAAAAAGAAAGAAAAATATCCCATCATTTGTAGACGATATAACTTTTGCGCAAACTAATCAATATACGCTTATTGGGATTTTTTACCAAAAATATGTAGCAGAATACATATTGGCCTAAATTGATGAAGTAATTTGATTTTTTATATTTTTATATAGGATATGTTTTATAGCAGAAAGTAAGTTTTTTTTAAATTGTCAGTCTTTTTTTGTTTATAGCGCAAAAAAGAAAAACCGCAGAGGTGATCAGATACCACCAAAAGAAAGCTCTATTTGTGGGATAGAAAGGGCATACATTTTTATTTGGCTACAGTGCCACGCGACCGCGCAATTGTCAGTTAAAGCGACTCAGTGCCATACCGCAAAAAATGGCCTATTTAGGAAGGGGGGTAAACCTTCCAGAGCTGAAGTTAAGGTGGCCATCTACAGAGCAGTGATTTTCTGTGTGCATTTACTATGCACATAAGAAAAATACTTTCCTGATGCCACCATGGCAGCACACTAGTGATAAGCTCCGCCTCTCTTCCACTCCCTCAGGACCAGTGAATAGCATAAAGTTAGGCCCCACCCCATTCTTCTTTTTTTTCTCATACCTCCACGCACCAGTGAAGAGTGCTGTATCCCCACCTCTGCCTCTGTGCAGTATCCGGCAGGGTTCAGCCTCTCCCAGTTCAAAGTCCCAGCGCTCATGCCACTAAATTGCGCTAAACAGCCTGGGAACCCCTTCTGTGGGTCTTGATGGGGTCCTGCAGTGTTTCCTCTTTAGGAACGAAAATCTTGATCTTTTCCTTTTCTGTGCCTTCTTTGGCTCCATTTTTTTATTATGTTTGTCTTTTTGCTTGTTTTAACCTGTACTGGACTGTTTTCTCTGTGCTGGAGGCGCTCTCGATGACATCATCGGGCTGCGCCGGTCTGCACATGCACACTGGCTGGCGGGAGTACCGACCGCCATTTTTCTTTTGGGAAAAGCTGCCCTCTTGTTAATAATGAGGGTCAGAGTCACAGGGTAGATCTCCAGGGATAATTAGAGGGATTCAGGCAGAGCCTCCTTTGCCTGGCTCTGGATCGCTCTTCCCTCTGCTTCCTGGGACAGGTGAGCTTTCCTTTGATGTCCCCTGCTGTTTGTTTCAGGTATGGCACAAAATTTTTTTTAAAAAAACCCTGTTTGTATATCTGTGTGTATACACATATCCGTATGGGCAATAATTTATTTATTTCCCTTAGACTTTTGTTTAAAAGGAACAAAAAAACAAAACTAAACAAAAAACGGAACACATTTTCATGTTTTTGTAACCAATGTATATTTTTCTCTTTCATCTCTAAAACTTTCGCTCTCTGATGCTATTTTCCTTTTCAGCTATCCTTGTTTTTTTTTTTTTCAGCTGGCCATCCTATTTGTCCTCAAACCATGAGTCAGTCACCATTTATACAAAAGACCCTCAAATTCAAAGGTGGGAGACCATCATGTGGTAAGTTTCAGAAAAAGAGCGCCTCCCTTTGCGGATTGCTTTGAATTTTTTTCAGCCCCGCATGCTCATGCTCTCTAAGTTCAAGAGTCATGGAAGGTGGACGTTCTTGGAAGGAACGTAGCCCTGGAGGCCACTCCCATTCAAAGGCAAGGTTTAAAGGATGATGTCTTATTGCTTCTTCCTAGAGCAACGCTACCATCCCAGCAAAAATCCTGCAGCGCCTGTGGTGCTATACCTATGCCCAATAGGCTGGTGAGTAAAGACTGCCTGGAAGGGCTCGCAGTTGACGGGACAGCCTGCGGACAGTAGTAGCTCCTCTTCATCAGAGGAAGGCCCGGAACTGCTTGGCTTCAGTTTTCCCTCCACTGAACTATGTATCCAGACAGTCAAGCAGGCCAATTTTATGGGTAAAGTCATATTCACCCTTTCTTCAGAACGGCAAAGTCCAGAGAGAAAATCTCCTTTATTTGTCTATACAGGTTTTATCCTCGTCAGAGATTGGATAGCATCGCTTTAATCCCTGCCTACAGTAGATATGATGTTTGAAACTTTGGGCTGCATTTGTTTTCTCGGGTTTGGTGTAAGATACCTTATAATTATAGTCTGTCCTGCTCCCGCAAGATGGGAAGCCAAGGGATAGGGAATGTTCCTCCTTTCAGCAGGTTCCATTCTTCTAGGCAGATGGGCTGCTATAATACATACATACTGTATCAGACCTATGGGGGTTTTCGTCCAGATTCCATTCACAAAAAGAATATACAGGCTTCAGTTCAACCCTGTATGCAGTTTGCAAGGATTGGTGACTAGCATCCGGTTGTAGATCTGAAGTTGTTAAACTTTTTTATCCCCTTAGAGATCTTCAAATGGGGTCCACTAAACCAGCACAGCCAGATGGCAAAATGCTATTTTTGGAGCTTCACGATGATAAACATTCCAAAATATTTATTTCTTTCATAATTGGTAAGTTTGCGATCGGCTAGATGCATTTCCAGTTTAACAGTTTGCCTTTTGGCCAATGTGCAGTGCAGTGTTAGCTCCACTCAGAGAACAAGTTCTCTGGGTGCGCCACTACATGGACAACATTATTCTTCTATCTAGAGGTCTGAAACAATTACTGAAGTACAAAGAGATTCTCATAAATACCCTGCAGGGATATGGCTGGTTTATTAACTCTCTTTAACTTAACAGTTAGTATGCCGGGTGGTACTCTGCCAACTCCTCTGTTCGGCTTCCACCAGAGAAAACGGTGGAAGTCAAAGAAGGAATGCTGAAGACAGTAATCCCCACTTGTTTGACAATTTCTCAGTCCCTCAGTCTTTGGAGCACAATGCCATCATATCAATAATCCCTTGGGCGCTCTGACTTCGACAGGTTGAACCGGGGCTTCTTAGCACAATATAGGAAACAGAGTCTGCCCCAGTTATCAACTGTCACTCAGTATGAGTAGGAGTATATGGTGGTGGCTGAAGAGGGAGAATCTGATGAAGGCACCCCGTTAGAACCAGTAGACTAGATCACAATTACTATTCATCTCGGCAAAGTTAGCCTGGAAGGCACAGTGCGAGAAACCATTGGTTCAGTCCAATGGGAGATTCCCAGCCAAGCGGGGTAGTCTTAAATACCCTAGAAATTCAAGCAGCCTCTTTAGCACGTTTTGCCTTACTATACAGAATCAATGGAAGATCAGTCTCTCTGCAGTTGAACAACATGGCAGCAGTTGCCTATATTCATCACCAAGGAGGAACTTGTGGCAATATGCTATTAAGAGAGGTGAACCCCATACTGTTGGGGTCAGAAAATCACCTGCAAATTCCGAAAGCAGTTCACCTCCTAGGGGACACACAGACAGACTGACTGTCATGCAAACTTTCCAAAGCACAAGTGGGCCCTACACTGTAGGTCTTCTATGAGCTGGTCCACAGGTGGGGTCAACCACAGACAGACTACATTGCTTCTCACAGCAATTTCAAACTTAGGATAATGTCTGAATCAGTTCCGCACCCCAAGGCAGAGGGGCCTATATATTTTCCAACAACATTTCTCGTAATGAGATTCCTCTTGAGGCTGTCGAGAGTGAACATGGTAGTCATATCCTTTCCTCCATTTTGACAATGAGGGCCTTGAGTTTTTGTGGCCATTCATCTCATGAGACAGAAGCCAATTCCCCTTTGCACATACGCAGGCCGTGGCTGCAAACAGGACGACTGATAGGGGAAGCTTGAGAACCTAGTCTGCTCCAGGATGATCTCTACCTTGTGGAGTGTGAGAAGGCACTTTGCTAACAACATCTAGGCCAAAAACCTGAAACAAGTTTGTGTTATTTCTCAGCAGGGCGAGATATTAACACTACTGCACCTCCGGTGACAGCTGTTCTGGACTTCTTGTAGACAGTCTTGTCTACAAATCTTGTAGACATAGCCTTAGCCTATATTCCTTGAGATTGCAAGTGTCGACTAGGTTGGCAATCCGCGCGTCTTGCCATTAGTGGACTGCGGAGGAAGGGCTGTTCCGTTTTCTGTCCCATTCTAATTAAAAATTGATTCAACAAGTAGAACCCACCCTGCCAGCTAGTTATTTATCACTAGTATGCTGCCATGATAGCGTCAGGAAAACAGAAAATTGTTTCAAATACTTACCGTAATTTTCCTTTCCAGACACCAAACCGTGGCAGCATACAAACCCACCCTTGTACGTTTCGGTATGTAGCTAATTACAAAGAATGGGGCCTAACTAGGTCTTTAATTTATTCTATTCACTGGTCCTGAGGGAGTGGAAGAGAGGCAGAGCCTATCACTAGTATGCTGCCATGGTTTGGCGTCAGGAAAATTACGGTAGGTATTTTATACAATTTTCCATTTTTATTAAAGAGAATCTGTCTTCTTGCCCATGCAAAGTTACAATGCCTCCACAAAGCCCCCCGCCAGTCCTCTATATTTACTGAGTATACTGAGGCATGATGGGACTTTTAGTTCTGCAACAGCTGGAGGGCCACAGGTTGAGCACCCATAACCTGTGCTCAACTGACTCTCCTTGTTAGCAGCTCCCCTAGTGGTCAACAGCAACATCACATGCTGGCCCAGGAAAGTCCTACTGAAACCTCATAGAATAGGAGGGGATTGGGGTTTGCCAACTCCTCTACCTTCAGGGGAGATTTGGCCATCTTTTCAACTGAGTCTAAATCAATGGGAAGGGAAGATAGATTTATTGTTTGCGAATTTGACCGGTTTGATCAAATTGTAAAAATCGACTAGATGCAAAAATCGAAGCGTGTGTTACCACGTGTATTGCCATTATACTTTAGCTGAAATTACTCTTTAAAGCTGTACTCCAGGCAGTTCTAAAATACACAAATGAATGCAGCTCCGTATTCATTAATAGATCCCTAAAATGTAAGTTCACCTTCAGAACTCTTCTCTCTGTCACTCTGCTCTCTCCTCCAATCAACATTGAAATTCAGCACAACTGACTAGCTCCTTGTGCTGCTATTCCCTCTCCCAGTCTGAACTCTGCTGTACGCACTGCTTTCATTTAGAAAACACATTTAAAGTATAAGTTCACCTTTAGCAATATTCTCAAAAAAAAAAAAAAAAAATTCCATATCTTCTGAAGAGTACAAGCTCCTTTTGTTTCAAATGCTACACCCCCCCCCCCCCATTACACATGCAGCTGTGAGGGGCTTTTGTACAAGAACAACAGGCCTCTTGATGCCCCTCCATCCTGCCGCTTGCAGAGAGGGGTTGAGCACTGCAATTGTCTGCCCCCTAGTGGCCGCTCTCGGCTGTTTATACTGAGCATGTGCACTGTGTGCTCTCTCTTTCTGTAGCTTCAGCAGCTGAGCTCAGCTAGAGACAGAGAGAAGACACTGCGCACTTCTTCAGTTTTAAGAGCCCAGAGCAGCCACTACTGAGCTCAGCTGCAGAAGGAGAGCGTTCACTACGCATGCACACAGTGTGAAATGCCCAGAGCAGCCACTGGGGGGTGCACAATTAGTAGTGTTCAGCCAATCCAGCAAACAGCAGGACAGGGAGGGAATTGTGGCCAGTTTTTTTGCAGAGAGGCCCACCAACAGCTGCATGTGTAATAGGAGGAGGTGCAGCATTTGAAACAAGAGGAGCTCTGGTATGTACTATTCAGAAGATGTGGAATTACATAGGGGGGTTTTTGGAAAAGAATGCTGAAGGTGAACTTACACTTTAAAAGTATTTTCTTAATGCAAGTAGGTAAGTACAGAAGAGTGTGTGTCAGGACCTGGATCACCTGCTGGTGGCACTGTGCTTCCCAGAGCGGGAGGATGTAGTTCCAGTGGCCTCCAACTAGGGTGCCCATGTGTCCCGGATTGCCCGGGACAATCCCGCAATTAGCAGGTCTGTCCCGGGTCTCAGGCACCTTCATTCCGGGACAATACAGTGTCCCGGAATGAAATTGGCAGAGCGAGCAAACCCTGCCATAGCGCTGGCGCTCGCTCCGCCTCCGGCTCCACCTGGGACTCTGGCCATTGATTGCTATAGCCGCCTGGCTTATAGCAAACAGTGACCTCACAGCCGCGACTCACTCTGCCCAGCATGCAAAGCGGAGAAGAAGTTAACTTTCTCCTCCTCTGCGCCGAACACTCTCCACCATGCCGGACGAGGCTGTTAGCGGGGGCAGCGGCAGCCCCAAAGACGCTAATCCACCGGCACTGCAGTCTGGGTTAGGATCTCCGTGGACACTGGACAGTGATCAGGAAAAAGGTAAAAAGCCCCCCCAGCATATTTCTCACCCCCACCTCTCTACTAAGACAAGTGGAAGGGGAGGGGGTCAGTAGTGGGGGTCTGTACGTAGTGGGGGGGTCCATACTGTGGGAGAGGGGTCTGTACTTAGTGGGGGGGGCTGTACTCAGGAAGGGGGGTTTATTCTTAGTCAGGGGCAGTCTAAACTGATGGAGGAGGGGTCTGTATTTAGCGGAGGTCTATACTGAGGGAGGGATCTATACTTAGTGGAGAGGGGGGTCCGTACTGGTGGGAGAGATCTATACTTAGTGGAGGAGGGTCTGTACTGAGAGAGGGGGGGTCTATACATAGTGGAGACGGGGAGTCCGTACTGAGGGAGGGGGTCTATAGTTAGTGGAGGGGGGATCAGTACTGAGGGAGGGGGGTCTATACATAGTGGAGAGGGGGGTCTGTACTAAGGGAGGGGGCCTATAGTTAGTGGAGGGGTGATCCGTACTGAGGGAGGGGGGTCTATACATAGTGGAGAGGGGGGTCCGTACTGAGAGAGGGGGTCTATAGTTAGTGGAGGGGGGATCAGTACTGAAGGAGGGGGGTCTATACATAGTGGAGAGGGGGGTCTGTACTAAGGGAGGGGGTCTATAGTTAGTGGAGGGGGGATCCGTACTGAGGGAGGGGGGTCTATACATAGTGGAGAGGGGGGTCTGTACTAAGGGAGGGGGGTCTGTTATTACAATGTAATAATAGAAATATATTTCAAGAATGGTGTTGGGATGATATAAGTGATAATATAAGCAGGGTGTTGGTGTTGGGATGATATAAGTGCTAAAACCAGCCATTCACCCGACAAATCACTCGCCGCCAAAATCCCATCAACACCGAGACTACATTCTTCAATCCCCATGACGCCGCCGCCCCCCCATCCCCCCAACCCCCCCCCCCCCCCCCCGGTCCTTGGCAAAATTTTAAATTGTCCAAGAATAGCAGTTTGGAAATGTGGTCACCTTACCTCCAACAGGTGTCTCCCAGCAGCCAGCGGATTCCAGTAATCTGTCTCCACTTGATGCTGCCTGCTGGGAGGGTATTTAGTCCCTCCTCCAGTATTACACTTCACTTCAGTGTTTTGCTTTGCTAGCCAGATACTGCTTGCAATTTTTCATGCTCCTAATGTTGCTCTTGCCCTACATCCTGCTTCCTTATATCTGCTCCCCTTGTTCCTGATCTCAGTCCTAGTTTCCCCTTCCTCTTTGCAGATCTGGCCATCCCTGCTGATGCTTCCTGACGCTGGGAGAGGGAATAGCAGCACAAGGAGCCAATCAGTTGTGCTGCATTTCAATGAATGTTGATAGGAGGAGAGAGCAGAGTGACAAAGAAAAGAGCTCATCAGACCACTGCTTCTCATTTCATGGTCTTTGTCCATGGCTGGGGAAGGCCCAAGGCCCGTATATGTTGCATAGCAGCAGCAGAGAAAAGTCTGGTCTGTTGCCCTACCAGACGGGACTGTGCTATGTAGCATAACTTTGTAAATCCCAGGACTGGATGGACAGAAATACAAATCCATCAGCAGGTAAAACAATTCCCACTGGACAAAGGACCCAACTTGTGTTTTTATTATTATTTTCTGTTTCATAATCACGTTCGGCAGCCAAAACTGGTCATTTGCATTGTTGGTTTGTTTTCCTTCTAATGGGAAAGACTGTTTATTTTTCCATTTCCCACCAATCCTCCAATTCATCGGGGCCACCAGTTGGCCGGTTCTCATCATTGCCATTATCAGGCACAAACACGACACGCTCTGTGAAAGAAAACAGGTTGAGTCAGAGAGGCAGCAATTTAACCCGTGCCAGAGAAGTCATTGTACATGTGACCTATCTGCAAAGTCCCGAGAATCCACTTCCTACAAAACAATTATTACAAGTCCGCACGGCTCTCATGGGAACGACGCTCCAAACATCAATGGTTAATTATTGGTACTTCCTAATCCAACCTTCCCTGGCACCACATAAAGTGAAAGAGTGCAATAAACTAGAGGAAGTACATTGTTATACTTTGTCCTGTCCGACTCGTATTGCAGAGAGGCGTTGGCCCACTGTGCAAATGTCTCCTCGAGTATTGTTCCCTCTGCGCGACTTTCGAATTAGATTGCTCGCGTCCTAAATGCCAAGGCCATGGTGTGACGTTGGGATTATAAATTCCCAAATAAATTAAAATGTTAACTTAAAGCTGCAGTAACAATCTGATTTGGGTGGATACAGTAGTAGATACAGACTCCAATATATATATATATATATATATATACCCTGTTTCCCCAAAAATAAGACCTAGCGTGATTGTCGGTGATGGCTGCAATATAAGCCCTACCCCCCAAATAAGCCCTACCCTGTTTCCCCGAAAATAAGCCCTACCCTGAAAATAAGACCTACAAGGACTTTAACTAGGGCTTATTTGGGGGGGTAGGGCTTATATTGCATCCCTCACCGACAATCACGCTAGGTCTTATTTTCGGGGAAACAGGGTATATATATATATACATATATACACACATATATATATATATATACACACATACATATATATATATATATACATACATATATACATATATATATATATATATATATATATATATATATATATATATATATATATATATATATATATATATATATATATATATATATATACATACCTATATATATATATATATATATATATATATATATATATATATATATATATATATATATACACACATATGACATATACATATATATACACATATGACATATACATATATATATACACATACATATATATATATATATATATATATATTATATATAAATCAGAAGGGGATTGCTGCACTTAAAAATGTATTAGAAAAAGAAAATCATACAAACAAATAGTAGCTGTAGTGTTCCAGATAAATTAATATGGAACACTACATCTACTATTTGTTTGTATGATTTTCTTTTTCTAATACATTTTTAAGTGCAGCAATCCCCTTCTGATTCTTTTATATATAACCTGTGGGACGGCCTGATTGCTTGCACCTTAATGCAATTGCCGTGTTGCACTTCAACCTGAACGCTTCACTAGATATATACAGTATCTCGCAAAAGTGAGTACACCCCTCACATTTTTGTAATTATTTTACTATACCTTTTCATGTGACAACACTGAAGAAATGACACTTTGCTACAATGTAAAGTAGTGAGTGTACAGCTTGTATAACAGTGTAAATTTGCTGTCCCCTCAAAATAACTCAACACACAGCCATTAATGTCTAAACCTCTGGCAACAAAAGTGAGTACACCCCTAAGTGAAAATGTCCAACTTGGACCCAATTAGCCATTTTCAATCCCCGGTGTCATGTGACTCGTTAGTGTTACAAGGTCTCAGGTGTGAATGGGGAGCAGGTGTCTTACATTTGGTGTTATCGCTCTCACTCTCTCCTATTGGTCACTGGAAGTTCAACATGGCACCTCATGGCAAAGAACTCTCTGAGGATCTGAAAAAAAAGAATTGTTGCTCTACATAAAGATGGCCTAGGCCAGAAATGGCAAACCTTGGCACCCCAGATGTTTTGGAACTATATTTCCCATGATGCTCCTGCACTCTGCAGTGTAGTTGAGCATCATGGGAAATGTAGTTCCAAAACATCTGGGGAGCCAAGGTTCGCCATCACTGGTTCACCTTCATCTGAACCACTTGCCATCTTTCAGTAGCTTGTATACAGTACTCAGTGTACTCACTGATTTGCAGAGTTATCTTTCCAGTGCCTGGGTGCTGCTGGATGCCTGTAATATCCTCTCCAGTGCCTAGGCCCATAACCTGTTGTGCAGAGTATTGAAATAATGCGCTGGAAGCTTGTTGTATACAGCCATATGCTTTGCTTTTATGGAGGATTATCAGAACAAGTCTTTTCTGCATGGAGACAGGAACCAGGAACTGATCAACAAACAAGTGCACTGAACATAGATAGACAATACATCCAACAAGATGTTTCTTGTAGTTGGCTACCAAGTTTGCACACATCTCAGGAGGGATTTTGGTCCGCTCTTCTTTACAGATCTTCGCTAAATCCTTAAGGTTTCTTGGCTGTCTCTTGGCAACTCGAAGTTTCAGCTCCCTCCATAAATTTTCTTTAGGATTAAGGTCTGGAGACAGGCTAGGCCACTCCATGACCTCAATGTGCTTCTTCTTGAGCCACTGTCAATGCCTTGACGGTATGTTTTGGGTCATTGTCATGCTGGAAGACCCAGCCGTGACCCATCTTCAGTGTTCTGGCTGAGGGAAGAAGGTTTTCATCCAAGATTTTACAATATGTGGCCCCGTCCATTGACCCCTCAATGCGGCAAAATCGGTCTGTAACTTTAGCAGAGAAAAAGCCCCAAAGCATAAAGTTTCCACCTCTGTGCTTGACTGTAGGATGGTGTTCTTAGGGTCATAGTTATGATTTTTCTTCCTGCCGGACCCACTGAATGGCTCCCGCTGTGTCCAATCACAGCAGGAGCGGGTCGCCAGCAGCGCATGAGCGCACCCCAAACCTCTAAAACTTTCCTACACACTAAATAATAAACACTGATTTGGGTTATTTACACCAAAGAAATATAGCAGAATACATATTGGCCTAAATTTATCAAGAAAGATTATTGATTTGTGAAATTTTTATAACAGAAATGAAGAAAAATGTGTCTTATTTTGTTTACTGTATTTAGCAAAAAATACAAAACCCAGCAGTGATTAAATATGACCAAAAGAAAGCTCTATTTGTGTGAAAAAATGATAAAAATGTCATATGAGTACAGTGTTGCACGACCGGGCAATTGTCATTCAAAGTGTGACGGCGCTGAAAGCTGAAAATTGGCCTGGGCAGGAGGGGGGTGAAAGTGCCCGGTATTGAGGTGGTTAAGAAGTCTGTAGGACTATCAAGTCAGCAAGAACCAATATCCCAAAGGTTTTTTCCATCACTTTGCTAAATCCATTTTCAGTGGTTTCTGCTTTTTAAGACCAAGCACACCACACCAATAAATACATTAAATAATTCCATACACAGCTAGGCTACATCTGCCATTATAATAAAACCAGATATCACATGGTTATGAACACATACAACATTTTCTGTTTATCTACAATATAAAGCAACAAATTCCGCGGAATGATGAGCTCGCATAATGCCAAAGCCGGGAAATGAGAAACAAATTTTAATGGCCATCCCATAAATAAAAAACAGGCCCCAGAAACCAGCAGGACATTTGGACTTAATACCATCTGTAAAATTGCCATGCGTTGTCTGGAAAGGGACCTAAAAATGTTCCCGAAATCTGTAGTCAACCACAAAAACAAGTTATAGGAAGAGTGTGCCACACCCAAGAAAGTCTTTTATTTTCAAATAAATGTAAATTGTTAGAATTTGAAAAGTCCTTTATTTAGCTAAAGCGATTGTAAAGTTCTGGGCAAACTGTTGGCACTATATATATCCTGAATGATAATAATAAAGTCATCAAAAACAGGCTGATTCCTAACCCAAAGGTTTGGAATTTTGGCTGGGTGCAAAATGAAACTCCAACATGATAAAAAAAATACACTGGCAAGCACTTATTAGAATTAAAGAAAAAAACAAACAAAAAAAAACAGCTTTTGCTGCAATACTCACCTTCAATCCAGTGAAAGCAGTAATTACAATTACAGATCTCCAATGTGTTTCCAGTGGCCAGTGTCATTCATCTGTGACCCCTGAGTAGCAAAGTGCTACTGCATCAACAAATGTCTCTTGCTGGATATGGGCCTGTCTCTTTGTTGGATATGGGCCTGTCCCTTGCTGGATATAGGCCTGTCTCTTGCTGGAAATGGGGGCTGTCTCTTGCTGGATTTGGGTCTGTCTCTTGCTGGATATGGGGCTGTCTCTTGCTGGATATGGGGCTGTCTCTTGCTGGATATGGGGCTGTCTCTTGCTGGATATGGGCCTGTCTCTTGCTGGATATGGGGCTGTCTCTTGCTGGATATGGGGCTGTCTCTTGCTGGATATGGGGCTGTCTCTTGCTGGATATGGGGCTGTCTCTTGCTGGATATGGGCCTGTCTCTTGCTGGATATGGGGCTGTCTCTTGCTGGATATGGACTTGACCCTTGCTGGACATGGACTTGTCCCTTGCTGGACATGGGCCTGTCTCTTTGCTGAATTTGGGGCTGTCTCTTGCTAGATATGGGCCTTTCTCTTTGCTGGATATGGGTCTGTCCCTTGCTGGATATGGGTCTGTGCCTTGCTGGATATGGGTCTGTGCCTTGCTGGAGATGGGCCTGTAACCTGCTGGATTTGGCTGACTCTTGCTTGATATGGACTTGTCCCTTGCTGGATTTTGGGCTGTCTCTGGCTGGATATGGGCCTGTCTCTGGCTGGATATGGGCCTGTCTCTGGCTGGATATGGGCCTGTCTCTGGCTGGATATGGGCCTGTCTCTGGCTGGATATGGGCCTGTCTCTGGCTGGATATGGGCCTGTCTCTGGCTGGATATGGGCCTGTCTCTGGCTGGATATGGGCCTGTCCAGAGGCGGCTCTCTAATTAGGCAAAATAGGCGGTGGCCTCAGGCCTCACAGTCATAGGGGCCTCGCACAGCTGGCTAGTTTACCTAGTTAGAGAGCCGCCTCATTCAGCAGCAGAGATCTCCGTCCTGAGTCCCCTCACTCTGCTACAGGGAGAGATAACAGACAGGCAGGGCGAGATGTGTGATCGGAGCTCCGGATCACAGACAGGGAGAGCCGCCCAGTGAGCCTGTTCTGACAGATCTCCCCCCTCCCCCTGCTGCCCGCACAGCCAAACAGAAGAGGAGAGAGAGCTTCTGCTCCTCCTCCTCCCGCCCTCTCCTCCTGTGTCTGCCCCGCCCACTCTCCTCGGCAGTGTTCTCTGCTCTGCCTCAGAGAAGGGGATGTGTGAGCGGGAAGATTCATGCTGAAGCCCAGCAAAAGGGGAGTCTGATCCATCCATCCATCCATCCCTCCAGTCCCTCCTGCCTCCCAGTGAGTACACTGATGTAGGGGATGTTCTTCCCTCCCTTATTCCTCCACCCCCCTCTCTTTCTTTCTTTCCATTCTTTTTGTCTCTTTCTTTCTCTTTCCTTCATTCTTTCCCCACCCCCTCTCTTTCCTTTCTTTCCTTTCTTTCTTTCTTTCTTTCTTTCTTTCTTTCTTTTCTTTCTTTCTTTCTTTCTTTCTTTCTTTCTTTCTTTCTTTCTTTCTTTCTTTCTTTCTTTCTTTCTTTCTTTCTTTCTTTCTTTTTCTTCTTTCTTTTCTTTCTTTCTTTCTTTCTTTCTTTTTCCTTCCTTCTTTCTTTCTTTCTTTCTTTCTTTCTTTCTCTTTCTTTCTTTCTTTCTTTCTTTCTTTCTTTCTTTCTTTCTTTCTTTCTTTCTTTCTTTCCTTCCATCTTTCTTTCTTTCTTTCTTTCTTTCTTTCTTTCTTTCTTTCTTTCCTTCCATCTTTCTTTCTTTCTTTCTTTCTTTCTTTCTTTCTTTCTTTCTTTCTTTTCTTTCTTTCTTTCTTTCTTTCTTTCTTTCTTTCTTTTCTTTCTTTCTTTCTTTCCTTCCATCTTTCTTTCTTTCTTTCTTTCTTTCTTTCTTTCTTTCTTTCTTTCTTTCTTTCTTTCTTTCTTTCTTTCTTTCTTTCTTTCTTTCTTTCTCCACCCATCCCCTTTTTTTTCTCTCTTTGTGACAGCCTACCAGAATAGGTAGGATCTGTGCAGTGCTGTGCAGCTCTGCTTGAGGAAAATATATCTTTATTATGCCCACTTACCTACCCCCTGTACTGTCCAATCCCCCTATACTGTACCCTCTTAATACAGTTCATAATACAGTGGGGCCTCATGTCTAAGTTTTGCCTAAGGCCTCACAAAGTCTAGAGCCGCCTCTGGGCCTGTCTTTGACTGGATATGGGGCAGTCTTTTTGCTGGATATAGGTCTGTCCCTTTCTAAATATGGGGCTATCGCTCTGCTGGATATGGGCCTGTCCCTTGCTGGATTGGGCTGTCTCTTTGCTGGATATGGGCCTGTCTCTTGCTGGATATGGGCCTGTCTCTTGCTGGATATGGGGCCTGTCTTTTTGCTGGATATGGGGTCATCTCTTTGCTGGATATAGACCTGTCCCTCGCTGGATTTTGGGTTGTCCTTTGCTAGATATGGGCCTGTCTCTTGCTGGATATGGGCCTGTCTTTTTGCTGGATATGGGGCCTGTCTCTTTGCTGGATATGGGGCCATCTCTTTGCTGGATATAGACCTGTCCCTCGCTGGATTTTGGGCTGTCTCTTTGCTGGATATGGGGCTGTTGGGCCTATCTCTTGCTGGATATATGGGACTGTGTCTGCTGGATATGTTTTTTTTTTTTAAGTGGGCTAAAATGCTTAAGGAAATCCTTGGTCAAAGAATGAAAAAGATAAGAAGGCACTGCAATACTCACCTGTAATCCCGAGCTGACCCCACAAAACTTATTTTCTGCCACTAGATGTCCTCTAGTTATCTGGGTTATATAGTGTCCGTCCTCCTTCAGCACACATCCTCTGAGCCCTAACTGTCATGCACCCCTTTCCCCTAAGCCTGTACCTGCAAGGTGAAAAGAGAAGCTGCACAGTGATAGATTCATATCTTTACCGCTATGCTGCCCCCTTCTATCAGCATGTGCCTTATTAGCACCACCGATTGGCTGCTTATTCTGCTTCTCCCTCTTAAGCCAGCCATAGAAGGTTCAAATCTCGGCTGGTTCAGTAGGGACTGGATGAGATTCAAACCATGTATGGGCAAGCTAATTGTACCCAAGTTGATCGATTCTATACAATTATTAATAAGCACTGTCTGTCCTCCCTGCATGGACGGCTCCCCCTGCAGAGAGAGAACACACTAGCTGTGCGGGTGGATTCCCCCATCAACACTGACTTCCCTGCACACCCTTTTGGGCTTTTACTACTATCCATTGGAGAGATTGACTCTCAGGTAGGCCTTTGCACAACGTAGTAAAATCGGAAGCAGATTGTACAATCGTATTGTAATGTGCATGGCTAACGTTAGACCGCCTTTAATACTTTTTTTGCAAACTATTGCTCTTGGTACGACCTTATTGTACGCGTGTTTATTCCCAGGGATGGAGTCTACTTAATTATGTAAGTGTGCATTGAAAACTACTTCCTCCCTCTGACAGAGTACAGTAGCTCACAGTTGGGTGCCACATTGTTTGGCCAATAATAACAAAATAGATTGAGATTGCTCGGTCCATAGGAAGTTTTCTTACAATGCCCCCACTGCGAGGATCTACCGCCGCTTACACAGCTCAGCCACAATGGAGTTCAGAAAAAGTCAATTAAGGATCCTTATCTACTACTACAGGCCACGATAGCCTCCTGACCTTCTCCTTCTCACACATGAACTTAAATTTCGCGAACCCATCATGGGCCATAAACTCACAATGAAACCTCCGGGCACTCTGCCACGTTTTACAGAAAATATTCTTTTTTTTTTTCATGGATTTTGCCTATACAAATGGTTTCGCTTTAAAGCTGAACTCCATCTTTCCTTTCATTTTTAAATAGTTGCTTCGGGCCAAGCTGTCCCAAATGGGTTATTTCCTTTTCTAATGAGTGTTGGAACATCAGCTACATACAGGCCTCCTCTGATTGGCTGAGGTGGAGTTTGTGACGTCATCAGTCTCCTTCTCCACCTCAGCCAATCAGGGGAAGTCTTGTGTTCACTGATAAAATACAAGGCTTCCCATGAAATAGTTTCTTCGGGCCAAGCTGGCCCAAATGAATTATTTCCTTTTCTAATGAATGCTCCCGCTGTCAGCGCTGCATAGATTGTATGGAGATTCTGCTACATACAGGCCTCCTCTGGCTGGGGTGGAGTTTGTGACGCCATCAGTCTCCCTCTCCACCTCAGCCAATCAGAGGAAGTCTTGTATTCACTGATAAAATACAAGGCTTCCTATGAAATTGTTGCTTCAGGCCAAGCTGGCCCAAATGAATCATTTCCTTTTCTAATGAATGCTCCCGCTGTCAGCGCTGTATAGATTGTATGGAGATTCTGCTACATACAGGCCTCCTCTGGCTGAGGTGGAGTTTGTGACGCCATCAGTCTCCCTCTCCACCTCAGCCAATCAGAGGAAGCCTTGTATTCATTGATAAAATACAAAGCTTCCTATGAATGGCTGAGCAGCACTCAGCCCGACTCGTTTCAGGAAGGGGAAGTCTCCATTCAGTTCATACAACCAGGTGTGTACATGTACTGTCAAGATAACATAGAGGAGAGTTCAGGGTCAGCAGAAAAAAGTGGCCAACTGCCCCACAGTTCAGAGCACCGGGGGGGGGGCGGAAGGATCAGAGATCATGTGACCACCTTCAGTGGTCACATGATCGGAAGCCAGTCCCGCCTCCTACAGCTCGGTCTTTGTGCTGATAGCATGCAGTGATCATGCTCAGTACATAACCATCAGCCATCCAGTGATGCATATAAGCAGCATTTGGGTGTTTAAGCCCACCCTTTTGCTGCTGCACGTATGTGTTGGGCGGGGATCAAAGGATATCTAAAGGTTCGTTTTTTTGTTTTTGTTCTTTTTTTAAACAAACATGTGATACTTACCTCCTCTGTGCAGTTGGTTTTGCACAGAGTGGCCCCGATCCTCCTCTTCTTGGGTCCCTCAGCGGCACTCCTGGCTCCTCCTCTTCTCGAGTGTCCCTTCGGAGAAGCGCTCTCCCACTCGTGCAGACACGCTCCTGTGTCCTGCTGCTGCATCTATTGACGCAGACAGCAGGACTTGGCCCCGCCCCCCCCCCCGGCTCCCATGTCATTGGATTTGATTGACAGCAACAGGAGCCAACGGCTGCGCTGCTATCGATCTAACCAATCAGGACCCGAGACACCGGCTGGAGCTGGTGTGCTCGTATCCGTCGCTGGGAAGACCAGGTTCAGGTAAGTAAAAGGGGGGGCTCTGCTGCATCACAGGGGGGTTTTCACCTTAATGCATTAAGGTGAAAAACCTTTGAGGGTTTACAACCCCTTTAACATGTTATAGAGGACCCTATCGCCAGATCAGTCATTTTAGCAGCATCCTTCCCACAAGAAGCAGCAATGGTCATCATATAGCCTGGTATGATTAACCACTTGACCTCCGGAAGATTTTCCCATCTTCATGACCGGGCCATTTTTTGCTATTCAGCACTGCGCTACTTTAACTGGCAATTGCGCGGTCATGCAACTCTGTACCCAATTGAAATTTAGATCACTTTTTTCACACAAATAGAGCTTTCTTTTGGTGGTATTTGATCACCACTGTTCTTTTTTATTTTGTTTTTGTTTTTTTATTATTATTATATTAACAAAAAAATACAGAAAAAAAAAAATATATATTTTCTACTATCTGTTCAAAAATTTCATAAATTTAGGCCAAAATGTATTCTGCTACATGTCTGTAAAAACCAAACTGCATATTTGGGGACACTTGTATAGTTCTGATCGTGATCAAGATACTGATCCGTACAGACACTATACAGTAAAACCTTGGTTTGAGAGCAACTTGGTTTGAGAGTGTTTTGCAAGATAAGCAACATTTTTTTTTACATTTTGACTTGATATACAAGTAGCGTTGTGTCACAACTGAGTATGAAAGAGAAGAGAGGCGCCTCTAAGTATAGAAGTCTATGCAAGTCCCCCCAAGTCGCCCCCAAAGTCGTACAGGAACCTTTTTCTAAGTCGGAGCGACTTGCGTCGCTCCCCTTAGAACGGTTCCATAGCACAGAACGGGAGGCGACTTGTCAGGCGACTAGGTCGCCTGACAAGTCGTCCCTGTGTGAACCGAGTCTAAGTGTAGCAATACGATTACATTTAATGAAGGTACAACATTTAGCAACTCACATGGTTGATGAATAAAAGAGTCACATCTTAGTATGCAGGCACCCGGGGTAAACTAGTCCACATATATAGACCGTCCTCCTCACCGCCATCAACATCGTCCCTTCCAAGCTGTACTCCATGAGCGGTTCAAGACTCGCTTTCAGATCGCTCTACTGCAGGGTAGTCTTCCCGGTCACAATTGCAGACTGGCAGCGGTGAGAGGCAGCAGTGCGGAGGACAGTCTATGTGAACAGCTTTACCCCGGATGCCTGCATAGTTAGATGTGCCTCTTTTAACCATCAACCATGAGAGTTGCTAAATGTTGCACCTTCATTAAATGTAACCATATTGCTACACTTAACGGCGCCCTCTCTTCTCTTCTATACTCTGGAGCTCCTGCTGGATTTTGCTTCTAATCTCCTCGTGGAGGCTTCCATTTGTGGATGGACATTTTATGGTTACACAACCTGGTCACATTGCTATAATCTTTTTATATGGACTATAAACTGAAGGACCTATGAATAAATGGTTTGTGGAACGAATCATTTTGGTTTCCATTATTTCCTATGGGGAAATTCTCTTCGATATAACAAGTGCTTTGGATTACAAGCATATGCTCACAATCCAAGGTTTTACTGTACTAGTTATGACGGTGATCGGCGACTTAAAGTGTAATGCCCCGTACACACGATCGGACATTGCGACAACAAAATCCATGGATCTATTTCCGACGGATGTTGGCTCAAACTTGTCTTGCATACACGCGGTCACACAAATCTTGTCGGAAATTTTGACCGTCAAGAATGCGGTGACGTACAACACGTACGGCGAGCCGAGAAAAATGAAGTTCAATAGCCAGTGCGGCTCTTCTGCTTGATTCCGAGCATGCGTGGGACTTTGTGCGTCGGAATTGTGTACACACGATCGGAATTTCCGACAACAGATTTTGTTGTCGGAAAATTTGAGAACCAGCTCTCAAATTTTGTGTGACGGAAATTCCGATGGAAAATGTCCGATGGAGCCCACACACGGTCGGAATTTCCGTCAACAAGCTCCCATCGAACATCTTATGTCGGAAAATCCGCCCGTGTGTACGGGGCATTACTGTGATAGTGTGGCAGGCAATCTAGCGCTAACTGACACTGGCTGGGGGGGCGCTAATGGACTAACTGACATTGACGTCGCTAGTGACACTAATACAGTGTTCAGTGATAATACTGTACACTATACTAATGACAATGGCTGGGAAGGGGTTAACATCTAGGGGCAATCAAGACGTTACCTGTGTGCCTAACAAGTGTAATGTGTGCTGCTTTTACTAACAGATCTGTCTGCTTTTTTCTCCCTGAAATCAGAGCTGATTTCAGGGAGAAGAAACAGACAGATCACTGCAGAGCTCTGTGCTGTGATTGGCCACATCCGATCAGCAGGTTTCAGCCAAAATCATTGGCTGAAATCTGCTGACAAACTAGTAGTGTGTTCAATACACAGCACGGATCAGCAGGGGGCGTGCGCAAGTGCGCAGCCAAATCGGGAAGTGCCCATAGGTAGCGGTGTCTGGCAGTCTGCTCACAGTATATCTACTGTGAGTGCACCGGGTCGGCAAGAGGTTAACTAATCATAGATTAAACATAAGGACCGGAATAACATAACAAGAATTTTTTTTTTTAAATTACTTGCATTTTTGTGTTTTTACCTGCAATTTTTTGATGACAGGATCTCTTTAACCAGTTCCGAACCGCCCACTGCGTATATACTGCAGCAGGGCGGCCCGGCTGCGCAAAATCCCATACAGGTACATGATTTTGTGCACGAGCTCCAAGGCTGCGCGCATCGCCGGAGCGCCGGTCCCGCTGTGATTGGACACAGCGGGAGCCAATCAGCGGGTCTGGTGACCGCCATGGCCTCCGGCCTCCCGCGATCGCTTGGGAATGACAGAACGGCGGTCCGCTGAAGTAAACAAAAGCAGACCGTTGTTTTGTTAGACAGGAACAGAGAGATCTGTGCTTCCTGGTAATTGGGAACACAGACCTCTCTGTTCCTGCAGTGAGTCCGTCCCCCAGACAGTTAGTAAGCACACTGAGGGAACACATTTAACCCCTTGATCACCCCTGGTTTTAGCCCCTTCCCTGCCAGTGGCATTTATGCAGTAATCAGTGCATTTTTATAGGTCGCCAAAAAGTGTCACTCAGTGTCAGATTTGTCCGCCGCAATGTCGCAGTCCCGCTAAAAATCGCAGATCGCTGCCATTACCAATAAAAAAAAAATTCAAAGTCCATAAATCTATCCCCTATTTTGACGCTATCACTTTTGCGCAAACCAATCAATATACACTTATTGGGATTCTTTTTACCAAAAATATGTAGCAGAATACTTATTGGCCTAAATTGATGAAGAAATTTGATTTTTTTTTTTTTGCATTTTTTTTTTATTGTGAATGTTTTATAGCGGGAAGTAAAAAAATATTGTTTTTTATTTAAAATTGACGTTCTTTTTTCTTTATAGCGCAAAAATTAAAAATTGCGGAGGTGATCAATTACCACCAAAAGAAAGCTCTAAGGGTATCAATTTTATTTGGGTACAACGCCGCACATCCGCGCAATTGTCAGTTAAATGAACACAGTGCCATATCACAAAAAAACGGCATTGGTCAAGAAGTGGGTAAAACCTTCCTGAGCTGAAGTGGTTAATGTCAATTTAAAAGTTATTTTCAATATTTTATAAATCTGCCACTCTCATAGGGCCCATTCAAATGTTTGTTTTGCAGCAATTCAACAAATCTATGGGGGTTATTTACGAAAGGCAAATCCACTTTGCACTGAAAGTGTACTTGGAAGTGCAGTCGCTGTAAATCTAAGGGGTAGATCTGAAATGAGTGTTAGATAGATACCAGAATTGAAACAATCCCAACGGGATAGAGGGCGTACCACTAGTATAAATGATATGGAAAGATATTGTATGACATCATATCTATACAATACAATAAGGATGGGGGGGGTTAGTACTGCGCTAATCCAAAAAAAAAAAGAAAGAACAGTATGTTGCTACAGGTAGTAGTACAAAATGGAAAGGAGTAGGTGGGACTCTCATACTATAGGTGAAGCAGTCCCAAAGCTAGCTGCAAGTCACTGAATATAGATAAATAAGAGGTAGTAGTATAGTATAATATATACGTATGCATAAGCGTGCGCACAGGGTGTTCCGGCTGTGCCCAGGCACACCCTAATCACCCCATGCACATTAGTGTTATCGCTCTGTGTAGCAGCAGAAACAGGGGGAAGGTCTCCCTCTTTACGGCTCTGCCATAAGAGAAGTGTTTATGCTCTTCTCTTTCACTGTGCCGGCAGGGAGATCAATGTGCCGGGGGTCATACATATGTAGACACCCGCACACGCATGTGTTTTTGAGCTCAAGGGTGCACACCCTAATGCAATAGGCTGCGCACACCTACGTACGTATGAATGGTAAAGTGCACAGTGCATAACATAAAACCAGAAGCAGTTAATAAAAAATGTGCAAAATATAAATGTGCAACAATAAAAACTGTGTAATGCAATCATATGTGCAAATTCTGTAATTCTGCAATACATTCATGTGCAAATGTGCAAAAAATAAATAAATAAATAAACAATACACCGCGGCGCGTGCCGTACACACAGCACATAGACCGCAATGCAAACGTGCCAGCAAAAAGATATATATCACAAAAAAAGTTAAAATCATTCCTTGATGTGCAGAAGTTGCCAAATAGTAGTGAATCGTTCCAATGTGCAGGTATCACAGTGGGGTGCTAGAGTGAAGGGGGGGGGGGTGACTTCTTCTTCGTGCAAAAAATCACACTCTAGTAAGCAGTGGCCCCTTACCTTACGGTAATGAGGTAACAGCATAAAGTAGGTGCTGGTAATGGCTGCCTCTTCTTATGTGCCTGGGTCAGAGTATGTTCTCCAGGGACCCTAGTCCCTCAATGGGTGTAGGGGGAGTAAGAGAAGCGAAGGAAGTACCAGATAGTGTAATATTGTTTTAAAATCTCAATGAATTTTATTAAAACAGCGAATGGGTACTCACATCAACAGCAGGGTAAAAGAGCCTAAGAGCCCTTTCACACTGGGGCAGTTTGCAGGCGCTATTGCGCTAATAATAGCGCCTGCAAACCGACCCGAAAGTGCCGCTGCTTTCACACTGGAGCGATGCGCTGGCAGGACGGTAAAAACAGTCCTGCCAGCAGCATCTTCGGAGCGGTGAAGGAGCGGAGTGTATACCACTCCCTTACCGCTCCTGCACATTGAAATCAATGGGACGGCGGTGGTATTTAACCCTTTCTCGACCGCTAGTGGCCGCATACCGACGGTAAAACGCCCCTAATAATAGCGGCGTTTTACCGCCGATGCCGCCCCTGCCCCAGTGTGAAAGGGCTCTTACCGCAACTGTTATATTTAAATTCAGCTGTCAGGAATGGTTCAAAGCATTGAAAAGTTTACACATGAAATCATTTTTTTTTTTTGCGCTTTTTTAAAAGGTGTAAAAATATTACTGAACAAAGCAAACAAAAAAAAAGTTTTAATTATTAATAGTTTATAAAATAGAAGTGAAGAATGAAAAATCAACAGGAAAATAATAATTATGGTAAATGGAGGAGAATAAGGAATTAAAGCGGAGTTTCGCGGAAAAAAATTTTTTTAGATGTCAGCAGCTGCAAATACTGCAGCTGCTGACTTTTAAAATGAGGACACTCACCTATCCCGGGGTCCAGCGTTGTCGGCACCCGAGACCGAACCGTCCCTCGATCCTCGGGTGCTGCCGCCGCCATTCTCACTGAGGGAATCAGGAAGTGAAGTGTTGCGGCTTCACTTCCTGGTTCCCTACTGCGCATGCGCGAGTCGCGCTGCGCGTCTACACTGGTCCCCGTTGTGTTGTGGGAACAGTGTATTTCCCACAAAACAACGGGCGTGGGCGGGGGATCTGCGGCTAGCTGCGGCTAGCTATACCCGGAAGTGGGTGCAGATACCTGTATTATACAGGTATCTGCACCCCCCTCCCCCCTGAAAGGTGCCAATTGTGACACCGGAGGGGGGGAAGGAATTAAGGGTTAATAAGGGGTTAAACAAAGGAACATTTAATGAAAAAGAAACAAAAAAAATTTTTTTTTTACTTGACATGTTGCTTTAAACTGACGTCAAAGTTCTTCCCTTTGATCTGAAGGTGAATAAACAGAAAGATACAAACGATGTTTCTTTTTATCTTTCTGTTTCAGCGTCTGAGCAATGTTTGATAAAAGTTGCCCGGCTGCTTTTTTTTTTTTTTTTGACAGCTCCAATTGCAGGGACTTCGTTTCCACGTCAGCTGTCAACAGGGGAACCCCACTGACAGCTGAATGAGTCATCGGTTGTTAAGGACGTAGTGCAACCCTACTGGAATATACACAAATGCCCATTGCATTGTTTTTCCCTCCATGAAATTTGGTTGCACACTCAGGATTTCCCCAATAAAAGAAGAACTCTTGATGCAGGCCAAGCACAAAACTATCCTCATCCACCTCAGTCTGACTCAAACGAGAGATCTGTTCTAAAACTCCAAAGGATTGCTTATAACAAAAAGGTTTCTGTTTATATGAGCGATAACACTAGCCACTGCAGACTGAGTGATCTGAGCAAAAAGTAGGACTAGCATCTGGGAATTGAAAGTCACATTTAAAACACAGAAAGACCACCTAGCCTGGTATTGTATGTTTTAGTGACGTGCTTGCAACCATCGGGCTGTGGCCTCCCTCCTTGCAGGCTTCAAGACAGCTGCAAATCCTTTAACCTGCCACAGTGTCTCTCAGTTCCCAAAGTACCAGTCTGTAATCAGGTGCAGGTTTCCTTCTGCCCAGTAGGTGGCACTGTACCATTGTACAGATGGAGTAGAGACTGCTAGGAAAAATGTCCTCTTATGGACTTTGTTGATGTCTCTGAGGTATCCGCTGTCTGATTGACAGACCTTTGAGAGCCATCTTGGTGTAGGATCTTATAAATTAGGGTACCTGCATCATTTGGGCATGCCTGGAGCGAGTGACAGGTCAGGGGCAGAGAACACACTTGCTTGGTAGAGTGAGTAGAGCAGGTAGAGGTTCCTGGCGAGTAAGGTCATCCCAGGGACAATGTGCACAGGAAACATTCCAGTATCCAGACAACTGAAATAGGGCTCTTCTTAGAATCAGAGCACCATTCTAGTACACCACAAACCGCCAGCTATCCTCTGGTAATACAGGCCCAAGCTTGGTGACACTGTACAAATACCAGCTGCTGCATTGCCTTATATCAGCACCTACAGAAACTGTCTTATTTATTACTAATTACCCTTGGCCCTGGACCCTGCCTACAAGCCTCTCATAATGGGCCGCAATGCCCTTCAACCTTCGACAGTGCTCCCTAAGATCTCTCAGGCTCCACAGTACTGCCTAATCTCCCAGAGTGCCTCCCTGCCTCTGCATGGCCTCCTAACTTGCTGCAAAGCCTCCACCCCCCATAGGGTCTCCAACCTCCAATAGTTTCCCACAGTGCACCTTAGCCACCACAGTGCCCATCGGTCTTCTGCAATGCCTTTGCAAGGTCTCCAACCTCCTAGGAGAGACCAGAAGCATCCTCCAGAGACACATGCCTCATAGTATTCCCCAATTCCCTCCAGAAATCTTATCCTCTATGGGGGGGCAGCAATTCTGCTGCCCCCCACAGTGACACCCAGCTCCCTTAATGTCACCCAACCTCCCATAGTGGCTTTCATCACTACTCAACCTTTCATAGTGCCCCTAGGCCCCCTAAGAGCACTCAGTCCCAACAGTAGTCGCCAACCTCTCATGGTGCCTCCCACCCCCTCACAGTGCCCCCAAAAGTATCCACAGTGCCAACCAACCCCTGCAGTGCCCTCCAGTCTCCCATATTGCCCCTGCAAAGTCCCCAGCCTCCTAGAGAGACCTCCAGCCTCCTTCAAAGATTCCATACAGTTGCCCCCAGCTCCCTCTAGAAACCTCATCCCCAACGGGGCCACCAAGTCTGCTGGTGAGTCTTCTAACAACCTCCAGAACTTTCCCTTCCCACAGTGACACTCAGCTCCATCCAAAGCCTTCCAGAATCTCAATATGTATTTTGTATTCCCCTACTTTTATTGTGTCACTATAAACTTTTTTTTTTTTTTTTTTACTGATAGGACATGGAAGGTTTTAGAAACATTTACCAAGCCCTGGTCTCAATAAGGTTGAGAATCACCAGTTTAGTGAGATTTTTTTCCTTGAAATTCAATCCGTAACTTTTCCAGCTGCTTATGTGCAAAAAAAAAATGAAAGAAATGTCCCGGATGAATGTGAGCCACAACAAAGTGACATAAATGTCAAATATCTGGACTTCCACGAGGACCTGACTGCTAAGGACCCACGGTGCAACAATTAGACATTCAGTAACATTTTCCAAAGTGCCATTTCGCTGATAAAAATAGATATTTCAGTAATAAGAACAAGGTAACCTTTCCAAATGAGAACAGATGACAAAACTTCAGAATTATTCCTCCACCGTTTATTCAACAAGGGCAAAAAAACACAATGACATTAAAAGCCAAGATAAACCCCATGGGCACATAGAGCTAAACCATACCAAAGCCAAGGAAGTCTTCCTGGCCTTAAAGTCGCAATTGGTGCTACTGCTATCCCTCTTGCATCAGAGTCAGCCTGTGCTGGACATTTCCTATGGTGTCCCTATGTAGCTCAGCCCATTATTTGCTCCTGCAAAGACTGTGTTAGAAAACCTTAAGGAGACTGGTGTCCTCAAGTTAGTACTTAGAACTTACAAGTTCAAGTTTTCAAAAAAGCAGCAAACACCCCTAGACTGTTTACCGAGCCTGAAGAGTGACTGTGTGACTGGCTGCTAGTGCACTAACTAGGGAACCTTGGGTTCAAACCAGCGGGCCCTTTAGTGTGTGAGCGCTACACATCAAAAATAAAGCCCTGTCTTCTGGATTTCCACAGACCCGATTCCTTTTGGAGCTTTGGTTCTAAGTTGAGGTTGAAACAAGCAAAGAACTATTTGATTAAATCTGTTGCATGACCACTGATGTATGGGCATCATCCCAATCAGATTTTGCATTCTCCTGTTTAAGCTCCTGAGGAAGCAGGAGCTTAAACAGCCCATGTAGCCCATGAAACGCGTAGAGGCTGAAACAAGAGAACAACGCTCTGTTGAGTTATTAAATTATGGGTATTAGAATTTCCTTTCAAATTTGGCTGTTAGTGAATGTAACGATTACGAATTTATCTGAAGTTACAAATTATCCAAAATAATTAACGCCGCATCTAAACAAATGAAACAGAATAAATTATTAAATAAATAATTTATTCTGTTTCATTTGTTTAGATGCGGCGTTAATTATTTTGGATAATTTGTAACTTCGGATAAATTCGTAATCGTTACATTCACTAACAGCCAAATTTGAAAGGAAATTCCGATACCTATAATTTAATAGTTAGTAATAGTTAAGTTATTATTAGTTAGTTTTTATTTCAGATTTTAGAATTCCAAATTTTCAAATTTACGAATTATCAAATATTCAGAAAAATTTGTCAAACGGGTTTTTCGTTAATTCCGATATTTCTGAATTAACTAATTTGTCGAAATTACAATTTGTTAAAATACAAATTCAGAATGAAACGAATTGCACATGTCTAGTAACCAATCAGCTTCTAGGTTTTATTATTTATAACAAGCTGACGTTAGAAGCTGATTGGTTGCTATGCACAGCTGCACCAGATTCTGAGTGCTCCCGTTTTAGTAGATCTCCCCCAGTGTGTTCTGCCGGCAGGGAAGGCTCCGAGCCGGCAAAACACAATAGCGCTGCAGGAAGGATTCCCTATGATTATTGGCGCCATCTAGTGGCCATAGTGCAGTAGCTTCATATATAATTTACACTATTCCTATGAATGAAGGATATCCGACCTGGAGAGAAAATAGCCTAGCATCATTTGATTTTGTTGGCATTTGCACAGCACAAATGTACATGCAGTTTCACATTCACAGGACTAATAACTCTACAGAAACACCACTTTGTGCTGCTGTGGGTCCGGCAGTCAAAGGCTCCTCTACTTTTACAAGCTCAATGTTGGCATAAGAGATAATAATCTCCAGATCACAGGCGTTCAGGAAAGGTCATGTGAATCGTCTTTATTGCAGAGAATCACATGAGATGAATGTCCTCAGATGCTTTATAGAGGCTGCGGCACTCAGACAGTTCATTCACTGGGGCTTCTCGCAACAAAGAATGGGGTCCAGACGACAGCAGCACCTTTCCATTTAATAGACAAGGTAGTAAAAAAGTTACTACAGGAAAATAAAAAAATAAAATAAAATGTAAAAATAAAAAATGCAGCTCTGTATTCATCAATACCTCATTAAATGTATTTTAAATGCATGCAGTGTATGTCTCCATAAAAAATACCTGTCACTTGCCTATGCTATCACATAGGGGCTTGTTTTCCACTTTAATAGCACTTTAGCCATTTTAATAGCAATACTGTAATAGCAATAAGGTAAAAAAAAAAAGAATTATATATAATAAATAAAAATAATTAATTGTTGCCCCAGTAAAGCCCCCATACAAAAAAAAACAGCATATGGTTGTAAACATTAATTGCACCACACACGTGAGGGTATCGTCACGAATGTCAGAGTAAGCTTGATGATTCTAGGATCATAATTCATGGTTAACTCTAATCTAATAACCTGAAAAAGGCTTTTCATTGACACGTGCGATTTGTTTAGTTACGAATCGAAAAGTGGACAAAGTTTTCGTTATTCAGAGATTCAGATGTAGCTGAATTTCTTTTAAATCTGTTTTTATTGAATTTTTTTTTTTTTTTCAAATTTACATAACAACAAAAAAAAAAACATTATCCACATCCTATAGGTAATAATAAAGAACATATTAGGTAATAATAAAGAACCATATTATAATAATGTGTAAAACATAAGGCATATAAACGTGTACCAACACACTGCAGGAGTCCCTACTAAAAAGGGGAAGAGAGGGGGGCAAAGAAGAGAAGAGGGGGGAAAAAAAAACAACCCCATTATGAAACTCCAGACCAGTGATGGTAAACCCCGGCACCCCAGACGCCCGGGCCCCACACCCCCTACGACGCCCCCACACTCTGCAGCGTAGATGAGCATCAAGGGATGTGCAGTCCCAAAACATCCGGGGTGCCAAGGTCCGCCACCACTGCCCCAGACCACCCACCTCCTTGAACCCTAATAAGAATATCCTTGCCTTGGTGTAGCTGAATTTTCTGAATCACAATAGTAACGAATTTCACCGAATCCAAAATCAATTATAACCAAACGAATTATCAGAATTAAAAAATAAATTCAAATTTGATTTTCGAAAATGGATTTGAATTTGAAATGGAAACATGATGATGGTTCCTACGTAGGCTGCTTTATAGAATAGAATAGAACAAAAAAAAAGGATATAATAGAACAGAATAGAAAATAAATGAATAGAATAGAAAATAAAATAATAGAACCAAATTGAAAATAAGGCTGCAATAGATAATAGAATAGGACAGAGAAGGCTAGAATAGCACAAAGCAGACTTGAATAGAAAATAAAAGAATGGAAAAGAATAAAATAGAATAGGAAAAATTGAAAATAAAGGGATAGAATAGAATAAGACAGAATAGAATAGAAAATAAAAGAAAATAATAAAATAGAACACAAAATAATATAATAGAATTGAAAATAAAAGAATAGAATAGAATATAAAATAATAGAAAAGCATAGAAAAGATTATAAAAGAATATATTAGAATAGAAAAAATAGAATAGAATAAAATAGAAGAAACATAGCTATCTTCCGAAGTTTGAATTTAGAAATTTGAAATTTGAATCAGTTGATAAAAGGCCAGGGTATGCAGGACTACATAAGGTACACCTTGGAAATGCTTAAAAAGCATGAGAGGTATAAGAGCAAAAAATTAAAAGATTTTCATGTCGCAGCACTATTGCTCAGTGGCTTAGCAGAAAGTTATGCAATGCTTGTCATAGCACTCGATGCACATCCAGATGATGAATTGACATTGGAATATGTTAAGGGCAAGCTTGTGGAAGCTTGCATAAAACAGAAAGCATTAATAGTGACGGTGCTTCTGTCACAGAGTCTGCCTTCAAGACGAAGAATAGGGATGAAAACAATAACATGCAACAAGAAAAACGTGAATGTTTTGTGTGCAAGAAACAAGATAATTTAAAGGCAGATTGCAGAATCTGCAAAGCCCGAATGCAAAAACAAACTAAACTACAAAAGGCCAAAAGTGTGAAGGAAGAAACTGATTTTGCTTCAGATAATGAATATGTTTTTCAATCCAAAAGTTGCACCCCTCATATTTGCAGGCATTTGTGTGTGGATTCAGGAGTTATGAATTTTCCTCATTCACCATGACCAGAGTAAAACAGAAAAATCACCACAACTAATGAGCAAATAATGGAATCAGAAGGAATAGGAGACGGTTTTACTGTCCTATTTCCCAGTGTGTCACCAGCAAGGTCCCTGTGAAAAAAGTCCTCTATGTCCCTGCTCTTGAAACAAATCTTTTGTCAGTGAAGAAGCTCACAAAACAAGGCAATGTAGTGACCTTTCAAGATGACAGTTGCGCCATCACAAAATGGGATATCTTAGTTGCAACAGCTAAAATTGCAGATGAACTGTATCAGCTGAACTGCAAAGAGGTGGTTAATACTGCCAAGGAAGAAAAACATTCAAACTGTATTCACACATGACACAGATGACTTAGACATAAAAGTCCTGACATAATGAAGAAATTAATTAAGAATGTATAATGCAAATGGAATATAGATTAGTCCATGTGATCAAACAATGAAATGTGCCAGCTGTATAAAATGAAAATTGTCACGAAAAGCCTTTCCAAAGCAGAGTACCAGCAGAGCTAAGAAACCTCTGGACTTTCATTAAGATCTTTGCAGTCCAATAGAAAAATTGACTCCAGGATCGAAGAGATATTTTCTCACTTTCTCACAGTACCAGAGAAATTTGAAAAGTAAGCAACAAATTTGGCAAAATGCTGAGTGTACTGCCCACAGACAATGGAACAGAATACATAGGTGATAACACACAGGCAATTCTCAGAAAGCATGGCAAAATATTTCAAACTACTATACCATGCAACCCAGAACAAAATGGGGTTGCAGAAAGAATGAGCCATACTCTATGCGAGAGTGGAAGAACCATGTTGTTTGATGCAGCTATGCCAACCACATACTGGGGGGAGGCAATTATGACCGCATGCTATCTCCCAAATGGACTATCGGTAAAATCAACTCAGAAAACGCCATATGAACTGTGGAATGAAAAAGCCCAGAATTTGAACCATCTAAAAAAATTTGGAAGCAACGCCTATGTGCAAATCCCAAAAGAAAAATGTACAAAATGGGATGCTTGCACAAAGGAAGGTGTACTTGTGGGGTACAGTGAATCTAAAAATGGATATAGAATTCTACACCAAGAAACAAACAAGGTAACCATCAGTAGAAGTATAATTGTCGATGAAACTTTAGTGTGTTTAAAATGGCATGAAATAACACAAACGCTTCAAACTGAGGGAAATTTTAAATTCCACATCAATGTTACATGAAGATAAGCAACAAACTGACACAGAAATCGAAATAACCGCAGACAATCCAAATACCGTGAAGCCAGGCCACGAGAGGCTTCAATAAGGAAATCCACCAGAAGCAATAAAGACATCCCAGCCAAACGTCTGTCCTATGTTGCTTGCGTAGCATTAAAACCAGAGCCAGATTCATGGGATGAGATGCAAAGACTTCCAACTTATGAGAAAGTGGATCAGAGCATTTTACAAAATCGCTTACAATAAACAGATTTATAGAGCTGATAACCAAAATGGGACTAATAAAAGGAGTAGTTGTTGAGGGGGGGTATTGAAAGACTGAATTGAATTTTGTGCAACAACTACTGTACATCAGTATTTAGTAGAGATATATTCTTCAACCTGTAGTGTTTATAGGTTTGTATCTGCATCTATTGTATGCTCTATCTTTTCTCTAGAATACAATTTCCTGTCTGCAGTTAAGCAGCAAAGCTTATGTGGACTGTGCACTGTCTGTTCTGTGGGGCTATATACAGAATTTCTAACAAAAGCATTGCAGAGATCTGCAAAAGAAAGAGGTAGCTGATAATCCTCTTGTATTTGTGTAAATGACTGTCACTATACAGCAACTTTATGATACACAAGGTAACGTGTTGGATAGGCTATCCAGGGGCCAAACATGTTAGGACAGGGCCCCTAGCAAGCTGAGTTTTGAGCAGTTCTCAGCCTCCAAGAGCCCCACACCCAACCTCTGCACCTAAGTCAGGAAGAGTAGTTGTTCCAGGGTTGGGGCAGTGCATTTGCATAGTGGCTGTACTCTAGCCTTGCAGTATTTGGCATGTGTTTTCCCTCCTAGACTGGAAAGACATGCTTGGCCCTATGTTACACAGGGAACTCTGAATGTAAACTCCTTGAGGGCAGGGTCTGATGTCAATGTAAAATGCTTAAACCTATATAAATATCTGTAAGGCCTTGTTTATGCTTGTGGTACTCTCGGAAAGCGATCCACATTCAGAATGCTCTTAGAAAAGCATTTGACATACAGTGAGAAGGCGTTTGATCACCTCTTCACCACCTGTTTTAACCCCATAAACACCAGACTACCACGGCACAACCACGTGCATTGTGTGCACTTCGCAAAACGTGACAGGGGGTATAATTCCTGCCACGGGCAGGGGCGTAACTACCACCATAGCGACCCATGCGGGCGCTATGGGGCCCGCAGCTGAGTGGGGCCCAGTGAGGATAAGAGTACCGCTGGCACAATCTCCCAGCCAGGGGAATAGAGAGGAAAGGAAGAGGCGAGCTGTCCGTATCAGCAGAGAGCTGAATTGCCCGATGTAATAGCTTTCATTAGAACTTCCAGTGTTCCCGTGGCTCACGTCACTTAGCTCCACCTTTTGGCCCGGTGCCTTTGATAGACAGAACGCCGATCCAATGCGGGACATGTGACGTCATCAAAGGCGTTGGGCCAAGAGGTGGGGCTATGTGACGATGAGCCCCGGGAAGACAGGAAATTCAAATGAAAGCTATTACAGCGGGCAATCCCGCTCTCTGCTGATCCGGGTGGCTTGCCTCTTCCTCTGCATAAGTGGGGCTGTATGGGGCACAGGCAGACCAGGCTGTATTGGGCACAGGTCATGCTGTATGGGGCACAGGTCACGCTGCATTGGGCACAGGTCACGCTGTATGTGGCACAGGTCACGCTGCATTGACACTAGGGCAACTGTGGGGGGGGCTGTTTGCAGGGAGGCCCCATACAACATTTTGCTATGGGGCCCTGCTATTTCTAGTTACGCCCCTGGCCACGGGCGTGGCATGTGAACACTCCCGGCCCTGCCCTTCCACTTAAAGGGGGACTGCTTGAGGGGGCAGTAACAATACGGCTCCCCCCCCTGAAAACGCTAGTGTAAATGGGCCCTAATGAATAATTCCATAATAGCTTCCTTTTTCAATCTGCTCCAACCATCTTGCCCAGCTTCAGTCTGTCCTGTGTCTATATGCTCTTCTGGGCTCCACTTGTCCAGATTCCTGCTTTTCACCACTATTATCCTTTCCTTCCTGGAGTATTAATTATTGTTTCCTTTTTTAGGGAAACCTATCCTTCCTCTACCTAACAGCTGAAATTTGAATTTTCAGATAACTCATCCGCATATAGTTATTACCTTTTGTATGATGTGCCCCTCCCTTTTAGATTGTAAGCTCTCAGAAGCAGGGTCCTCCTAACCCTATTGTACAGTAAGTCTCCTACTTACGAACGAGTTCCGTATCAGGAGCTCGTTCGTAAGTTCAACTTGTTTGTAAGTCCAGAAAAGATCAGCGTTTGCAGACGAAGGCTGCGAGCACTGATCAGTGTGTTATGGCCGGGGGAGACGGCTGCACCAACTTTGCTTGTGTTGGTACAGCGATCTGTCAGGGTTTTTTTTTTTTTTCGATCAGGCTCCTCCGTTGTACGGAAAAAAACTGAGTGTGTGTACTCATCTTTACAGGATTGGACATATACATATTTGCATCTTTGAAGGTTCGCAAGTTAAATGTTCGTATGTAGGGGACTTACTGTATTGAATAGTATTGTAACTGTACTGTCTCCCTTTATACTGAAAAGTGCTGCGCAAGCTGTTGGCGCTATATAAACCCTGTGTAATAATAATAATTCTAATTTTATGCAGTTCATTTGTACATTATTGCTTTATGTTATGCTCTGAAACTTTCTAATACAGGGGTCTCAAACTGGCAGCCCTCCAGCTGTTGCAAAACTACAAGTCCCATGAGGCATTGCAAGGCTGACAGTTACAAGCTTGATGGGACTTGTAGTTTTGCAACAGCTGGGGGGCCGCCAGTTTGAGATCCCTGTTCTAATAGAACAAATTGAATTCAAATAAAGTGACAGTGAATAGTGTATCAGCAGTGTGTCCCAGTACATCCATCTGGAACACAGCTCATGAATATTACTAGCTGACTTTTCCAGAACATCTGGACGGTCTTGGCTGTATTTTGGGCTGTGTTCCCTGAACAGAGTTTGCACAGAGAACTTGACACTTGCTCCACTTCGAAGCCAAAAAGGCAATAAATATATCTGCATCCATCCACCGCACCCAACTGGTGATGGTCAAAGCCAAACACTTCTTGTTCCGGATATAGCACAATATGATTCAGAAGTCACAACCAGAAGATGTTGTTGTGGATCCTATATGTTCCTATTAAATATCTTTCTATCTTCGGAAAGTAGTTAATAGTACAACATGTTTGTAGGCAGTTAGCTAATCTTCCACTAAGTGGCTCTGTACCAGAATAGTGTCTGGCTACAGTAGACAGTGTCGTCAGGTACTAGACCATTTTAAGGTAGAGCCCTCCTGTATTGATCTCATGGGTGAGTCAGTTCCCAGTTATAAGCCAGGTTGGGAGGAGCCCTAGGGCACTTAGGTAATGGGAGCTAAACACCCAACACCAGCCCAGATGTAAGCAGCAGGTAGGGCCGGACTGGGCATAAAAACCAGCCCTGGAAATTATTTCATAGCAGCCCCAGTGGCGTAGCGTTGGTTGTCCACACCCAAGGCAAGTAATTTGCGCCACTAACCCGCGGACATTTAGCACTCCGAGTCCCTTCTACTCGTACATTATATTTAGCATAAGGTACCCTTATTTTTATTATTTATTTATTTCAGGTACTTATATAGCGCCGTCAATTTACACAGTGCTTTACATACATATACATTGTACATTCACATCAGTCCCTACCCTCAAGGAGCTTACAATCTAAGGTCCCTAACTCACATTCATACATACTAGGGACAATTTAGACAGAAGCCAATTAACCTACCAGCATGTCTTTGGAGTGTGGGAGGAAACCGGAGTACCCGGAGGAAACCCACGCAGGCACAGGGAGAACATGCAAACTCCAGGCAGGTAGTGTCGTGGTTGGGATACAAACCAGCGACCCTTCTTACTGCTAGGCAAAAGTGCTATCCACTACACCACTGTGCCGCCCTTACCCTATGGTGTTACGGAAATATCTATACCTCACTTAAACGATTAACGATACAAATATAAATGATTAAACCTTTGTCTATATAAAAATAAGAACGAGTGATAACAGGGAAAAAAGATAAAAATTACATTTATTTACACAGAAAAAGAAGGTTAGAATGATTAGAATTTATCATATATCTCTATAGTGTTGGCTCTAGGTTGCAAAGTTAATTCTAAGTTAATTCAGGCATAAACTCATAATTGTTTTCAATGGACATATACAAGATATACAAAGTTATAAGATAAATCCTAGGATGAAAAAAGGTTAGAAAGAAAGATAGACATAGATACTTTACACCGACAGCATGTCCCTCAGATGTTCTCGGGCTGGACTGCTGTAACCATTTAGCCCACTCCCTTTTATATGCATTCTCCACCAATCAACAGATGCCACATATTGATTGGGTTAGAGATGTCACAGAATTCATGCTCGGACATTGCGACCCCCTCGGTGCCTACCAGTCTATGAATTAATGAACAATCTCCTTTGATCTCCTAGCCCAAACAGTCCCGACCGTAGTATGTTAATGGCCCCTGGTGAGTTGATTACCACCTAGGGGACCTTCCCTGATTCCCATCAGTGTATTGGAAGCATGTTAATGGCCCCCTGAAGAATGAATGCCTTAAGGTCTGCCAATAACCTTTGATCTAATCAACACCTCTAGGGCTTCTCGGGTTCACACCAAGGTAAATATATTTCTTAAGGTGAGCTTTGTTCTATCATGATATTAAGAAACATTCCCATATATGAAATATATATATACCCACACATAGATACCCACATATACACGTAGATATATATATACATATATATACACATACACCTATATATACATATACACATCCTATGGGGCAAGGCAGTTTAAATTGGAGTCCTTGCAATGGTCCACTTGATATAAATATGATATCCAATAATTCCATCACATTTCCCCCTGAAGTTCATTCTTGAACTTATGTCCTCCTTCAATGATCTTGCACCCACCCACAACAGCCCAGAAACCCCGACCCTTCCCCACCACCACTGCGGCCTCCTCTTCCTTTCTTGAACACGCCGGAACTCCTCAAAGTAGGCTTAAGATAGCAAAGAAATCCTGGTCCTTTGGAGACTCCACATTCAAACCATGAGTGTCTGTATTGCAATGTTTCATCACTCCTCTGCCTTGGAGGAGCGGAACTCCAACATTGATGGCGGGATCCTGGCATATCTAGTTATGTATCTTTGTAAGACCATGTAATGGTTGCATCGATTGGATCGGACCGCGAGACAGCACTTTTCAGCATGGTGAAGGAAAGTCCAGGAAAGTCTTATTCGTGACACATTTATCTCAAGAAATAACTTGGTGGTCGCTGCTTCTTCAGGTGGGGTCGGGCGGGTCTCCAGACAGTCGTGCATGAATACAGAAAGAGAGAGGAGAACGTTAGTGTACAGATATTGGAGAAATGCTGGACAGGAACAGAGTGTTGGCCATTAAGACTAAATACTCATAAAGGGTGTAATGTGGACGAGTAGAGTGGGTTCCCACAGGGTACAGAGTCTGAGCAACAGCCAGTATCATCCATGGCCCTTGATGGTAGGGATAGTCAATACTGTCTGTTATTGCCAGGTCCCTGGGTTCACCACACCTGCTCACGGGGCTCAAGTTAAGGCAGTAGGTAGACTAGGGGAGGTGGAATTACATTAAGACATAAAACTGGATGTCCAGGGATACTTTAGTTAAAATATGGTACTTGCGGACAGGCAAAGTCTTTTTTTAAAGAAAAATGATATGACTGATGTCTTAGTTACATTATCTTGAGAAGATAAATGATAGAAACCAAAGGAAAAACTTAGACAGCATAATATTAAAGAAGAAAAAGGAATAGAAGAGAGGTGAGTAATGAAAATGAACAGGAAAAATAGTGGGAATAATAATGAAAAAAAGAACAAAAAATGGAAAAAACTACAGATTGAACGCTGCTCCAACCAAGACTGTTAAAGAGCCTTGAATCTGTATATAAAAAAAATGAATACATTGGTTAAAAAAACATAATAAAAAAAATAAAAACAAAAAACAAAACAAATGTTTTTTAAAAAAAAACTCCTCTCCCATTAACAGTATTTTTGCAGGTCAGGTACACAGATATTAACAACAAAAGGGAGAGAAAAAAATAAAAAATAAAAATAATTTAAGAAAAATGATTAAAACTTTTGGAATTTAGGTAAACCTGACTGCACTTTATTGCTAAAAATTGAAGAGGCTTATCCCAGGAACAAGAAAATATAGTTCTAGGGTCCTCTCTTAAATGCGCAACTTCTTTGTACTGGTCTGGATTGGATATGGCTTCCTCAGAGATTTGTTTCTGAGTTAGTGGCCTTTCTGTTCCTTGAGAGAAGATACCTTGTTGAGGTACACATTCTCATAGCTCTGGCATTCATTCTCCTGATAGTAACGCACATTATTACCTGCATCAGGAAAAGCAATAAGGCTGCACAGGTTAGGACAACAACAGGGTGGAGCAAAATGTTTAGGAAAGCTGTAGCGTTCGGACTATACCCAAATAAACTTTTCCCACCAGGAAATCTTAGCATCTGCGTCTAAAGCGTGGGATACTTGGATCAGTCTATTTTGATCATGGGTGAGTCGTATGGTGGCTTGTTTTTCAGCATCTCTTAGTACATTTAATATTTCATCCTGTTGTCCGAAATCCATCAGCCAAGCTTTTAACTCAGCCCCAAATCCCAGAGGAAGTTTCTGTAGGTGTAAGGGGATGTCAGGTTTGCTATAAAACCTTTCTTCAGGGGTGATCTGGGTACAACCCGGTGTTCCTGCTATATCCATGCCATGGGCCAGAGGAGGTGTACTATAGACTCCCCCCTGTGCCAGCATTATTGCCTTTTCCCATAGCACAACCCCTACCTTCCTCTAGCACTCATCAGTACCAGTCATCTGAGGCTGTCCAGACTCAAACCATCAGAACAAGATGGACTCCAGGGTGTAATCCAGTAGAGTCTGATAGGATAGTACCCAGATTGACCGTGATATCTGCACAATGTTCCATCCCTGCCATTAGGGATGAGAACAGTGCAAGTAAGATTTTTGACGATCCTGGAACTGAGTCATCCACCAATCTATTACGACTCATAGGCAACCTGGATACTACCCCCCCCCCCCTGTCTGTCCTTGCAAAGTGATGCTGGACAGAGCAAGTTGGCTTCCCTAACCTGATATGTAGCACAAGACCCCCCCAATGTGATCCTGAATAGCTCCAGCTCCATAGTGTTTTAGGGTACCCAGTGCCCCACCTCCAGCTCCAAAGACAGTCTCCATTAAGCCTCTCTTTCCTAAGGATGGGAAATAGTCAGAATACCCGGATTGAAAACCACCTGCCACCAGGTACACTTGTCTCTTCATAGAGGTTGCACACCTTATGGGGCACTGGTCTTCCTGTCATGCAGGACACGGACCACTAGTTAAAGTACACAAGGAGTCTAGGACAGGAAGGACACCTATGGGTATCCACTGAGGAGAATACAGCATGCCCACACAACTCCATCGCTGTGCCTGGATTTCAGAGACCATGCCCAGGGTATACAATGCACCTCTACCTATGGTTAGGTTCAAAGAACCCTCTAGTTTCCTGACTAACGTTACATCGGTATTCCTTAGGACACAGAAACAAACTCGTCTATGTCCCAACTAATACCCAGGTGCTTCCTTCCCAGCAATGACCTCTTCATTCAGAACACAGAGTGCAATATACACAATCTTCCTGCACAACTCTTCTCCGGGCTCTCCCAAAACTATACACTCTCAACTTGTATGCCATCAGGCAGGCCCTCATACTACACATCTGAAGGTAAATCTGAAGGAAATTGGAAAACAAAAGTTGCATAATGTGTATCCAACTCGAGGAACTTCTGCTACCAAACACAACTGGCCAAAGGGCAAAGAAATATCCCTTGCAGCACTGAGGCGCCGGGATCACTGAACAGTAGTGGGTACACGAGCCGACCCTTTAAAGCCAGGAAACCCAATTATCGAATCTGGGAAATAAAACACCAATAAAATTTAGTAATGAATATTCAATTTTCCTCCTAGAAACAAAATAATCCAATGGTTATATACCTGTAACAAGACATTAGCATATGAAACACAAATATACATTACATTACATAAACAGTGCACTTTCTTTTTTAAGATACCAAAAAATTGTTGAGCTCAACTTATCATTAATATGTATTACTTAATACACATTAATACCACGTGGATTTTTGTTTTATGGTATACCAATAATTCCCAAAAAAAATGTATTCACCATGGTTGAAAAAAAATTAGCAATCCGTAAAAAAACCTTTTAGCAGTACCATTTGTCACAAGATCATAATACCTCACCACAAAGAACCTCTCCAGTACTGTTTTCCTGAAAAACAAAGTCATTTTAGTACATATATCTTTCAATTCACTAGTACAGATAATTATCTTGGCTCAGGTCATTTGCATGTCAATACAGTTCGCTGTACCTTTTCACAGACCTGGTGAGAAAGAAGGGGGGTAATTTGGGTGGGCTGTCAGCAGCTGAGAACAAACGTCACCCAACACAAAATATATTGCATATTCCACACACACACACACACAAATGGCTAGGTTATAGATGAACTCTAGACATCACACATATTAGCATGTTTTCTATAATTCCCGGTACTTCTTCTTAAACCCATAACATCTGTTTGGTAAGGTTGAAATTCTTTCAGAGATCCATCCCATTTCATTAGCCCCTTCTCAGGAGTTTGGAATGGGACCCCTGACCCAGGTGGTCCATACTTCCTACCTCTAGGCCATGTGGCGAAGCGTGCAGAGTACACTTCAAAATCACGTCTTGTGGTCCTATATGGATTATGCTTACCGACTTTTTGACTGGAACTGGATAGACAGAATCTCGCGATGTGACCCAGTAATCCGCATAAGTGGCATTTTATCTTATTTAAAGTGGTACAACATCTCTTAACAAAGGGCTTTGTTTTAGATGACTGTGGGATGGACTTTTCTGCACTCGTAGCTTTTACCTGCGGCTTACAAAATATAGGGGCAATTTTTAAAGAGCTCTTACCTTCCTGGGATTTATTCTCGTTGATACATACCTTAGGTGTGGAGGACGTTCCTCTGAATTCAGACCTGCCCAAATCAGCTACCTTGTTACCTTCTCTATCTGAAAACTGATCCAACGGCTCCTGGCAGCTGACAGATAATGGTTTCACCCCACCTTCTGCATCCTTCAGTCTCTTTCCCAACTGGAGAATGTCCTCCTGTAATCTTTTGTTTTCTAGTACTAATTGCTGGTGGATAGCCTCTGAATTTAACATAGAAGCTTCTAAAGTACTGATGTTACCTTTGGTGATTTCTAGTTCTTCTTTCAGGGATGTAATTTGCACTTTCAAATGTTCATACTGATTAGCTAACCACCTGGCCACAAAGATTTGCGGCGTTTTTCCCGTGCGCTTACTACAGCTTCTTTCAGTGAAATTTAATTCCACATCCTCTCCCGTCAGCGGGACAGAAAGTGTCCTTTCTGACTGGAAACTTTCCTCCCTTAATGCCAGCATGGCCATTTCCTCTCCATGTTGTGGTGGCCTACTCTGTCTTGGAGCTGTACACTCCTTCTTGAAGTGTCCGGGTCTGCGGCAGTTGAAGCAAGCTGGTTTCCCTTTTGGTTTTTCTCCGAGATCTGCACTGTCCAACTGATCAGTGACAATGCAGATCCTTTGAGGTTTCTGTGACTCCCAATCTGCTATATTGCTTTCAATAGCAGTTGCAAGTGACAACAAAGAGGAGAGGGGCTTATCTCTCCAGTCTGGATTTGCAGTCATCAATTTTTCTCTGATGTTTCCTCTCAACCCGGTCATGAAGCTATGTATCAATACTGGTGATAGGGCACTGTTAGTAATGTCCTCACCAGCTGATTCCACGGCTTGTTTAAAGTGATTGTAGTATGTCATACAATCTTCCTGTGGACCTTGGATCACTGCTGACACCTTGGTCCAAGACTGGGGACGATAGACTGTTTTAATCAACTGCGCCAATTGCTTAGTGAGTATATCTCCTAGATGGCTGGAGTCAACATACAGGGTCCGTGGAATATTGGTTTTACTAAGGATTTCATCCAAGTCCCCATCTCCACAAACCCTCTTCATTATTTGAAGCATATCACTCCAGTTTGCATTGTAGCTTGTCTGGATGTCCAGCAGCTCTTTGGCAAATTTAATAGGATCTGTCCTTGGATGGGGGATAACACTCAGAAATCCCTTCATCTCAGAGGGAGTCCATGGCACGTGATGTGTCATCTTTCTCGTGGATCTCCCACTGTTGATATAGACCACCTGTTCTCTTACAGGATAGACAGATACGTCATCTGAAAAAGATATCAGTTGTGGATTGGTCTTTTGGGGTTCTGTCACCGAATCCCAATAAGACTGTGGACGATGGTTGCTGCCAGGTGGGGGCACTTTATACAACTGCAAATTGCCCTGAAGGGTGGCATTAACAGTCCCATGGTACACAGGTGTGCCCACATTGGGTGATATCCTTTCACCATCAGAGTGACACCACACAGGTCCTTGCTGTGGGATGCTAGTTACTTGGGGGTATAAAGGTACATAGGCTGTGTACTCTGTAGCAGAACTGCCAGTATTGCTTACAGCAGCAGGGTTGCTAGTTAACTGCCGTTTAGGGGAGAAGGCTGGCTCGCAGCCCGTAAATGGGGGATTACTATATTCGGGAGGGTCTTCCGTCCGAGGGGAAGAAAGTTTCCCTTTTGATGGTATCTGGTCTCTGGAACTGGGGAGACTTTTCTCCCCTGATTCCAGCATTCCCTCCCCCTGGTTTGCTGTGCTATCTCCTTCCTGTGGTTTCAATGCTTCACAGGAAGAGTTTTTCTGTGATTCATTGGGGGTTTTAACTGGGGTGTTAAACTTGGCAGCAAGTTGTAGCTTCCCCTTTTTTTCATCTGTTGATAGATGACAATTCCTATCACTTTCTGAGTATCTGGCCAACAAGGACCGGGCGACTGTATGAGGCCCCAATCCTGGCCATTCCTCATCATCCCCCTGTTCATCAATGTCACTACTCTGGGGATGTGGCTCTAGTGGCTGTCCCTGCTTGTCCCTACTCCGCAGCATCATCTGGTGTTTTTTCTCCTTAACTCCCACCGTAAAAATATTCACATCATCAGTTCTATGCATGGATTCTACCATCCACACGCTCCACGCATCTCTTTCATTTGTTCGTGTCATCTTCCCGCGGTGATTGTACCACAGGGCTTCCCAAGCGTTCGGCTTAAAAGTACCTCTTTTAGAATACTTTTTCCCAGTCCAACTATCCCAATCTTGCAAATATTTCACAACCCAAGGTCCATATTTATCTATCATCTTTTCCCTCGGGGTCAAGTGGTATGGTTCCCCACGGTTAGACGCCCTCTTTGAAGCGATTCGATTACCCATCCTTTACGGACTCCGGACCTTGAACTGATTCCCCAACCTTTTTACAGGTTGCCTTTGACAACCCAAGGTCCATATCTATCTATCATCTCTTCCCTTGGGGTCATTAGTTTCCCTGTTCTGACTATAGTCCTTCAAAAAGAAATAGCCTGGAGATTTTCCAAACTATAAGAGTTTAATCTCCCCCGTGGACTTTTCTGAAGTACTCTAAAGGAAATGCTTAACGAAAGGCTTTTACTTCTGTTATATCAAGAATTATTAGCACGAACTTGGATAATTAGGATCCTATGCGTGCTTGTAGTACAGGAGGTAGTTAACTGATGCACACCTAATTGCAATACGATTTGTAGGAGTTACAACATTACAGATCTAATCACAAAGCTTACGATCCCCAGTTAGTAGTTTACACAGAAAGATAGATACATACATCGAAGATCATTCAGTGTGTACTAGGCCCACAGGTGCAATTCGATCTCAAAGACCGGGAAGCGTCTTGACCTAGACTCATGCAAGGGTCAACCAGAAGCGCTTGTTGGCAGAAAGGCCCAGATCCTACTTCTTTCCACTGCCTTCAAACGTCCAATCAGAACCCCTTATCATTCACGCAGACACCCTCCTGCAGTGTTGGCCCAACCGAGCAGGATGCCTTCTCATACACTCTCAGTACAATTTTATTTCACTTATACTGTTCATATCAGTCTCATCAAAGTATTAGTACAGACAAAAGGTTATATAGATAAACAATGTTCAAAGAAGCTTGCTAGTTTGGGTGTTCATACAGGGGAGACAGACATACAAAGACATAAAATGCTTACTGTTTCTGGAGTTAGACTTGTCCTCCACCCGCAGAATCACTCGAACGTGAAGCTTCCTCACACGGGGCACCATTTGTTACGGAAATATCTATACCTCACTTAAACGATTAACGATACAAATATAAGTGATTAAACCTTTGTCTATATAAAAATAAGAACGAGTGATAACAGGGAAAAAAGATAAAAATTACATTTATTTACACAGAAAAAGAAGGTTAGAATGATTAGAATTTATCATATATCTCTATAGTGTTGGCTCTAGGTTGCAAAGTTAATTCTAAGTTAATTCAGGCATAAACTCATAATTGTTTTCAATGGACATATACAAGATATACAAAGTTATAAGATAAATCCTAGGATGAAAAAAGGTTAGAAAGAAAGATAGACATAGATACTTTACACCGACAGCATGTCCCTCAGATGTTCTCGGGCTGGACTGCTGTAACCATTTAGCCCACTCCCTTTTATATGCATTCTCCACCAATCAACAGATGCCACATATTGATTGGGTTAGAGATGTCACAGAATTCATGCTCGGACATTGCGACCCCCTCGGTGCCTACCAGTCTATGAATTAATGAACAATCTCCTTTGATCTCCTAGCCCAAACAGTCCCGACCGTAGTATGTTAATGGCCCCTGGTGAGTTGATTACCACCTAGGGGACCTTCCCTGATTCCCATCAGTGTATTGGAAGCATGTTAATGGCCCCCTGAAGAATGAATGCCTTAAGGTCTGCCAATAACCTTTGATCTAATCAACACCTCTAGGGCTTCTCGGGTTCACACCAAGGTAAATATATTTCTTAAGGTGAGCTTTGTTCTATCATGATATTAAGAAACATTCCCATATATGAAATATATATATACCCACACATAGATACCCACATATACACGTAGATATATATATACATATATATACACATACACCTATATATACATATACACATCCTATGGGGCAAGGCAGTTTAAATTGGAGTCCTTGCAATGGTCCACTTGATATAAATATGATATCCAATAATTCCATCACAATGGTACCTCTTAGGATGTGCCACTCTTTCTCTTTGTTCTCCTTTCTTTCTCTTTTATCTCTCTCTATCCTAATGTCTTGCTTTTTTTCCCTCTCTATCCATCTGTCATGTTCTTTCTCACCCGCTTTCTTTGTTCCTCCCCCTCTTTTTATTCCTTCTCCTCCCCTTTTTTTTTTTACCTCTCTCACCTCTATATCTATACACACGCATACACTGTATGTATTTACACCTATATGTATATTGCACCGAATGAATAATTGTCTTTTGGGGGAGGGTGGATTCCAATGTGAAATGTGCCTTGGTCGTAACGGCCACCATAAAGCATCCTCCCTCTGTACTGGTCCAGGACTGGGGGCTGTAATATACATCTGCTGTGGCAGATGGGGAAGTGTGTACAGTGTGAGTGTATCATGTGTGTGTCTTCTCCTGCAGGGATTGCAGACACATTACAGGAGATGGTCAGAGACTGCAGATAGAGTACAGGAGATGGTCAGAGACTGCAGATATAGCACAGGAGATGGTCAGAGACTACAGATATAGCACAGGAGATGGTCAGAGACTGCAGACATATTACAGGAGATGGTCAGAGACTGCAGACATATTACAGGAGATGGTCAGAGACTGCCGACATAGTACAGGGGATGGTCAGAGACTGCAGCCATAGTACAGGAGATGGTCAGAGACTGCAGCCATAGTACAGGAGATGGTCAGAGACTGCAGCCATAGTACAGGAGATGGTCAGAGACTGCAGCCATAGTACAGGAGATGATCAGAGACTGCAGCCATAGTACAGGAGATGATCAGAGACTGCAGCCATAGTACTGGAGATGATCAGAGACTGCAGATATAGCACAGGAGATGGTCCGAGACTACAGATATAGCACAGGAGATGGTCAGAGACTGCAGACATATTACAGGAGATGGTCAGAGACTGCAGACATATTACAGGAGATGGTCAGAGACTGCCGACATATTACAGGAGATGGTCAGAGACTGCCGACATAGTACAGGGGATGGTCAGAGACTGCAGCCATAGTACAGGAGATGGTCAGAGACTGCAGCCATAGTACAGGAGATGGTCAGAGACTGCAGCCATAGTACAGGAGATGGTCAGAGACTGCAGCCATAGTACAGGAGATGATCAGAGACTGCAGATATAGTACAGGAGATGGTCAGAGACTGCAGACATATTACAGGAGATGGTTAGAGACTATAGAAATAGCACAGGAGATGGTCAGAGACTACAGACATATTACAGGAGATGGTCAGAGACTGCAGACATACTACAGGAGATGGTCAGAGGCTGCAGCCATATTACAGGAGATGGTCAGAGACTGCAGACATATTACAGGAGATGGTCAGAGACTACAGACATAGTACAGGGGACGGTTAGGAAATGCAGACATGATTGATTCAGGAGATGGTCAGAGACTGCATTTAAAGCTGAACTCAGTGTACAGGTATATAGTATCGCGGGGTTGCTCCACTCTATTTAAACCATCTCTGCAAGATCAAGTCAGTCATTTTCCTTTGAAAGTACAAGCAAGTGACAGAAGAAAACATCACATCCAGTTTCCAAAATACAATTTTTTTTCAAACACTGAACTGCTCAAGATTAGATGAGGACAGTAACCATTTAATGGGTCTGTGAAGCTTTTAGCCTGATCCAGCAGTAAATCCTCCAAAAAAAAAAAAAAAAACCATCAAACAATCTGTGCAGCACACACAGAGCTCTGGCTAAATAGCTGATTCTAAGCTGAAATGGTTAACAGCCATGTGTCCCTGGTCTCATAGCATGCTGCTGCAGTGTCTTCCAGAGATCTTATCAGTGTGATCAGACAATGTGCAGGTCAGGTTAGGCAGATAAAAAAAGTAACCAGGGAGACAAGAATGAGGGGAGGCTGATTGGTAACCTGCACACTGCCTGATCACATAGATATCTGGAATACACTGCAGATGGCCAGCAACATGTTACTGTGCTCCAGACGATCCTGTTTTTTCCATTCAGCCAGAGTTGTGTGTCCTGGAGAACTTGCATTGTTGTAGTCATACCTCCTCGTTCCTTGTATCTCCCTCCTGGCGTCCCCATTCAGCCTCACTCCAGCACTTACAGTCAAATGTGAGCGGGGGAGGGCTACACTGCCTACTGATTGGCTGTGGATGGACAGGAGGAGGAGCAAGTCCTCCCTTGTACTCCCCTAAGCAGCGCTATTGTCTGTGGGTTCCCTACTACGAGAAATGATCAGTCCACTGCCCAGAGAACACAGAGTGTCCATGCTCCCTCCCACCTGCATTATCCTCCTGCATACCACAGACCTGCCTGCCGCACGATAGCCACATGCTTCTCCAGCCCTCCACTGCTAGAATTCATTTCCTCAGCCAGCCCCACCTCCTGTTCATAGCTCCTAGCTGACAGCGGCCCCAGGGCAGCCAGCCTACTGGGAAATCTCCCGCTATCCCGGTAGGCCAGTCCGGCCCTGGCAGCAGGTAGAGGCCCTAGACAAGGCAGGAGAATGGGGAGGAGTAGACCTGCACCCAGGAGACCCGGCTATAGACTTTCTGACCCTTTTGGTTGATGGAGGCTAGGGCAGATTTCAAAAGGCTTTTTAGGCCAGGCCAAGAGTTCTCCAAGTGAGGCCATTTTCCTTCAGGGTCCTGGGAGACGTGTACCCATGGAGGAGGGATCTATGGAGAGCCCAGTCTTGTGAGTACTAATGAGCTTGGGTGGAAGAAGAGACTGTTAGAGGGAGATGGTTGCTTAAGGTGCTGTATATGCTTTCACATGTGACTACTGTGGACCCTCCACTAAATGTTATTGCCTATGTACTGTCAAGTGACTCCGGAATGTATGTGGATGTGAAGTGACTGTTATGCCGTTTTCCTGAATTCCATCAGTAAAGTGCAGTAAATTATTTTTTGTGTAGACAGTCTTTCCTTGGGATTTAAAGGTCAACAACCTGGAATGTCATGTGGAGGCCTCTGGCATGGAGTGGGGCACAATATGGTGGAGTGTTCAGCCTCAGCAGAAGGGATAGTGTTTTAGCAAAGGACAAGATCAGGGCAGGGACTTGTGCCCTTGGCGCCAACTCTAGCCAGTCACAAAGCCCCCCTTATACGGTAACTAACATAAACTGGGCCTGAAGACGGAATATGAGATGTTAAACCATCTGAAAGTCTCCTATATCCCTCAGAAAATCGATTGGTGAGAATTCTGCCAGAAAGGATGAGTTTCAGGTTCACAACTACCATGGGTTCCTGGCTAATCCCTGGGATTCGTGAAGTTCTCATTTCTTCTAAGTTTTAAGTTTGGAGAGATAATTGCCTGTGAAGGTTCTCATTTATCCAGGCCATGGTATAACTAGTTGGTCACATTCAGCTGGACTTGTTCTGTAATGTTGAAGAAATTTTATAATCCCTCCAAGCCACTTCTTCAGTTATGAGTGTCAGGAAGATACCCCAACATTTGAATCCACACAGATATCACTGACACCTAATGCAATCACAGTGAAATGTGTAGATGTTGACTGTCCTCTGGTTTACCGCCAAAAATAAGGAACAACCTATACTGTAGTGCATAGCCCTACTGCCTGGTTGGATGAGTCACAAGAGCCAATAATTTGAAAGAGTGCATAACCTAGCACTCTTTTTATAAAAGGGGAGCTCATAGCAGCCATGTTATCAGTGTGAGTTGGAGCTGTTAGGATGAGCTAATTATTTATAGGCAGTGATACTGTTTTATTTTAAATTTATTTTGGCATTGGTTCATGTCCCCATGGCAGTACCCAGCTTCCCATGCCTTTTTGTTTGGCAATAGGGTGCATATTAGCACTACATATGGCCAGAATTGAATAACAAGATTTGCCCCCTCCCCGTAGACTATAAATCGTTTGCCACAAAGTTTCTCGAAAGGTCCTGCTTTAGGGCTTGTTGGCCCACTTTTATTTGAAAAGACAGTAAAAGAAAGCAAATGGTTGGCCATGCAGGGGTTTCCACCATCACTTCAAAACACAAAGAAAAATAACATTAGCCAACTGGCTTGCTCGGGCAGCACCATTGCTCAGGCCTCAAGCTAAGGACCTTATTCTGGATCCCCTTAATCTGCAACTTTGAGGACTCTGTGTGCCATTTCCCTCTTCAAACACAGTGACATGGCCTAGCACTGTACATATGTTATAATGAGGTGACTGTTCAGTAAAACATTTGAAAGGCAAGTTCAGACTGGACAATTGTTTATTGGGGAAGGAGTTGAGAAGTGATGTTTCCTGATTTAGGAAGGGCTGTAAGGTCTTAGGACCGCAATGCTCCCGTGAGGACAAGATGGCGGAGCTTTCCCCACAGGTGATAAAAAATCACAAAGCCTAATCATTTCATGTCTCACAAGGATACATAAGATACATAAGACTGCCAGGGGACCAGCTTACATTTCTTTTTTGAGAGCTGAGTTTGAGGAAAGGAAAGGAATATGACGCCTGTGTTATTGGAGAATGGGCAGCTAAGTTTGACCTGGAAGGCTTAGGCCCCCTAAAACCATTCAGCCATATGTGCTATGCATTGCTTTTGACAGCTTGGTGCTAGAAGGGGAATATGTCAGTAATCACAATGTTTAGCAAGCCTGTGTTGCAAACATATTACTTATGTAGTGCACCTCACTTAGGAGTCGCAAGTAGAACTAGGATTCCCCACCCTGCACAGCCAGGCAAACTGAACTTTCACACTTTCCCAGAGTCAGAAAACAGTTTAGTACTTAGTTTTCTTGTATTTATTGAGGGGAAAAAACTTGGATGGGAAGTAGTGGTATTATGGGATGCCCACTTGACTTCAGACAACTCTTCAGTGACAACTTTCCTATATACAGTCTATATACACTCCTCTGCTTCCTCCAGCACTTCACTTGCTTGCAGAAAAACGCAGACTTAGCTGGGACACTCAGCCAGGCCTCTTTGGTTGTGTAGCAAAATCCAGTGTCCAGCTTACATCCCTGTGGCTATTGATCTCATTACCACCTCTTCAGGCACTGCCAGCCCTCCTGGCTACTTCTCCACAGTCCTCCCAGACTGCACACTCATCGGCCCACCCAGCTGACTTCTCTTGGAGATCCCCTGGACATTCTGACTCTCTCCCACTGTCCTCACACCTGCTCCCGTGCCTCCAGGAAGGATTCCTGTGTTGTAGAGGGTCCCTCCAGCACCCGAGCCCCAGGCCTGAGGTCACCCCCCCCAGACTAGGGGGCACCCTTAAGGGCCACCAACACCCTCCTTAGCACTCCATCTCCATGCCCCTGCTGGCATGACCCCAGAGTATTTAAGAGGGTCCGCCCCCACCTTCACCTGCTGGGGATTGGCTAGGGCCCTCATCACAACTCCAAGCAGCTCCTCCCAGACTCCACCCAATACTTCTGGAAGCTTCTCCAAGGTTCCAGGGAGCAGGGGGAGTTACCAGAGGTGCTGCTTGATGAGTCATTCAGCCTCCCCGAGTCACCCATTCCTGACCCAGATTCAGCCCAGGACTGGCTCACACCAGGCCAATTTACTTACACTAACAACTTTGTACATCTAGCACACTACAGGGTGCTACACTTACATCATAGCTCCCAACTGTCCCTGATTTGGAACAAAGTCCATCTGTCCCTCATTTTGGTCTGATAGTTATAGATATAGTTAGTAACTATATAGTTACATATAAAATGCACTATTTATCTTTTAAAAAGTGTTTCCCAGTGCTAAACCTTTCGTCCAGTTTCTAAATTGCTGCATCTGTAAATTTCAAAAGCCAATATAAAGGAATAGTAGTGGTAAAAAAAAGCATTTGATGGTTTAACTAATAATTTTTTTGAAATAATTCCTTTAAGGGGGCGTGGCAGGGTGTGTGTCCTATGCCTTTATACTTTTGCAAATAGGTGTTCCTCGTGCCCATCTCAAAAAGGTGAGAGGTATGCTTACATTGTTCTCAGATGTCTTTTATTTTTGTACTGTAAAATGCCTTTCCAAATTTAATGCCATAGGTTGACAATGCTGCTCCTCAAGGATAGGAAGTGCATTACTGGCAGAACCACCAGGTTAAAATGGAAATCAAGGGAAAAATATCCACCGGCCACCCAAGATCGCTCCACGGAGAGCCAGAACTGTAAACAGACAGATCACCAATCTGATAGGGGAGTAGAGAGAGATCTGCTGTTCCTAGTGATTAGGAACAGCGATCTCTCTCCTCCTCCAGTCAGTCACCTCCCCCCCACAGTTAGAAACACCTCCCAGGGAACACACTTAACCCCTTGATCTCCCCCTAGTGTTAACCCCTTCCCTGCCAGTGACATTTACACAGTAATCAGTGCATTTTTATAGCACCGATTGCTGTATAAATGTCAATGGTCCCAAAAAAGTGTCAAAAGTGTCTGATCTGTCTGCTAAAAATCACAGATCGCCGTCATTACTAGTAAAAATATAAATAATAAAAATGGCATAAAGCTATTGCCTATTTTGTATTCGCTATAACTTTTAATCATAAAAGACTTATTGGGATTTTTTTCACCAAAAATATGTAGAAGAATACACATTGGCTTAAAATATTTTTTGGGGGAAAAAATGGATATTTATTATAGCAAAAATTTAAAAATATTGTTTTTTTTTTTTCAAAATTGTCGCTCTTTTTTTTGTTTATAGCGCAAAATATAAAAAACGCAGAGGTGATCAAATACCACCAAAAGAAAGCTCTATTTGTGGGGAAAAAAAAGGACGTCAATTTTGTTTGGGTACAGTGTCGCACAACCGCGCAATTGTCAGTTAAAATGACGCAGTGCCGTATCGCAAAAAATGGGCTGGTCATTAAGGGGGCAAATCCTTCCGGTCCTTAAGTGATTATTGAACACTGCAGCCATTTAATTCAGCTTCTCCCTTGCATTGATGTGTTTGATCATTTTCTGCATAAGTGTGCACAGCCTATTGCATTAGGATGTGCACCCCAAACCTCAAACGCATATACTGACAGCGTCAGTAGAACAATGGACAGTGTCAGTGGGGAAGAGATTGGTGTCCACAGAGCAGCAGATGTTGTCAGCAGTTTTTTTTTTTATTATATTATTTTTATTATTTTTTAAAATATTTTTTCTAAGCCCATTAAGGGGCTTTAGTGAAACATCAGGGGTCTAAACAGGGAGAATCTGTGCACACCCGGTAGTCACGCCTATGATTTTCTGTATATCTTGTTTGCAAGCACACATTATGTCACATTCCATGTGAAGGATTTGTGCATAAAATAGTGAATCTGAAGGACCGTCAGCAGTATCTATTAGCTGTATTCACCTGGTCCTGATACAAGTCTTTGGTGCAGAAATCAGATCTTTTTCTTTATCTTCCACGCCATTTTCTGAGCTGTCTGAAAAAAACAGAAGGAACTCAGATGACTATATAATACTTATATAAATTTCAGGGCTGCTGATACAATAAAACAAGTCTGGACTCCGTAAGGCGCTCCGGGCAGTTTTTGTCCCCATGAGAAAGCTATTGTGTTTACATGTCTGATAATGCAGCGGTCAGGCGATCAGAGACTGGCAGGATTAATGGCAGATGGAGCATCCTGCAGTCCAGCACCACTAAGGAGAAAAATATTTCCCGGCACGATATTAATTTTGGCACGCTCTCCCAAACTGTCCTGCCAGGGAGCAATGACGCATCTTAAAGGGAACCTGTACCTAGCGAAATGCATGGGCTTCCATTGCTAAATGATGGAAGAACACTGCTAAGCAAAATTTGCAGCTCAAGTGAACATATAGCTGCAGTCTTTTGAAAGGAAGAAAAGACTGCTTCATTGCTGGATTCCTCAATTTTATTCCCCCACTGAACCCCAATAAATATAAAGACTGTTTCAGGATTTGAATTGCCCACAGCAGCCCTTTATTTAACCATTATGAAACAACAATAAAACAAATAACCAAGACAAAATAAGCCATACCCAATGAATAACATGACAACCGTTGGCTTCTAAGAGGGGTCCCTTCGTATCCACTAACCTGAAGTTTTGACTAAGAACCAACCCTATCCCCAGCTGCAAACCACCGACTCGAGGACAGCTCTAAGCTGATTGCCTTCCCAAGAGACCAAGACAGCCAACACCTAAAGGGGAAGCACCGTACCCCCAGAGGGCCCCACAATATTCCACAGATCTCCAGAGACCGCCTACCTGCCAAGCTGCCATGACAAATCTTCCTATAATTTGACCCTTTTGATGTATCAGAAATGAGGAAGGACAGGTGTGTTGGCAGGGTGGCGGGCTGCCGCGCATGTAGCCATAGCAAGCAGCTGAGCTGACCCTCAATGACTAGTGACCTTCAGGACAATATGATGTTTTTGCCCACAAGTCTCCCAGATGTGGGCAGAGACTGACCCCCTGTCCAATCTCCTGGCTGCTTGACTTTGCTCCCTCACTCCCAGGGGTTCCAGATGCTGGCCTTGTCTTTCTCAGGTCCGACAGTCAGGAAACATCAGAAGCAGAATTCTGATGGAATAAAGGCACCACAAAGTTGGAAGTGGTTAATGTTCTTTACTTGAAAGACAAAATCAATCACATAGCTTCAATGGGTAGCAGACTCCAATACAATTCCAATAGAAAAAGGACCCTTGGTCCCAGGCCCTGCCACTGGCTGCTCATGTCATTGCAGAAGGCACGCACTCCCTGTAGGCCCGATGCTCTTCCTGGACTAAGTATGGGAAGGACAGAGGGGTATGTCAACTTCCAAAGTTCCCTCCATCTCTCTCTTGGGCTAGGATGGGGAGACCCAGGGCACTAAACTCCCAGCCTTCTCCCAAGTGGAGGATGCATCTTAAAGTGGACCTGCTCTACCACTTTCCTACAGGTGGGTCAATGTTCTCCTCTTACTTACTGTATGCTTCTGGAATGATCTCCCAGCATTAATGGCAGCTCCTACCCCTGAAGTTCCTCCCAATCACTTATCCCGCTAATATCCATTCAGGTAATGCACCTACTCTGTCCTCCTTAAAAAACTTTCTTTGGACTATTCCTCCTCCCGGTCATGTAGCCCCTCTGTTAATTTAATTCCTCTGTGCCCATCTTTTGGCACCAGCTGTTACATATGTGACAGAATTAAAAAATTAGGAGTAGTGTTTCAGTCACTCCTCCACCTCAACGCGCCCTAGCTTAGCAGGTGCTAGTCAGGAAAAAAGAAGCTGTTATTCCCTAAACAAGAATGAAGCCAAAGGTCCAATCTTTACCTAAAGGCCAATGCTTAAGCCCATTACTTTGATTGTTGGAGGGAAGGAATGGAGCAAGGAACAGGAGTTTAATACTGTTGTATTGGGAAACAACTAATACATGCCTCCAAAGCACATGGGCACCAATCCACGCACTGATTGATATAAGGACCCTTGGGTAAAACCAATTTTTGAGGCTCCCTATTTAGCTACTGCTCAAGAACAAACAGTTATTCAATATGTAGAGATAGATAGATAGATAGATAGATAGATAGATAGATAGATAGATAGATAGATAGATAGATAGATAGATAGATAGATAGATAGATAGATAGATAGATAGATAGATAGATAGATAGATTATATAAATGGACCCTAAAGCATAGTGTACTCCATGAACATTCTCATTCCTTGGAACTCAAAATTCAGCGGAGCACCAGAATGTGAAGGCAAAAAAAGACAGCTATGTATCCTTACTATTAATGTTGGATTACATGTTGGTTTCTGTATTTATCTTATAGTCCTAATTATGATGGATCAACCAATATAGAGCTACAATCATGTGTGTATTTTATATCTGCCTGGAATTCAGCTTTAACAGAAATCTTGGCAGCATTGTTTTTTTTTTAACTTAATAGGGAAAACCACTTTCAGAAAGAACACTGCAAAACACAACAGGGAAGTTTGTTATTTTCAGATATAATGAAGACAGTTACATATCAATAAATATTCTGATGTCTTCAGCCCACAGCTGAAATGGATGGGAGAGTCACAAAGGAGATAAGATATGAAGAAAGAACAAGCAGGAGATAAGATATGGAGAAAGAACATGCAGTCATTAGGAGCAATGGGTATCTAATTTTGGAAAAACGCCTACCACCAACATTGGATGCATTCTTTGAGAGGAACAAGTAAAAGTAGTACCTGTAAATGGCACTGAACAGTAAAAGAAAAAAAAAAAAAGGAAAAGGAGAAGGAAAAAAAGGAGAAGGATGAGAAGGAGAAGAAGTGGAAGGAGAATGAGAAGAAGAGGAAGGAGTAAGAGAAGAAGGAGAATAAGGAGAAGAAGGAGAAGGGGAAGAAAGGGAAGGAGAAGGAGAAGAAGTGGAAGGAGAAGGAAAAAAAGGGGAAGGAGAATGAGAAAGGGAAGAAGGAGGAAAAGGAAGAGGAGAAGGAGAAGAAGGAGAAGGAGAAGAAGGAGAAGAAGGGAAAGAAGGAGGAGAAGGAGAATCCATCAAACATAAAATAAAAAATTTAACGCTGGGCGATGTTACTGAATTGCAGAACTTTACTTGTCCACAAAATTTGTCCACAAGCAGTGCCATTTAATTTTGCCTAACTGTGACTGGAATACAATTGCCAGTGGCAGCCTGGGAGATATAGTCTTGAGAGAGGACCCTATATACAGCCGTCTTGGAGCACCTGAAGGCAGGAGGGACCAGATAAAAGTAAAAGCCCGGGAAGGAGCTGGTAGTTTGGGGAAGTGCACCAACTGGGAAGGAGATAACCGTGCTGTGTCAAGCCGAGCTGTGCCTGTGCAGTGCCAGAGATAGAGCAGACTGCTGTGTTGGACACTGGGACTAGGGCGCTTATCGGAGCATGGGCATCTGTAAACCAGAATCGCTGCTCAAGTCGCCATCACTATGTTACCTGAGGGCAGAACTTGGTTACTGTTATTGAGCTCGAATTTCAGACCCTAATTCCAGCCTCCTTGTCTGAGAGCCCTCAAGTGACTTGTTGTATCCCTTTATGCTTCTTGGTCACTTGAGGAGAAACCTCTCATTCAGAGAGCTACTATTTAAGCTCTTAGTACCATAGTATACGTTGGGTTTGACCATCAGAGGTAAATCTGTTGAGTGTATTGTATTTGTTTTTGTCATGGTTATGTACATTAAGCACCAATTTGCTTTGTTATATTGTAATTTTAATCTGCCAATACCATCTGCTTGTTTAAAGGGCAGCGTGTGCAATCTTTGTACGTCCACTGGGAATTCCCAGACAAGGTATTCTGATCGTATACAGTGCACTCAACAGAGGTACCTCTTATGGTCAAACCCAACGTAAACTACGGTACTAAGAGCGTAAACAGTAGCTATCTGAATGAGAGGTTTCGCCTCAAGTGACCAAGAAGGATAAAGGGATACAATTCACTTGAGGGCTCTCAGACAAGGAGGCTGGAATTAGGGCCCGAAATTCAAACTCAATAACAGCAACCCAGTTCTGCCCTTAGGTAACATAGTGACTTGAACAGTCTTTATGGTAAGTTTCTGTCGGCAATGTTGGGGCCCTTTAAATGTTGGTATGCAGAAAGGTGAAGATGAGGGCAGGTGTCAGGAAAGACAGGTCCGCAGCACACTTAGAGATTGTCAGCGTATGCACACTCGCGCATCTGCGTACTTGCGTACGCCCATACGCCAGGCGGGCTATTTAAACTAAGCTCTTGCATAGACTCATTGCTGTTTGGTCTGCAACTTCTGTGTATTCTGACCTGTTACCTGTGCTGCCCTCTGATCTTGATCCAGCCTGTTATCACTAACACTGTCTGCTTGATACCCCGACCCCGGCTTGTTTTGGACTCCTCTTCTGCCTGCTGCTCTGTCTATCTGCCTGAACATTACCGACCTGGCTTGTCCGACCCCTGCACCTACTCATCCAGCCTGCCACGGCTCTGCTCTGCAAGCCGCATCTGGATCCTGCTCTAGCTGCAATCCCAGCCTGCCACGGCCTGCCTACATGCTTCAGTGGCTGCTGTCTCACCTTTAGTACCCCACAAGCCCGTGTGGTTCGAGAGGCCCCCCTCTACTCGTCAGGCTCACGAACCAGGTACGTAACAGTAGGCGTTCCATAGAGGTCTAGGGTAAATTTAGGTCTAGTAGTAGCTAAGATGAGGCCTTGCCTAGGGCTAAGGAGAGCAGAGGACCCAAAATTACCAACAGTTCCTGCGGGGGGCAGCGCTACAAAGGCAGCTTTTGTTGCAACACTCCCCAATCGGTACTGCTCGGTACTACAGTCACATCAAGCAGGACAAGGGAGGGGGACCCTGTCATGTAGTCTGTACAGGGCCCCATGATTTCTAAAGGCTTTGCACAATACACAATGCAAATGAAATGACGTTGAGTTAAGGTTTACACCAACTTTATGCCCAGAGTACGAATGCTTTGCGTATTATCCGGTATACTGTATTACAGGAATACAGCTGAACACTTGAAAGATGACAGAAGGCTGGTCCACAGTTTTCGGCTGATTTTTTTCCAAAAAAGTATTAAAAAAAAAATAAACCTGTGTTGGAATGAAGGACCATAATCTCCTTCCTTTCAGCTAAGCTCAGGCAGGCTTTGATAGTAAGTGCAGATGTTTAGAACATATTACTTTTGTCCTGGGCGTACATTCCTGCATTATGCTATTCAGGGGAATTTCCTGTCCGCAGATCTCGGATTCACGCCGTGACCTCGGGGCTCACAAAGGTCACTTGTAGGTTAACGGAGCCGACCAAGGGATGTGTTTTCTACCGCCGACCGAGATACGAGGAAATCGCTCGGGGCAGGTGACAAAAACATGATGGGGATAAGGAGCAAATTCCTTTACAAGGAAATAAACTCGGCTGGGCAGGTGCCCCTAGGTGAAAGAAAAATGTAAAGCTGTGTCTTTTACCCTTAAAGCCTTGAACTCCAGGCAAACAGCAAAGCACACAGATGAAATACATAAGTATATATGGGGGAGGGGCTCTTTTACCTGACTTGACTTTTCTCCACTTCAGTTACGTAGTTGTAAAGGCTGAAGGATCTTTACCTTCTATGCATGAAAGTAAAAAAAAAATTCAGCATGCAGTAGACATGTGCGGTTAGTTTCGGACGAATTTTCGTTTTTCAGGGATGTATCCGAATTTCCAAATTACATTAGTACCGAATTTAAACAAATCCAAAATAACGGATAAAAAAAATTTGGACAAAATTCGAATTTCCAAATTACAATAGTACCGAAATTTAAAACGAATCCGAAATAAGGAAGAAAAAGATTTGGACGAAATTCGAATTCCATTCATTTTCCAATACTTTTCGAATACTTTTCGAATTCGACCAGTTTTCAAATTCGAAACGTTTTCAAATTCGAAGTTTTCAAATTCCAGTAGTTTTCCAATTTCCAAAGAGAATAAAATAGAATAGAAAATAAAGGAATAGAAAAGAAAAAAAATAATGGAATAGAAAAGAATATAACTGAAAATAAAAGAATAGAATATAATAAAACAGAACAAACAAGAATAGAAATTAAAAGAACAGAATAGACTAGAATGAGAATATAACTGAAAATAAAAGAATAGACCATAATAGAGTAAAACAGAACACACAAGAATAGAAAATAAAAGAACAGAATAGACTAGAATATAATAGAAACAAATCTAATAGGATAACATAGAAAGAACATAACCATCTTCGGAAATTCAAATTTCAAATAGAATGAATTTGAATACATAAGAAAAGAATAGAATAGAAATGAATAGAAAGAAAGAAAAGAATAGAATAAACTACCGGTATAATGGAATAGAAAAGAATAGAATTAAAAAAACAATAGAACTGAATGAATATAACCATTTCCCAAAATCCAAATAGAATCACTTTGAATTTTAAGAGAATAGAAAAGAGTAAATTAGAATAGAAAATAACAAAATATTATAGAAAAAAGCAACAGAATAGAATAGAAAGAACATAACCATCTTCCAAAAGTCGAATTTCGAATAGAATAAATTTGAATTTGAACAGAAAATAATAGAATAGAAAAGAAACGACTAGAATAGAAAATAAAATAATAGAAAAGAATAGAATAGAATAAATAAACAGAAAAAGAATATAATTAAAAAATCAATAGAATATATCCATTACCCAAAATTCAAATTTGAATAGAATAGAAAGGAATAGATTGGAATAGGAAGATGGTTCTATTCTGTTGTTTTTTCTATACTATTGTGTTATTTTCTATTCTATTTTACTCTATTCTTTTCTATTCTATTCGAATTTCAGAAGATGGTTATAATCTTTCTATTTTAAGCTATTCTTTTTTTATTCTATTCTATTCCTTTCTATTCTATTTCATTGCATTCTGTTCTTCTATCTTCTATCCTATTTTGTTCTGTTTTATTCTATTCTATTCTATTCTTTGATTTTCTGTTATATTCTTTCCTGTTGTATTATATATTTTTCTATTGCATTCCTTTATTTTCTATTCTATTTTATTCTCTTTGGAAATTGGAAAACCTTTCGAATTGGAAAACTTTTCGAATTTGAAAACTATTCGAAGTTGAAAACTTTTCAAATCGATCCAAATTCAAAATCAAAAATTAAAATCGGTTCAAATACAAATAAACTAAACTAATTCAACAGATTAAACTAATTTAACTAAACAAATTTTTGTAAATAACGAATCGAGATCAAAACTAAACTAATTTTTTCGTTCTGCACATGTCTAGCATGCACCCCCCCCCCCCCCCCACACACACACACACACACACAAACCCCCCTCCCCCCAATACCCAAGCCTGATCGTGATCCAGAGATGTGCATGAGGGGTTCTCCCGGGTCTCTGTCTCCTGATTGGCTTAGAGATAGCATTGGATATTCCACAGCTGTCAATCACAGCTTACAACCAGTAAGGAGGGAGCGGGTGCCTCCAAGTGGCTTGCTATGGAGGCACTGAGAGAAGAGGAGGAGCCAGGAGTTATGGTGGGGGAATCGAGAAGAGGATGCACAGAGCATGTAAGTATAACATGTTTGTTTTTGTTTTGTTTTTTAAATATTTGTACCTTTAATATCACTTTAAAGAAGTCCCAGTTCTCTTTATTTTAGTGTTCTGTCCTCCAGGGGACAAAAAACATGTTTGTTCCATTTTTCTACGTGCTGTGGAAGACTAGCTATGTGGTCAGACAAGATGCCCCCTCTCCCCCCACGGTCATTCGACAACACAGCTAGCATTGAGAGCTGCCACTTGTCTCTGGATCCAAGCAGTTTTACAAGACAATTGCCATTAGCCAAAAAATTTGTTCGTTTTTTCATGTTTTTTTTGTTTTGTTTCGTTTTTCGGGTCATTCGTTACGATCGAAATTCGTAAATTCGAAAATGAGTAATTTCAAAATTCGAAAATGCAAAGTTCCGAAAATTTGAAGATTCGTAAATTCGAAAATTTGTAAATTTGAAAATTCAAAAATCTGAAAATTCGAAATCCGAAAATAAGAAAATATGAAAATCCAAAAATAAGAAAGAACGAAAATCTGAAAATTCAAAATAACTAACTAATAATAACTAACTATTAAATAATAGGTAATGGAATTTCCTTTCCAATTTGGCTGTTAGTGAATGAATACGAACTTATCCGAAGTTACGAATCATCCGAAATAACGAATGCCGCATCTAAACAAACGAAACAGAACAAAATAATAATAAATAATAATAATAAAAAGGTTTTATCATTATTATTGATCATTATTAATTCGTTACGTTACATTTGTTTAGATGCAGCATTCGTTATTCGAATGAATTCGTATTTGTTACATTCACTAAAAGCCAAATTTGAAAAGGCAATTCAATACCTATAATGTAAAAGTTAGTAATAGTTAAGTTATTATTAGTTAGTTATTATTTCAGGTTTTTGAATTTTCTTTCTTATTTTCGAATTTTCGAATTTCCGGATTTTCCAATTTTTACGAATTTTCACATTTCCAGATTTAGGAATTTCGAATTTAAAATTTTTCGAATAAAGAGCTTTTGAATTACAAATTTTTGAATTTCGAGATTTTCGAATATTCAAATTTATGAATATTGTAAAAAAAATGTTAAACAGGTTTTCGTTAATTCGGATATTTCTAAATTAACGAATTTGAATTGCACATGTCTAATTGCAATCAAAAGGATTGCAGAGGGATGGGAGGCTGACGTGTGCCCTTTCCCTCTGCATTCCTCTTGTAGGCGCTTGTCTCATGTCAAGTATTTGGAGCCAGACACAAGAGCTGGCTATCAATGTACCTGTCAGACCATGAAGCTAGCTTTCCACAGCACATATGAAGATGGGATTCAAGGGTTTGTAAAGGTTCAGATTTGTTTTTTAAAATAGCAAACATGTTATACTTACCTGCTCTTTGCAATGGTTTTTCACAGAGCGGCCCGATCCTCCTCTTCTTGGCTCCTGGCCCCTCCCCTCTGCTGAGCTGCTTGCTCTGGGGGCACACATGTGTGCTCGCTCCCGAGCCTCCCCCCCTGCTCCAACCTCACTGGCTGTGATTGACTGCAGCGGGAGCCAATGGCCCCAGTTGATGTCCTCCTGGAAACCCTGCCCCCAGCGTACAAGGGGGGTGTGTTCTGTGATCTCTGTGTCCTTCGATCACAGCTGACCATAGATTGAGGTAAAGAGCCAATCACAGCAGTCCTTTATCATATGATCAGCTGTGTCCAATCACATTGTAAACAAATACCGGTTACTTCTCTTTCCTCAGCGCTGTCACTGTGTGAGGAAACGAAAGCCAATAACCGGCTTTCCTGTGACAGCACACATTTACACTGATAATTAGTGCAGCCCTATCAGTGCCAGTCAGTGTCCATCAGTGCAGCATATCAGTGCCCATCAGTGCAGCCTATCAGTGCCCATGAGTACCACCTCATTAGTGCCCATCAGTGCAGCTTATCAGTGCTAATCAGTGCCGCCTCATCAGTGCCCATCAATGCAGCCTCATCAGTGCCCATCAGTGCAGCCTAGCAGTGCTCATCAGTGCAGCCTATCAGTTCTCATCAGTGCCGCCTCATCAGTGCCCATTAATGCCACCTGATCAGTGCCCATCAATGCAGCCTCATCAGTGCCCATCAATGCAGCCTCATCAGTGCCCATCAGTGCAGCCTATCAGTGCTCATCAGTGCCTGCTCATCAGTGCCCATCAATGCAGCCTCAACAGTGCCCATCAGTGCAGCCTATCAGTGCTCATCAGTGCCGCCTCATCAGTGCCCATTAGTGCCGCCTGATCAGTGCCCATCAATGCAGCCTATCAGTGCTCATCAGTGCCCATTAGTGCCGCCTGCTCAGTGCCCATCAATGCAGCCTATCAGTGCTCATCAGTGCTGCCTCATCAGTGCCCATTAGTGCCGCCTGATCAGTGCCCATCAATGCAGCCTATCAGTGCTCATCAGTGCCTCCTCATCAGTGCCCATTAGTGCCGCCTGATCAGTGCCCATCAATGCAGCCTCATCAGTGCCCATCAGTGTGGTCCCATCAGCACACATCATTTCACAACACATCACAACATATTTTTCCCCTTACCAAAACCAGATTTCACTTTAAATATTTTAATTTGAGCTAAAAAAACATACATACATGTAGAGCAATCATTTAGTAATTAGGAAAGATTACTTAATATTGTGGAACACAAATAGTATCTAACCCATTATTTTTCTGCAGGAACCAAAACACAAAAAATCGGATTTTGATAAATAGAAGGCTCCATGCCAAGATCTAAATTAATATTTAATGACTTTGTGAGAAAAGGCAACGGGCCAAGAACAAACCCTCATTACAGAACCAGCCCTGATTCTACAAGAATTGTATTGCCAAATGTTCCCCCTTCTAATTCCAGAACAACAGGGATGAGCAGCTATTAACAGCATTCAATTCTGGAGGGGACTGCTGGAATAATCCGTGTCAACCTCACATTCCCAACAACCTGAAATGTGTAACAGTAGTAACGACTCCCTAATCTCATCATCATGGGGAAAAAGTGAGTTCTACAGAACTGTCAGAACCTCTAAAGGCTCATTAATGAAGGCACAAGAAATTCCTCCAGTGCAATATAGACTGTACAGCAAATATAATTTGTCAGAGAAAACAGGATCTATTCAATAAAATTTTGTAACACATTTTTGCAACAAATAAAGGGTAATATAAAAAGCAAAGTTAAAATGTATCCAAAGCCAAAACTTTATTTTATTATTTTTATTAGTAGAAAATGGAAACCCCTGTTAGGTTTTTTTATCTGCTGTCCCAGGATGGCATTTTCCCTGCACTTGAAGGTGATTATTATTATTATTTTTTTTTTTTATAACAACCATCTCTATACTTAACTGCTTAGAATTGGACAGTGCAAGCCCTAAACCTCCTCTTCTCGGGGTTCCCCACCAGTGCAGCTTTTTTCTTCTTTCTTCCGTCCTTTCTTTCTTCTTTATTTCTTTTTTTCTTGCATTCTTTTTTTCTTTCTTGCATTCTTTCTTTCTTGTATTCTTTTTTTCTTTCTTTTTTTTTTCTTCTTTCTTTTTTTTTTCTTCTTTCTTTCTTGCATCCTTTTTTTTCTATTTTTCTTTCTTTCTTTTTTCTTCGTTCTATTTCTTTTTTTCTTTCTTTCTTTCTTTTTTTCTTCTTTCTTTCTTTCTTTTTTTTCCTTTCTTTCTTTCTTTTTTCTTTTTTTTCTTTCTCTCCTTTTTTTTCTTTCTTTCTTTCTTTCTTTCTTTCTTTCTTTCTTTCTTTCTTTCTTTCTTTCTTTCTTTCTTTCTTTCTTTCTTTCTTTCTTTCTTTCTTTTTTTCTTTTTTCTTCTTTCTTTCTTTCTTTCTTTCTTTCTTTCTTTCTTTCTTTCTTTCTTTCTTTCTTTCTTTCTTTCTTTCTTTCTTTCTTTCTTTCTTTCTTTCTTTCTTCAAGTCTCCTTGTGAAAGCTTTGGGCAGGTGACAGGTGATTGCCTGATATCTCCTCAGCCCCTCTATTAGACTGCTGATATCTCCCTTGCCCACCAAAGCAGCTAACCAAGTACAGATAGTGCTTGGTTACCTCCTCCCCTGGCTTTAACAGAGACGAAATGACAGCTCTGAAACCAGAAGTGAAGAAATTGTTGCTGCTTCTGGCCTCATTCAGCGCAGAGGAGATTGGAGAAAAAGTTCTAACCACCTACCTTGGACCTTGGCTCACATTTTAACACAACAGAAACAAATAAATGGTAATATAAAAAGCAAAGTTAAAATGTATCCAAAGCCAAGACTTTTTTAAATTATTTTTTTAGTAGAAAATGGAAACCCCTGTTAGTTTGTTTTTTTCTGCTGTCCCAGGAGGGCATTTTCCCTACACTTGTGAAGGTGATTATTATTTTTTTTATATATAACAACCAATCTCTTACCTGCACTGAATTGAACAGTGCAAGCCCTAAACCTGCTCTTCTCGGGGTTCCCCACCGGTGCAGCTTTTTTTCTTCTTTCTTTCATCCTTTCTTTCTTCTTTATTTATTTCTTTCTTGCATTCTTTTTTTCTTTCTTATTTTTCTTCTTTCTTTCTTTCTTGAATTTTTTTTTCTTTCTTTCTTTCTTTCTTTCTTTCTTTCTTTCTTTCTTTCTTTCTTTCTTTCTTTCTTTCTTTCTTTCTTTCTTTCTTATTTTTCATCTTTCTTTCTTTCTTTCTTTCTTTCTCTTTCTTTCTTTCTTTCTTTCTTTCTTTCTTTCTTTCTTTCTTTCTTTCTTATTTTTCATCTTTCTTTCTTTCTTTCTTTCTCTTTCTTTCTTTCTTTCTTTCTTTCTTTCTTTCTTTCTTTCTTTCTTTCTTTCTTTCTTTCTTTCTTTCTTTCTTTCTTTCTTTCTTTCTTTCTTTCTTTCTTTCTTTCTTTCTTTCTTTCTTCAAGTCCCCTTGTGATAGCTTTGGGCAGGTGACAGGTGATTGCCTGATATCTCCTCTGCCCCTCTATTAGACTTCTGATATCTCCCTTGCCTTCCAAAGCAGCTAACCAAGCACAGGTAGTGCTTGGTTACCTCCTTCCCTGGCTTTAACAGAGAGGAAATGACAGCTCTGAAACCAGAAGTGAAGAAATTGTTGCTGCTTCTGGCCTCATTCAGCGCAGAGGAGATTGGGGGAAAAGTTCTAACCACCTACCGTGGGCGTGGGCCTTGGCTCCCTGGAGGAATGGGAGAAGCCAGGAACCAGTGGCAGGAGGGGCGGGGGGGGGGGAGCAACAGTTTTTGAAAGTGCTGTAAAAGTGATCGGGCAGCTAGATTTTTTATTTTTATTTTTTATAACAACCATCTCTAACCTTACCTGCTCTGAATTGCACAGTGCAGCCCTAAACCTCCTCTTCTCAGGATTCCCCATCAGTGCAGCATTTTTTTTCTTCTTTCTTTCGTCCTTTCTTTCTTTCTTGCATTCTTTCTTTCATGCATTCTTTTTTTCTTTCTTTTTTTCTTCTTTCTTTCTTATTTTTCTTCTTTCTTTCTTTCTTGAATTTTTCTTTCTTTCTTTCTTTCTTTCTTTCTTTCTTTCTTTCTTTCTTTCTTTTTCTTTCTTTCTTTCTTTCTTTCTTTCTTTCTTTCTTATTTTTCATCTTTCTTTCTTTCTTTCTTTCTTTCTTTCTTTCTTTCTTTCTTTCTTTCTTTCTTTCTTTCTTTCTTTCTTTCTTTCTTTCTTTCTTTCTTTCTTTCTTTCTTTCTTTCTCTCTTTTTTTTTCTTTTATCCTTTCTTTCTACTAACAAGTCCCCTTGTGATAGCTTTGGGCAGGTGACAGGTCCAATAGACTGCTGATATCTCCCTTGCCCTCCAAAGCAGCTAACCAAGCACAGATAGTGCTTGGTTACCACCCTCCCTGGCTTTAACAGAGAGGAAATGACAGCTCTGAAACCAGAAGTGAAGAAATCATTGCTGCTTCTGGCCTCATTCAGCGCAGAGGAGATTCAGGGGAAAGTTCTGGCCACCTACCATGGACCTTGGCTCCCTGAAGGAATGGGAGAAGCCAGGAACCACTGCGGGCAGCGACAGGAGGGGTGGAGGGGGGGGGGGCAGTTGTTGATAGTGCTGTAAAAGTGATCGGGCAGCTATAAAATCCTACTGGTCCAGTAATCCTGCCTTTAGAAAAAGGATTGCCCTAACTGGAAATAAAATTCAGGCTGCAGCGGTGAGAACTCCAAATCCTAGGCTAGACCACCAGAGATTATTTGTATTTGCTTCCTTTGCTCTTTTCATTTTTTTTTTAAATAGCAACAGTCAATTTGAGAAGTTACATAGTTACATAGTTAGTCTGGTTAAAAAAGACACAAATCTATCTAGTTAAACCATTAAAAAAAAAAAAAATTATTGAATAATTAATTAATTATATCATTTGGATTTATAGTGGTTCTAAAGGTAGATTTTTTTTTAAAACTTAATGCAGAGAATGCTTTAAGGTAAAAAACCTTCTGAGTGCAGAGTTCCCCACATAGCTGACCCTTATGCTTACCTGAGCCCAATCTCACTCCAGCAATGTGCATGAGAGCAGCAGCTCCAGGGCTGCTGTTAGAAATTACGGGGCCCCGTACAGCCGACCAGGCAGGGCCCCCTTCCCCCCCCCCAATATGTCAACACAATATTTTTAATAAAAATACACTAAAATCTTTATTAGCGGACACAAACATAACTGAGAAAGTGTGAATTAGCCCTTTAAAAAAAAAAAAATTACATTTGTTTTAAAAACATTTATAATTTTTTTAAATCTTTTACATTTTTAAAATGATTTGTTTTTACAATGTTTAAAAATTATTTATTATAACAAAGTTTAATTTTTTTTTTTTTTTTACAATTTATTTTTTTACAGGACAGGGAAGTTGACAGTGCCACAGAAGGGGGTGCGGCACATTGACAGGGGGGCACACACGGGGGGGGATGTGGTCAGAAGTAGGCAGAATAGGGAAGAGGGTCGGTGTGGGGGAAGTAACTACAGAAATGATGTCCTGTGTCTGTGTCTCTCCCTGCAGCAGCTGAAAGCCGGTGGGAGGGAGAGGAACTGGCTTTCAGGTGCTGCAGAGAGCATTTTTCTGTAATTACCCCTCCGCCTGACCACACTGATTCCTCCTGCTGTTTGGGCCCCCCTGTGTGCCCGGACCCCCTACAGGAGGAGTGGCGGTTCCCCCTATCAGCGGTCCTGAGCGGCTCTCTCCACTCCCTCCTCACAGGCTCAGAGATAGCAGTGGGAGCCATTGGCATTCGCTGTTGTCAATCACAGCCAGTAAGGAGGGAGCAGAGGACGGGGCTGAGCCATGCTCTGTGTGTCTATGGACAGCTCAGGAGCAAGACTGAAAGAGTGCCACCATAGCAGCTATGGTGGGCAATTGGTGGGGGGGGGGAGGAGCCAGGACTGAGACGAGGAGGATCCAGGCTGCCCTGTGCAAAACCATTACACAGAGCAGGTACTGTAAGTATAACATATTTGTTATTTTAAAAAATTAAAATAAAGGTTTACAATCACTTTAACTATAGCTCTAAACAAAACTATTTTATTTCAAGGGTTTTAAGTATTTCAGTTCTTATTTTCCATGGTGGGTTTAGTTATCAATAAATAGAGACAGCTGAGGCTTTTAGCATTAATTAGAGAAAAGTTCATCAAAGACGTTATGCAATTTTTCAATTAAATTTCCTCTTTGCTATTTCTGTGTGATTGTTAGGATGTGGTGGAATGGCTTATGTGAATCCCTTGGAAATGTCCATAACTAATATTAGATTTCTAACTTTGGTTGTTTTTCCATTATTCTAAACTCATAAAAAAAAAAAAAGTATTGGGTATAAAACAGGGGTGTCCAACGTTTTGACCTTTCTGGGCCACATTGGAAGAAAAGGAATTGGCTTGGGTCACACATAAAATTCACTAACAGGAAAGCTGATGAGCAGAAAAAATCGGGCAGATCACAAATTACTTATTAATCACTGATATAGATAATGTACCTATCTGGGTAATAACATTCCATTTTTTTGTAATATTTTTATTTTAAAAGTAAAACAGGGTAACATAAAACTAGTGTGATATTTTAGTTTTTGATAAACTACCACATTAATATCTGGTTGGATGGACGGAGTAGCAATTCTCAATTAAATCTCAAGGAGCTCAACAGATGTTTTGGTTAATTTAATTTAATTTAATTTTGCTCTTTGTGTGCTTCATCCTTCATTGGAACTAGTTGCTCACAAATATCGGTGCCGCCGAAAACTGATAACAATAAGTGAAGAGTGGGAGATTTTTCTTTAGAAATCCCTATGAACAAGGTAGGGACAGTGGCGGCTGGTGCTCAATATTTTTTTTTGGGGGGGGGGGGGGGCGTGGCAAAGCAACGGCTCCATAAAGACCAGATTTGTGGAGAGCACGACTAATAGTTGTCCTGTGGACAGATTCTCCCACCTGAGCTGTGGATCTCTGCAGCTCCTCCAGAGTTACCATGGACCTCTTGGCTCTTCTCTGATGAATGCTCTCCTTGCCCGGCCGGTCAGTTTAGGTGGACAGCCATGTTGTGCCATACTCTTTCCATTTTCGGATGATGGATTGAACAGAGCTCCGTGAGAGAAGCTTGGGATATTTTTTTATAACCTAACCCTGCTTTACACTTCTCCACAACTTTATCCCTGACCTGTCTGGTGTGTTCCTTGGCCTTCATGATAGTGTTTGTTCACTAAGGTTCTCTAACAAACCTTTGAGGGCTTCACAGAACAGCTGTATTTATACTGAGATTAAATTACACACAGGTGGACTCTATTTACTAATTACAGTAAAACCTTGGTTTGCGAGCATAATTAGTTCCAGAAACATGCTTGTAATCCAAAGCACTTGTATATCAAAGCATTTTTTTTACAGGGTATAAAAGAGAAGAGCGGCACCTCTAAGTGTAGCAGTAAGTTGCTAAATGTTGTACCTTCATTAAATGTAACCATATTGCTACACTTAGAGGCTCCTCTCTTCTTTTTTATACTCAGTTGTGACATGACGCTACTCTTATATCAAGACATCGCTTGTATATCAAGGCAAAATTTACTAAAACATTTAGCTTGTCTTGCAAAATGCTGTCAAACCAAGTCACTCTCAAACCAAGGTTTTACTGTAGGTGACTTCTGAAGGTAATTGGTTCCACTAGATTTTAGTTAGGGGTATCAGAGTAAAGGGGGCTGACTACAAATGCACGCCACACTTTTCACATATTTATTTGTAAAAAATGTTGAAAACCATTTATCATTTTCCTTCCACTTCACAATTATGTGCCACTTTGTGTTGGTCTATCACATAAAAATCCCAATAAAATAAATGTACAATTTTGGTTGTAACATGACAAAATGTGGAAAATGTCAAGGGGTATGAATACTTTTTCATGGCACTGTATACCATATAAAGAAAAAGATATACATATATATATATATTATATGGGTGCAAGTTGGACTTCCGGAGCCTGTGGTCTGAGATCCTTTTCCTATTCCAAGCTTGCTTGACTTACCGCCGTTGGCGAGTGGGTCCACATCTTCCGGTAGGAGCACCTAACCTCTCCTTTGGGTGACAGATGTACAGTCCTGGCTGTTCCTTCTTCAGACGGTTGTTTACCATCATTTCCATTGCACAGATTGTTTTCTCTCACTCCGTCACATTTGCATAGTGTGTTGTGAGTTTATTCCAACACGGATGTTGGTGGACTTGTTCTTCTTATTGCACTTTGCTTTTGTTGCCCAGTTCATTATGGCCCTCAGTATTTGTTTAGCACTTATGCACTACATTATTTTTATACATATTTATTGCGTTGATGTCTAATTCACATGTACCTATTGGGTATATAATTTTGTGTCATTTATTTGCACATTATTTTCTATTGTTGATACACATTAAGTTGTGCTCATATTGGGTATACCTATTTATGTCATTCATTTGCACATTTATTTTCTAGTGTTTATTCACTTATTGTCGATACACATTATATTGTGTTTATATTGGTTCATACACACATACCCATTCAGCGCTGCACTTTTTATATATAACCTCACACAATTTGTCACATTTGTCGCCTTCTTGGCAGCACAGTAATTTTTACACATTATCGTTTACTAAAAAATATAGATTTGATAAACATTTGTGCCAATGTCATGAGAGATGAAACATTTCAACTACCATTATTTTCCTCTATGGGTCGTCTGCTTTCAGAAAATATATAACGTTTTGTTTTTTGTTTTTTATAATCACTTTTTCTTTATTAAGACAAATTGCAACATACAAACATAGAAATACACATTGCACAAAATATCTATATAAATCTTTTCATTAACATAAACCACACTAACTCCCCCATCCCGAGAAAACACACCAGATCCTTGATCATGTCCTCTTCAAAGGAGAGAAAGAGAAAAAAAAAAAAAGGAAAAAGCCCACCCACTTACCCTGTTTCTCCGAAAATAAGCCCTACCCTGAAAATAAGACCTACAAGCACTTTAACTAGGGCTTATTTGGGGGGTAGGGCTTATACTGCAGCCATCACTGACAATCACGCTAGGTCTTATTTTTGGGGAAACAGGTTACCTACCCATAACCAATACTCAATTTGTGCAAAACATTATTCAAAGTATAATTAAGAAGGGGGCTTTACAACACCCTATTACATGTGTCAAACAACCTACAATACAAGAAAAAAAATGTTATATATATATATATATATATATATATATATATATATATATATATATAAATAAATAAAAAAATATATAAAAATAAATTTAAAAAAAAATGTATAAAAGTGTATAATTTCGAATTACTATTTTTGTGTCCTATTATGTTTAGTGTTTTAATTCAATATAATCTCACTCTACTATTTCATTTTTTATACCTCTGCACCTTTCATTTCAATCTACCCTTCTTTATGTGATTCCATTACGTGTTGCCCATCCCGTGCCTAATTTACTAATATAACATATCCTCTTCCTTTAATGACATCATTCATCTCTCCACTGTGCCCCCCAGATGAGGAGAAAAAAACAAACAAAAAAACAACACAAAAGACAATATAAAAAGAATACAAAAAAAAAAAAAAAAAAAAACAACTCCTCCCAATTTTCCCCCACCAGATGCATCTCATAGACTATCCAATCCATAACGCAGCATTGCCCCCAAAAGGGTTTAATTCACCCCTATTTCTGAGGAGTAATACAGCCATCCTGCCCATGTATCTTTAAATTGACCGTATTCTGTTGGTCTTTGACCATATGTATCCATCCCTCTGCTTCCATTATTTTTTATACCTCCCTTTTCCAATCCATTATAGTGGGACATCCAGACTGTTTCCAAAATCTAGGTATCAATATTTTGGCCGCATTTAGCAAATGGGGAGTAACGCTTCTCTTATAAACAGTTTGGGGTTTTAACCACATTTTCGTGTAAAATAAAAAAAATGTTCATGTGTGCGACATTACAAAAAAATTAAATAAAAAAAGCTTGGGCAGCAAAAGGGTTACACACATTTTAAACTCAATAATGCTCAATAATAATGAATAGTTCAAATGCTACTTAAATGGAAATATTTTAAAAGTGGTCCTTTTGGCAATGGCTTAATATTTAAAGTAAAACCTGTTTTAGGAGTCATCAGGGGGGTATTACCGCAATGCATTGACCCAGTGTGACCTTCATAAACAGGTCTCTTCCATCGAGTGCACAAATGTTTCTTTTTTTTTCCATGAAGATTGTTTGTCTAACATGGGTCATCTGATAATGGATAGGTGTCCCGGTCCAAATAAAACACAGAAGTGGGAAAATGGTCCCACAGAGGTCTCCCCAGCAATCTGGTTTGTGTCAGCGCTCTTATATAATTTTCTGCTGGTGGAAGGAGTAGAATGAAGAATGCGGAGAATGAGGGGTCGATTTCACAAGTATGTCAGGAAGCCTTGCCGTTCTGACTGGAATAATGTCTGTTTTTATGCTGTAAAACAAAAAAAAATACAAAATAAAAAAAAATGTAAAAATTGTGTCTCGAAAGAAGCCGACGCAGAAAACAGATATGATGGGCAACGACAGACTCAATACTTTGTGTACATATATAAGACTTTTTATTGGTCCTCTTCAAGTCATCAAATAAAAGTCATCGAAATGCATTGACTGCATACGTTTTGTAAAACACATATGGACAGATATCCTTAATCAACAAAATAAATCATTTTATACATCAAAAAGTTTTTTTTAACAATTCTGAAATAAATGCAAAATACAAAATATATTAGACATGATCACTGCCAAAAAATTTGTTAGTTTTTTGTTTTCGTATCATTTTTTTTTTTTTGGGTCATTCGGTATAATCGCAATTCGTAAATTCGAAAATTCAAAAATAAGAAAGAAATTCCGAATCTTTGAAAGAATAACTAACTAACTAACTAACTAACTAATAATAATTATTAAATTATAGGTATTTGAATTTCCTTTCAAATTTGGCTGTTAGTGAACGTAAGGAATACGAATTTATCCGAAGTTACGTATTATCCGAAATAATGAATGCCGCATGTAAACAAATGGAACGGAACTAATTAATAATAAATAATAATAATAAAAAGTTATTTATTATTAATAATTTGTTCCCCCACTTACTTCTATCTTTCACTTTATCCCTCAATCCCATTCACGTCTATGTCTATCCCCCTTTCTATACCCCTACCCCAACTGAACTGACGACGATAACCATCTACTTACTCCCATGACTACCCCAACTTTGGTGTATAATTCGCCATCTAATCCTCACATTCAAAAACCGACGAGACTAACTCACCATACAGACAGACCCCACTTTACAAGCCCGACACATCCACACATGATCAGGAACAAACATGCGGACTCATAGTTAACTACACTCGACCATTTCTCCAATTAGCCCCTAATTTCTGAAACCATACTCAAGGTGATACTCCTGCTCAAGATGGTTCCTGATCTCAGATGATGAGGTAAGCCTCAAATTCGAGGCTTTCTTACCCTTTTATACGTCTGTTTGATTTACAGTTGAACATATATCTGATTCGCTTTACTGTAGTGAAATAAGTCATGTTAATATGATTCATGTTGTCTATCCACCTATTGTTTGTAAAAACTGTGTAACAACATTTATTCACAATAAAAACTTTTATGGAAAAAAAAAAAAAAAATTAATAATTTGTTACGTTCCATTCGTTTAGATACGGCATTCGTTATTTTGGATAATTCGTAACTTTGGATAAATTCGTATTTGTTACGTTCACTAACAGCCAAATTTGAAAGAAAATTCCAATGACTATAATTTGATAATTGGTAATAGTTACGTTATTATTAGTTAGTTATTATTTAAGATTTTCAAATTTTCAGGTTTTTCAGATTTTTAAATTTTCTAATTTACAAATTTTCTAATTCACAAATTTTTGAATTTGCGAATATTCGAATTTACGAATTTTCGAATATTCAAAAAAATTTGTTAAACAGGTTTTCTTTATTTCGGATATTTACGAATTAACGAATTTGTCCAAATTCGTTAAAAGACGAATTCGGAACAAAAAGAATTGCACATGTCTAAAACCCATCTCCAACATCAGGAGCTCTGGTGAAACACTGGTTAGTTCTTAAACCACGCACCTCGGATTAGCCCTGTCATCCACCAAGGTGACCTGCTGCTGGTTGGTGGGAGCCTCTCTACTGCTATAGCTACTGGACTCTGAGCCTGACCCCTGACTGTGACAATCATATTATGTGTCTGCAGCAGAGCCCAGCTGTCAGGAAATTGCTCAGTGGAAGACACATCGCTAGCCGAGCTAGTGCACGTCTGTGTGCGCCGTGTGCAAGCGCACGCGTATGCGGGTGCGCACGTGCGATTCTCAGCACCAAACCGCCTATTTGAACAGGATATGTAGACAGGACCAGTGCTGTCTGATCTGCAGCTTCCTGTGACCCCTGCTCCTGTTAATCTGCTCTTGTGATCAACTTCCTGAACGACCCGGCTTGACCTTTGGACTTCTCTTGCTTTCTGCCTGCACCTGACCTCGGATCACCACTGACCTTGAACCTGCCTGCTCCTTTGGATACCACGCTGCCTGACAGTTACTGATCCGGCCTGTGACCCAACCTGTTTGCCTCTGGCACCTGCTCCAGCATTCCCTGTCTGTGCTGAACCCAGCCTGCCTGCTCTTGCCTGGATCCACACCCTTCTGGACTATCCTACTATCTGCCAGAGCTGGCATCTGGGTGTGTGTGTGTCCGGATATCGGGTGTTCCAGCCTCCAGTCTGTCTGCTGTTTTGATCCTCCTCCTAGCTGGACCTCATCTCCGCAGCATCAGGAACCTCGGAGCAGCCTTTCTAACAGCCGACCCGCCAGGCACTCAAAACCTTCTGCACTCCCGTGCGACCTGTCTGCTCTACCAGCGGCCACGAGTCAGATACGTAAGGGAGGCCTTCCTCTGCACTATCGGGCTCATCAGTCAGGTAAGTAGGAACTTGACACCAGCCCTGAAGAAGTGGGGCATGACTGAGAAATGTGTTGACAAATTGGGGACCAAGACATGTATAAGTGTTTAAAAATGTGTTTATACACATATAAAGGGCCGGATGTGGAGGATAGTCTATGGTATATATTTGATTTTATAAGCATTGTGTATTTTATTGAATGCATTTAGAATAAAATGTTAATTTTATATATACACTGTTGTTGGGTGTTCCTCACTGCTACAATTAAAGTCCCAAGATTTTGCATGTTTGTTGGACTTTCTTCCACCTGCTAGAAGGACAAATGTCACAATATCAGACCTACTATTCACACAAATTATTGGTGTAGTATACTGTCTGCTACAGACATATTTGCTAAAGCACTGTATATTACATACTGTTGCTTTTTTTCATAAAAATACTATTTTCAGAATTTTTTCCTTATTTCAAGATCAGTGCTGCTGATCCTAAGCAGCTTCTTTTGGCCACTTCCTGTCTACATGCACTTGTTCCAGCATTGATGATCATTATTTCTCTGGAACCAGCTTTCGGATGGTGGCAATGGTGGACTATGGCTGCAAAATGTGTGTTGGCACAGCTGCCTGTAGTCTATACCAGTTAACGGGGTGACAACACAGGAGCACCATTGGAAGACAGTTGTCACCCAATAAAAGGATGTGCCTGAACAAGGTCTCCCATATCAGGATCACCAGGAATTATTGTAATGAAAGTTGCATATTTTAAAAGATTGAAGATGGCTTTTATAATGACATTAACATAGTAGAGCTTATATTCTATTTTAGCAATTGGGTCTACTGCTGATTTGAGCCTGCCCTGTTTCTAGTTGATTGCTATACGTCAGGGGTCTCCAAACTTTCTAAAGAAAGAGCCAGTTTACTGTCCTTCAGACTTTAGGGGGGCTGGACTGTGCCCAGTGGGAGTAAACAATCTTTGGTATTAGTGGGAGAAATAGTTGGTGTCAGTGGGAGGAATAGTGCCCCATTGTTAGTGTCAGTGGTAGGAATAGACAAACAAAGATTTGGGGGCAGACCCAAAAAATGCATAAAATATGGTGCAGCCATAAGACCATGCAGACAGAATAGGAATAGTGGCCTATTGTTCGTGTCAGTGGCAGGAATTATGCCTCAAGGGACGGATAAAGGCAAGCAAAGGGCCACATCCGGGCCCCAGGGCCGAAGTTTTGAGGCCACTGCTATAGGTAGTTGTACATCACTAAAACTAAAGAAATGAATAGCAGGTGCTCCAAAATATAAAGTGCAATTGCTCTAATACATAGGCGTGCGCACAGGGTGTGCTGGGTGTGCCTGGGCACACCCTAATTACCTTGTGCATATTAGCATTATTGCTGCGGGGAGATGGGAAACATCTCCCTCTTACCGGATATGTCATAAGAGAAGTGCTTACCCACTTCTCTTTCACTGTGGCAGCAGGGAGATCAATGTGCCAGGGCCATATATATATATATATATATATATATATATATACAAATACACACGCATGTTTGGGTGCACACCCTAATGCAATAGGCTGTGCACACCTATGCTCTAATATAAAGTGTTCCAATATAAATTCACAATCTTATAAGACTAATTGATACTGAAAACGTATGAATTATACACACCTACAGCCATGAATAAAATAATAATCCTTATTCTAATCCAATTCTTGCAAACAATTTATCAGTGCATCCAAAGGTAAAATACTTAAAATGATTAACACTTAGTTCATAAATAATTATCCTATAGTCCACAATCTACGTAGGAGATGTGATAAGTTCAATGTGCAAAACAAAGTCGTGTCCCTCCATGTAGGTGTCTTCCTTTAGAGGGAACCAATTACCAGATCTCATTGTCCTCCTAGAATAAGAAGGTCAATGAGCACTGTTGTATGTGGAGCTTTCTTTCCCAAAACGATCCCCAGATTCTCCTAAATTCTTAGGAAGCTTGATCTTCTCCCATACACAACCAGACCAACGGGGAACTGCAACGTATCCATCTATTTTCCATCTCACTCCACCATAAACACATCTAAAACACAGACCGGGAAGAGATCCATCACATAAAACCCTTTATTGAAATTAAAATCCTACAAATAAAAAATGCGCACTCACACTGGTAAGTGCCTAAGTCTGGTACTCAGATTAATTAATGTAGCTTCAGGTAGATGTCCAGACCAGATAGGAAGAAATGTGTTGAGACAGAGCCTTGGGAAGCAGTGGCGGGTGCACCATTAGGAGCGTAGGGGCACCGCCCTAAGCCAGTCCTCTAATATACATGCAGGGCACTGGACACATGGATTTCAATGTTTTTTTTTTTTTTTTGAAGCACGTGATTAGAGCCAGGGGCTCTAATTGGCTTCAAAAAAGGGTGGGCTCTGGGCGCAGAGCACTGCACCCTGAGCCCACCCGGTTGTGTGACATTAGCGAATTAATATTTGCTAACGTCTTCCCGCCTTTTCCCCCGGCCAATCAGACAGCGGTCCTGAGACCCAATTGGCCAGGGAGTCTTAGGACTTCCAGCCAATCGGGTCTCAGGACCCACTTCCTGTTTGGTCGGGAGGAGAAGCAGCGGCTCTTCCCTCGGCAAGCTGGAGCAAGGAGCAGCCTCCTAAGGTGAGGCCAGACTGATCGCCTCTTCCCGTCCAATTGACGCCTTCCCATCCGATCTCCACCTTCCTGTCTGTCTCCCGCAGAAGGGTGGGGTTGGGTAGCTGTGCGAGTGAGGGGGGCAGGTTTGTTTGCCGCCCCCCCAAACTATTGAGCACCAGCCGCCACTGTTGGGAAGTGACATCATCTCAACTTACAGTCGAATGCACACTGGCTCTTTGGACCCTTGTGGAGCAGCAGCCCTCCCTCTAGAGAAGAGGCCTTAAAACTGTGGCCCGGATTTGGACCTTTCCCTGCTTTACCTGGCCCTTGGTCCACTGATACCAATGATAAGGCACCATTCCTCCCACTGACATAAATGATGGGACACCATTCTTCCCACAGACACCAATGATGGGACACCATTCCTCCCACTGACACCTTCCACTGGCAACAGTCTGGCCTCTCTAAAGCCTCAAGGACAGTAAACTGGCCCTTTGATCTGAAAGCTTGGAGTCTCCTGCTCTAGAGGCTACACTAGCCCGTACTTTGAAAAGTGATCCGCGGTGGATCATTGTTCAGAGTGTGGCTAAGCGGCCGCTGCCAGACAATCAGGAGGCGATCCTGCCGCCTCTCAAACGCCTTTTTTTAAATTAATTTATTTTTATCAAATGCCAGTCAATAATGGGGCTAAAATGCTACAAACACAGGCGAAGGCCAAGCCCCACTGGCTTGAATGGTGATGCCACCTATCATCTCGGAATGCAGTGTTAAGTTTGTTGCTGCACAAAGCATTACTTTCAGGCTTTGAGAAAGCAATCCTGCTGCCTTTTGAATGCATGTTATTTTTTTTTCTTATTTTTGCTAAACAGAAGTTTATAATGGGGCTAACATGGTACAAACGTCAGCCAAGTGCCTAGCACTATTGACACCACCTGCTATTACTGCCCACCAGCTACCTGTGTGAAAGAGGCCTAAGACCCAGTTAAACGGCCTCCACAAGGGGGCAGAAAGGGGTTAAAAGAAACACCAAATCAATAATCTATGTAAAGCTGTTGATAGCAAGTTGTCAATCTTACTTTATGGCCTTGTGTTTTTACATGGTATTTCAATATCTCCAATATGTGATGACTTATTGCATTTTCCCTGGATTGGAAGACATTTTGTTATGGCTTGACGTATTGTATTTGAGAAGCTGTGCCACAATAAAAAAAAAGAAACACAAAATGCAAACTGATGAGATGATGGTGTATTCTATCAGCTTGCCATCCTACAGTCTGGTATCTGATGGTGGGAGAACCTTTTTGACCTTTTGGCTAAGATCAAGAGTAGTATCTGTTCTTATCAGTGTCCAGTAGGGGAGTTGTGCCATCATTCTGGCATATTGGCTAAGATGGCTGGCTATATAGTATCCTTGCTGGTATGATGGGAGTCCTGAGGGCCCTCCCCATGGGAATAAAAAAAGAATACAGTGCCCATTGGGGGCTGGGAGCATTGCTCTGGTGTAGAGAGTTTCAGAGGAGTGCATTGCCTCCTGATCTAAACAGTGATACCTTGTCTGGGCAGGGGTCGGGTAGGCAAAGTACCTGCAGCGTTAAGTGCCCCTTTGGCATAGTGCCCCAGGGGTGCTCCTAGTATCACTATGGGTTTGGTACCCCACTGTGAGAAAGGGCACTAGGCCACAACACCAATTGTTTTTTTTCCTGCACTTTGCCTCATGGGCTAGGCATTTTGACTGAGACTGGGGCAATTTTTGGTACCAGGCCGCAAGGGGTTGTACATGTACTGGGACCTATTTCTTTTTTTTTTTTATGTAGCACCCTCCTAAATAGGCTGTTAGGATATTAGGCAAATTTAGTTCCCTTTTGGCTTCTCTGTAATCATTGGATGATTGATGTCTTTGGGCTGTTCTGGATCTCACAGGTTGCAGGTTTGACTAGTTCCCTTTTCCTTCTGGACGCTACTAGAACATCTGCGCTTGGAGAGGCTAATGGGCATCTTTAATATTTATTGTGCTACAGCCGAACCCTGGGGAGGTGTGCCCAGTAGGTGGCCAGGGAGAATAGAATAAATAATTTGGGGTTTGGAGCAGCCAGGTTCTTGTCCTGCTGGAGAAGATTCACAGCCTCAGGGAATATTGCCCCTTTGGGGGCAATTCAACTGGAGTTTGCTGATGGACATTGAGGTCCCAGCTGTGGTAGAGCTATCAAAAGGGGAATATCACAGCCAGGATGGAATGATAGCCTCGCCCACCAGCAGCTCCATGGTCGGAAGCAGGACAGCTAACTCAGGCATCGCTGTGTCGCTGGGTAATCAGGTTCCTAAATATCCTATTCCTGAATAACCATGCAACTTCATCTAGGGGTCTGGTCCATAGAATTCGCTGGAAGGTGAAGCTAAAAAAAATTGTGTAGCTGTCCTGGAACATTGTGAGTACTGAGCTGAGCTCAAGATCCTGGTGACTGTGTGCTGTCTTAATTTTGGGGTGAAAAGTGCCAGTTACAGAGTCTCAGTTCTGCCATTTGTTCCTAGCCTAAAGACTGTTCAGAGAAGTTCAGTCATGTGACATGTGTCCTCCTGTTGCTATTTAGTGTTTCCAGAGTATCCCATACCACCCCTACCTCCCCCTCCTGTTACAAGTTTTAAAGCATAAAAAGACAACCCCTAGACTGTTTATTGGAGCCAGAGTGAATGGACTTTTGCATGGGTGATTGGTGGCCTATGCACTTGTACCAGGTGCCAATTCATCTCCCGCTCAGCCAGCCAGCCCCCGCTGACACAGGTCACATAGGAAGCGGCACTGGGCTTCCTCCCCCTCCCCTCTCCTCCCCCAACCGCTGTGCTGGAGAGAGGCGTCTGTGTAGCTGACCCCCAATGCCCGTTCCATATTGGCTACCTCAGGGCCCATCAGGAGTAGAGGAAAGGGAACTGAGAGGACCATGGGTCATGTAGTCCCGGTGGCAAGTGGCCCCATAGTGATTCCCTGAGGGAAAAATACAACCCCGAGCAGGCCGAGCAGTACCAGAAGAGAGAGGAGAGACACAAGGCAGTCGAGGAGCCGGGGCAGACAGGGAAGAGCCCAAAACAGAGAGAGTGGACACAGGAGAAGAGGCTTCCTTTCCTTGAAGGTTATCGAAGGGGGATATTATGGCCAGGATGGTGTAATAGCCTAGCCCTCCAGCAACTTCATGGTTGGAAGCAGGACAGCTAACCCAGGCATCACTGTGCTGCTGGGTAATCGTGTTGCCAGGCGGGCATCCATCATCAGTTGGGCATACCTGTTGAGCCTGTTCCAGGACATCCTTTCCTCTGGGCCTTAGTGCCGGCGGGATTGGTGAGGGGGTGGAAGCCCACCTTGAGCTTACACTTAAAGAGAGACACTGCATCCAGATGCCTTTACCTTATCTTTTCATCAGAGCCCTCACAGGAGTCACTTTACACCAGTTATTGCGTTACTGGGCCTTATTGCATAGATATTTCTTTGGGCCCTTGTTGAGCTAGCTGAAGATACTGGATAGCTCCACTAATAGGACTCCCACATTTCTTCTGCTACAAAGCTAGGGACTCAGGGGGAAAAAAATGATACACATTAAGGAAGAACTCAAACTTTAAAAAGTGTAAAGTTTAATAACGCGTGATATTGTGTATCGTACTGCGCCGTGGGCTTGATATTTTTAGAAAGAAAAAAATCTGATAGCGGGAGAACAGAAGAATGTTCTCCCGCTATCAGAGTAAATGCTACATTCTGTGAACTACATCTAAAGCACATAATATTCTTCCCCATAAATAGGAAAGCCTGGCCGTTTGTACACATTGTTTCTTTCCAGTTTCATCCGTGCCGTGACTGCCTTGTGATTCTCTGATATCACGATAGAAGGTTGTGTATTCATGTAACAACAACTTATTTTCTTTTGAATCGTCACACTGTTCCATAATGATAAACAGCCAGAGCCCATCAGACAGACGCACCGAGCGATGCCACGCCGGGAGGACAGATTAGAAAGGCCTTCTTGTTGTCTCCTTATCACAAGCCGGGTTTAGTAATCCAGATCCGTGTGATGAGCAGAAATTACTCTTCGTTCTTGCCAGGAACACAACGCTCAACACTCGCAAATGGAATGACACATCAGATACTTTGTATTACGAAAAAAACACAACTTTCGTAACGTGCCCTCAAAGGGCTAGTCCAACCAAGTCTAATCTTTTAGTGATAGGTAGATACATGCGGTGGCCATCATATGGGGTCACACTCTTCTTTGTTGGATTCTTTATTATTTAAATCAAAGAAAAGTTATATTCACACCCTTTTTCTATCTCTGTGTATTTTGCTCATACAAACAAATTGTGCAGAGATACATAGAGAAACAGCTCCAATGCATTTTTGTCCATGTCCATTTTAGTAACCAATATTACTAAAGATTAAAGGGGTTCTAACGGATATTTTTTTTTTTACCTAAAATTAAAAAACATGTTACTTTCCTGCTCTGTGCAATGGCATTGTACATCGCAAACCTTTTCCTCCTCCTCTGGGGTACCCCGCCGGCACTCCCCCACCCCTCCTCTTTTTCGAGCGCTCCCATAGCAAGCCATGTGATGTGGGGCCTTTTCATGCAGGCGCGCCCCTGAGCCAGGTGGTGCGCATCCATAGACACACAGAGAGCGTGGCTTTGTAACACCCCCTGCTAGCGGCTGTGTGTCCCGTGAGAAGAGGGAACGAGGGGAGCAGATGGAACATCTTTTTCCTTAACCACTTGCTTACCGGGCACTTACACCCCCTTCCTGCGCAAGCCAATTTTGAGCTTTCAGTGTTCTCACATTTTGAATGACAATTGCGCGGTCGTGCAACACTGTACCCATATGACATTTTTATCATTTTTTTTCACACAAACAGAACTTTCTTTTGGTGGTATTTAATCACCACTGAGTTTTTTATTGTTTGCTAAACAAACAAAAAAAGACCAAACATTTTGAAAAACAAAAAAGTTTTTCATATTTTGTTATACAATTTTGCAAACAGTTAATTTTTCACCTTCTCTGATGGGCAATGATGAGGTGGCACTGATGGGCACTGATAAGGCTGCAATGATAGGTGGCACTGATGGTCACTAATGAGGTGGCACTGATAAGGCTGCACTGATAGGTGGCATGCAAAGGCGGCACTGATAGGTGGCACTAATGGGCACTGAAAGGCAGCACTGATGGGCACTGATAGATGGCACCGGTGAGCACTGATTAGTAGCACTGGAGGGCACTGGGACAAAAATGTGGCCCTGGACTTCATCCAGACCGGGCCAGGGCACAACACATCAGGGTACGGTACATCAGGGTACAGAGCCCAGCACATCAGGGCACAAGGCACATCAGGGTACAACACATCAGGGTACAACACACCAGGCCACATCAGGGTACAGGGCACATCAGGGTACAACACATCAGGGTAAACACACCAGGCCACATCAGGGCACAAGGCACATCAGGGTACAACACACCAGGGTACAACACACTAGGCCACATCAGGGTACAGGGCACAGCACATCAGGGTACAGAGCCCAGCACATCAGCGTACAGGGCACAACACATCAGAGTACAGGACATCAGGGTACAGAGCCCAGCACATCAGGGTACAGGACATCAGGGTACAGAGACCAGCACATCAGGGTACAGCACATTAGGGTACAGGACATCAGGGTACAAGTCACAGTACATCAGGGCACAACACATCAGGGCAAGTCAGGGCACAGTACATCAGGGTACAGGACATCATGGCACAAGACACCGGGGCACATCAGGGCACAAGGCACATCAGGTCATGGGGAACAGCAGGGCATAGGACATCGGGGCACAGCACATCAGGGCACGGGGCACATTAGGTCACGGGGCACATCAGGGCATAGGACACATCAGGGCATGGGGTACATCAGGCCACATGGCACATCAGGGCACAATGCACATAGCACATCAGGGTTCGGGCACATCAGGGCACATTATGGCACATCAGGGCACATGGCACATTATGGGGCACATCAGGGCACATTATGGGGCACATTGGGGCACATAGCACATCAGGGCACATAGCACGTCAGGGCATGGGGCACATCAGGCCACATGGCACATTAGGGCACAGGGCACATTAGGGCACAGGGCACATGGCACATCGGGGCATGGGGCACATCAGGGCATGGGGCACATGGCACATCGGGGCACATCAGGGCTCGGGGCACATCAGGGCATGGGGCACATGGCACATTGGGGCACATCAGGGCTCAGGGCACATTATGGCACATGGCACTTTATGGGGCACATCAGGGCACATTATGGGGCACATTGGAGCACATCAGGGCACATGATGGGGCACATTATAGGGCACATCAGGGGGCACATTATAGGGCACATCAGGGGGCACATCATGGGATCTTACTAGCCAGTATGCAGAGTAACGCAGTAGCGCAGGAAGCGTCTGTCTGTAGTAAGTTCTCTGTCATGTCACGCAGCCCTTCTTGCTCCCCGGGGGCCCCTCCTCTCTTCTCGTCTATCCCAGATGATGTCACAAGCCAATGGCGATAGACGAGAAGAGAGGAGGCGCCGCCGGGGAGCGAGCAGCGCTGAGTGACATGAGAGAGAACTTACTACAGACAGACGCTTCCTGCGCTACTCTGCATGCTGGATAAATCTCGATCCACCCGTCAGGCGCCAGCTGTTGGCGGTTGACGGGTAGATCGCCGAGCACCGCAGATGCGGCTGAAACTGGCCCACTCTGAGCCATCGGCCTACCGGGAATCTCCCGGTAGTCCCGATGGCCAGTCCATTCCTGACTAAGGGGGCCGATGTCCCTCTAACAGGAGCCAGGTAACGGCTTTCTTCTTTTTTTTTACGCTGACAGCGTGAGGGAAAAAAAAGCGGATAACCGGGTTCTGTTTACTTCCAAGATTAGCTGTCATTGGCTGACAGCTGATCACGTGGTAAAGGGCCGCTGTGATTGACCCTTTTCCCCAATCTGTGATCAGCCTAGTACCAAGGACTCAGCGATCACACACTGTTTAATTTACATGATTCCTTCTATTTCTGTATATGGATGATGGCACTGTAATTATTTTAATAGCAAAAACATCTAAGTATCTTTTTCCTAATCAATATACAGCTGTCACATGACCCAGCTCTCTCCCAGCCTGTCTGCAGGGAAAAATAAGCCGGAGGAGCTTCTAGTCCTCTGCTGCTGGTCACATGTTCAACATAGAAAAAAAACAGCCTTTGGAATGCAGAGTAAAACATAAATAATTAATATCAATAAAAAATGTTAAATTGGCATACAAATGTGTATTTGAAATCAAATCTTTATTATTTTGTGGAAATAACATGGTGTGGGTGGATTTCTGACAGGCATAGGCCTGTGTCACGCCCCTCCAGCCTGTGTTCTAGAATAAAAGGGAGGTCAATCAATCAATCAATCTACATGTATTATCCCACCCTTATTATTTGTTTTAGGCAAGTGTGAAGAAATGCTGTAAAGTAAAAAATTCTTTCAAAATATCTATTTTAATAGTTTTTTTTTTTTTACAAAATGCAAAGTGAGTGAACAGAAGAAAAATTGAAATCAAATCAATATTTGGTGTGACCGCCCTTTGGCTTCCACCCAGCATCAATTCTTCTATTTTTGAAGGAACTCGGCAGGTAGGTTGTTCAAAAGCCTCTTGGAGAACCAAGTACAGATCTTCTGTGGATGTCGGCTGGCTCAAATTCTTCTGTCTCTTCATGTAATCCCAGACAGACAGACTCCATGATGTTGAGATCAGGGGTCTGTGGGGGGCCAAACCATCACTTCCAGGACTCCTTGTTCTTCTTTACACTGAAGGCAGGCACCTACTTGGCAATAAGCGCCTAGGAACTTGTGAATGTGAATGTGTGAGGAGCAATGCCTCAAGAGACATGTGGTCCTGGGCAGACAAAGCAAGTGATTTAAAGTCATTCTAAAGGCAGAAGGTATTCTATGCACTCCCACCAGAATCCACCCCCCCCCCACCTCCAACCCTAGTATGCTTACCTAATCCTGATCTCGATCCAGCGATGTGCCAGAGAGCAGCAGCACCTATCTCTCTCTACCTCCTCATAGAACACAGATGCAGCAGCAGGAGGTTGGGCCCGAACCGCATTGTGTGAGTCAACAGAAGAACACAGTGCTGCTATTGATAGAGCCCCCACAAGTACCCCCGTAGCAAGCAGCTTGCTTTGGGGGCACTCCGAAGGCAGGAGGAGCCAGAAGCGACCGCGGGGGACCCCAAAAGAGGTGAATTGGGGTTGCTCTGTGCAGAAACCATTATACAGAGCAGGTAAGTTTGAAACATTAATTCCAGACCAGTGAAGTACCTGCAGGCATCATCACGGTACTGTTCTTTAGAGCTGGCGATCGGCTCTCTTGTAAAAGCAATTCAATGGCTAACTAGCCACTGGATTGCATTTAAAAGCAGTGGGAGGGGATGTCCACGACCCCCTTCCACGGCTTTCTCAGGCTCTCCAGTTCCACCAGGAGGCACGAGGGCCGGCACGTCCACCGGCTGGTTGGAGAGCCAAACAAAGTTGGCATTGTTTTTGTTCCACTCTGGGCTACGGTAACCCAGAAGTGATGACATAACATCGGATGTCCACGGCAAGATTTTTAAAAAAATCATAAGCATTCGAAAACATTGATCTTGGTGTTGTGAATGCTTTTAAATGCAGGGGAGGTCTTATAAACCCCAGATCTCTCCATAAAGAGTACCTGTCACGTGCTTATTGCTGTCACAAGGATGTTTATATTCCTTGTGACAGCAATAAAAGTGCTAAAAAAAATTAAAGAAACTGTGTAAAAAAATAAATAAATATATTAATTGAAAAAAAATTTTTTAAAGTGCCCCTGTCCCGAGACTTTAGTATCACTTTAAGGCATTACAATTAAATTTAAAGTAAAAGTTTATCAGTACAGTGCATTTTATTTAAAAATTATTATTTCCATTAAAAAAAAAAAAGTATCAGCCTTTAGTATTACTTTAATATAAAATGATTTATACCACCTCTGCCCCCCACCCCCACCCCACACCCTTCATATAGCTTCTTGTCTGACTCCTAGTTAAAATACCCTATATATTCTTTTTCCGGGTATATATATATATATATATATATATATATATATATATATATATATATATATATATATATATATATATATACACAGTATATATATGTGTATTGGTATATTACTTTCCCTGTTTCACAGTACAAATTAAACTCTTATGCCCCGTACACACAGTCGGACATTCATCGGACATTCCGACAACAAAATCCTAGGATTTTTTCCGACGGATGTTGGCTCAAACTTGTCTTGCATACACACGGTCACACAAAGTTGGCGGAAAATCCGATCATTCTGAACGCGGTGACGTAAAACATGTACGTCGGGACTATAAACGGGGCAGTAGCCAATAGCTTTCATCTCTTTATTTATTCTGAACATGCGTGGCACGTTGTGCGTAGGATTATGACAACGGATTTTGTTGTCGGAAAATTTTATAGCCTGCTCTCAAACTTTGTGTGTCGGAAAATCCGATGGAAAATGTGTGATGGAGCCTACACAGGGTCGGAATTTCCCACAACAAGGTCCTATCACACATTTTCCGTCTGAAAATCCGACCGTGTGTACGGGGCATTATAGTAGTGATTATCTGCAGCTCAGCTCATTTGTTTTTGTTCTGTAAAGGACAAATTTTTAGTTTTTAACATCATCAAGCCTGGTGATAGAAAAAACATGCTGCTACTTAATGGGGTTGATTTCCTAAGACTGGAGATTGCAAAATCTGGTGCAGCTGTGCATAGAAACCAATCAGCATATAGATAATCAAGAATCATTTGTTTGTTTGTTTTTCTAACTTATAGTTAACATAACATAACATATTACCTAAATTGCACACCACACTTTTTTTGAGGTTTTTATCCGATTAATCAAAACAATAATCGGCCAACCAATTGATTATGAAAATAATTGTCAGTTGCAGCCCCAAACAGCACTTTACATTTACAATTATTTTCTGGTCCATAAGATGGGGATTTGTTTTTAATCGTTACAGCATTCTATTCTACAGGGTCTCTGCTTTTGGAAAATAAATGTTGGGGGACTTTGAAATAATTTTTCAGGTCCAAAACGTGTATTTCCAATTGTCTGCAAAACAAATGAACAAACTAAAAAAAAACAGCTCCCTACAGGTGCACCTGGATGGTCAGGTGACGTGTTTGTGCTTTTCTATTACATACTAGGTTACACTGCAAAATAACCAACAAGGCTTTTTTTCTCAGAGAACAGGTGCAGGTACTCCCTATTCTGAGTCACCGATTACCCCCAGTAAAAACGGAGTCCGCCTCATGTGAAAGGGGCCTTAAGCGTTCTATGCATTAAGGTAAAAAAAACCTTCTGTGCTGCAGTGATTGGACACAGCTGATCACGTGGTAAAAAGCCGCTGTGATTGACTCTGTACCTCGATCTGTGATCAGCTGTTAACACAAAGCATGCCAGGTGCGCTTCACAGCGGGTGCACGCGCGGTTGGGTGTTGGGGCAGTTCTGGGAGGATGTGAATAGACACCCTCACAGAAATGGACAACCGGGCTGTAGCCATCATTCAGCTATAGCGCAGTGAAGAAGTGGTTAAGCTAGCATGAAGGCGTCTGCCTACAAGCTTCCAATGCGCATTGTGAGAATCACTCAATGTGCGGTAAATTCAGCATAAGCAATTTCCGTACAGGAGAATAGCCTGTAAAACTGTGCAAGGCCATGGGCGTAGCATAAGGGGTTGCAGGGGTCACAATTGCAACCCTACCCCTAGCTCCAGGGGGGCCCTGCAGCCTCCCTGTCATATTATCATATCCTCCACAAAGTCCAGCTCCGATCTGCCCTAGGGCCTCACAGCCACGCTCTAGTACTGGGCTTCCACTTTGCCTTCCACAGTCCATACCCCTCTGTTCTCATTGGCTGGGGAGAAGCTGTGAGCCATTTCCTGAATGGAGAGGAGCATGGGGTGAGAACAGCCCAGGATGGGGAAGTGTCTGTGCTGTGTGCTGGCAACGTGGAATGGTAACCGAGCTCAGCGAGTAAAGAGGAGGAGAGTGCCATCCTGCAGCCACGATAGGACCAATGTCACTGGTGAGGTATGACACTGCTCAGTGTCTCCTAGTCACTAGCTGGGATTCTCTGTACCCCCCCCCCCCCCCCCCACACCCGGGGATGTCCGCTTACCCCACTTCCCTGACAACTGGGGAAAAGACACGCACCTCTGGGGGGTGACCTTCCCCCAACACCTGCCAACACTGACAGAGAAACCTTCACCTCCTGAGGGGCTTCTGAGGGGCTTCAGGTTCCAGATTTCATGTAACCTGGGTTTGCCCCCCAGATCTAATTCCCCCCCAAAGCCCCCTGACCACCCCCTCCGCCCTGGATGCTATGCCCGCTGCTGAGCTTCTTTCCCAGTGCAGCCATAATCTGCATAGGGTGTATTTGCCTATTGCAACTACACTGCCATTCCAACCAGAGGATTTCACAGGTCAGAACGGCAACATAAAAGCCAGATACACCCTGAGAAGACTGAGAGACTGTGTGTAAAGTAATGTGATTTCAGCCCTGTGTATTGTGGGGGGGGGGTCTGTTTAAGTGCTGGAATGGGAAAGGAGCTCTGCCAAATGACTTGCCAGGGGTCCCTGTCCTCCGATTCTCCAGGGGTAATCCCTGTCCTCTAATGTAAGGAGGAACTCTGAGAACTCTAAACTTTTAAGCCACTTTGAGTATCTTGGCATGCGGTGGGTGTATCTGCCCACACGGTGGAAGTGGTGGGTGGAAGTGGTGGGTGGTAGTGGGGGGGGGGCCAGGTCAACTTTTGCATCGGGGCCCACAAGCTTCAAGCTACGCCTCTGTGCAAGGTCGAAGGTGACGCTGGAGTTCCGCTTTAATTTTATGTCATGTAAACATGGTCTTTTAAGTCTGGAACAATCAGCTTTGTGACATGATTTGGAGAATGTTGGATTTATTGCAGTTGTAATCATGAGCAATTAAAAGTCACTTCAGAAGCAGGCGTTTGTTTTGTGATCAAAAAATTTCCTCCTCGATGTGGGGTTGAAAGGTTTAAATTCTCATGCATGTGTTGACCTTGAAATATTGACGCGGCTAATCAAAGAAGGGAAACGCGGCTGTGCCAAATTATCCGTTTTCCCTTTGTTTGGGCTGGGTGGACTGTCCAGAGTTCACCATTGTCCAATGATAATTTATATCACATGTGCATGTTTGTTTATTGTTTGCCAAGCCACGTAAGCAAACTCAAAATAGTAGAGAATTTAAGGGCTCATTTACATTACACAATGTGTCATAATCTGCACATAGCACACCTGCGATTGAGAACGTTGGGAATGTGCGCTGCGATGCATTGTTACAATGCATTGTAGTGCTTTTTTTTATGCAATTCTTATTTGCTGCAGCATGTTGCATGGTGTTATAGCTCATCAAAACTTGCTGCACAAAAATGCAAAATCTCCTACTTTTTCCTGTTTTTCCTTGTACACTAGCACAGCACAGAGCCCAGGTCCTCCAGGACTAGAGTTTAGTCTGAACACTCCCCTGGTTCGGTTCTCGCCAGAACTCTTGAACATTGAAAAAGTTCGGACCCGAACGTGAACCCTATTAAAGTCTATGGGACCCAAACTTAAAACATCAAAAGTCCCCATTTTAAAGGCTTGTATGCAAGTTATTGACCATAAAAAGAGTATGGGGGCCTGGGTACTGACCTGGGGGACATGTATCAGTGCAAAATATTTTTTTTTAAATATTGTTTTTAAATGAGAAGTGATTTTAATGGTGCTTAAAGTGAAACAATAGAAATTAAAAGTTCCTTTAAATATAGTGCCTTTGAGGTCCCCTTAGTCTGCTTGTAAAGTGGCACATCTGTACCATGTTTAGAACCTGCTGCAGCAAAACTGACATATATAATGAAAGAAAAATGACATTTAAATTGATTTTCCCTGCAAGTTTTTTATTTTGTAAACAACTGCTTGGGGAGCCAGTCTTTATGATGAGGTCACAATTTAGTGCACTCTGAAAAAGGTTGGTGATTTTTCTGGATACATTCTGGTGTATCTTTGGCAGACTTTAGATGGAAATGACAAAGTTTTGCACCACAGTGAGCAAGTCTTATGTGAAGAAGCCAAATTATAGTACACTCAGGCCAAGATTAACTATTTTTTTAAAGTCTGGTGTCTCTTTCACACACTTTGGATAGAAGTAATAGGTGTGGAAAAATTTAGCTTTGGGTGTTGGTGGTGCCTTCACACCGTAACCCTATAGAGGTACTCTTAAAAAAAAAAATCTGTTTATTTTTCTTTAAAAAAATTACAAAAACAATGTCCAACAAGAGCCTCAAAAGAAGTTTCAAAATAAATTTACAAAACTAATTTGGAAATTGCTTTTTTCTCTCCCCTCGCCATCTTCTTCCTCCTCTTCTACTCCTCGTATATACAATACATTATTACACCTTATTAGAACGTCTTCAAGATGTCCAGGCAATGCCCCATCAATATACTGTTCTGTAATGGCGAGCTGCATGTTCATGTACCCATCCACAGAGACCAGGTATCCCTTGTATTCCATACCCCACTTCAGTTTCACCATCACTGATTTACCAGCAAGGTTATTAGGGAATGGTTTTGGGTTTAGTGGCAAACTCATTCTCAAACATTTCCCAGCAGAATTCTCTGAGAACACACTGCCGGAGAGAGCAGGAAATGCTTAGAGGTACTCTTCATGAAAGCAATGAAAAGTTGGGCTTTGGGTGTTGGCGCCTTCACAGCGTAACCGTATAGAGGAACACTTGATGAAAGCAAGAATTGGCCTTGCTGTAAAAAATCTGAAATTATATGCACCTGTCAAACAGGTGTGGAAAAATTGGTGTTAATTGTGCCCGTAAAACATATACCAAAAATTTACATCAAGATAAAATCAACATCCAAAAAGCTAGGCAGCCTACAGAATCTGAGATTCCCGAACCCAAAAGCATTTAATCAGTGACATCGGCATCAGGGCCTTGATAGCTGCTGCTAATCCAGGACTGTTTCATTTTGACAAATGTCAGCCGGTCAATGGAGTCTGTGCACAATTACGCTCTTTTATCTGTCACAAAACCTCCAGCAGCACTGAACTTTCGTTCAGAAAGCATGCAGGATGCAGAGCAGCCCAGCAGCTCAATTGCATACTGGGCAAGTTCTGGCCAGTGGTCCATTCTCATGACCCAGTAACCCAGTGGATCCTCTACTGAAAAGCTCTCCATGTCTATTTTCACCCCTAGATAATCTTCCACCATATGATGCAGATGCTGCCGATAGGATGTGGAAGCTAACAGCCCTGGGTGCCGGGGACCAAAAAATGTTTTAAATGTATCACTTAAGCGACCCCCTTTTCCACTGCTGCTCCTTTGACCAACAAAAGCCTCAAAACTACCTTTTCCATGAGACTGTAACCAACCAGAGTCTGGAAAGGTGTTACATAATCTCCTCTTTAGGGTCTCTTAAAGATACTGTATTTCATCCTGTGCTCTTCTGCGAGAGCAGAATGGGTTCCTGAGACTTTCCCCTTGTAACAGTGGTCAAGGAGGGTTGCCAACCAATAATGATTCTTCTCCTTGAGTCCTCGGGGTCACTGAGGCTTACACTATCTGGAACTGCCCCCTCCCAGCCATGTACTACTCCCAAAGTTTCTGGGACTGAAAACCACCTCTTAAGGTTTGACGTATGCCTTCCTCTGCTTCAATGCCTCCAAAACTGCCAGAATCCTCCTCCTTCTCCTCTTGTGTGTTCTGTGGCGTCGCAAGAATGGTGTCTGCATAAAGCGGGTCTTGAGAGGAAAGGAAGTCCTCCTCTTCCTCCTGCTGCTCTGCCTCAAATGCCCTGTCCATAATGCCGCGCAGAGTATGCTCCAGCAGTAACACAAAAGGGATAGTGTCACTGATGCATGCATTGTCACGGCTCACCATCTGTCAGGAGAATGGTTAACATTGCAGACAACCTTTTACACACTCACACGTAGTAGCAATCACCACACGTTTTAATGGAAACACACACCTTTCTGCTGTTGAAATTCCAGCTTTTGTAAAAAAATAACTGCCACGGCCTGACAGAAATGTAACAGAATTTTCAATAGGGTAGCATTCAGCAAAGAGGCAAACGTTCTTAAAGTTTCTGATTAGAGCATTCAGAGATTCAGCTTAACATTTTTTAAATATTTTTTTAATAAAAAAAAAAAAAAAGGAAAATCCAATGCAGGAAAGTATTTACAGAAAAAAAATATTACAAAACAAACAATTAGCAACAGTAAAATAAAGCAAGATTGAAAGTGAAAAATACTTAGCAAAGTTCACCCAGTCTTTGGCTTTCATAAAAAGACTTGCTGAAAATTAGGCTATAATTTCTGGTCCCTGGAGAGGGCATTTATATAATTAACACATCCAATGAAAGGGACTGAGTGCTGTGCTAAAGGGTTGTAACTATATCTATATTCCTCTTTGACAAGGTTTCACAGTTTGACAACCAACATATTATTAAACTAGATAAAATTACAATTTGATAGACACAAAATATGACATGAATCTAATGTAAGTCACCCTTTGGAGGTACACTGTGGCCAATCAGCTCTCTGCACCTTAAAATTTAGGCGAGTTCGAAGTCTTATGGATTGACGTACCAAATTTTTAATATTGTAACTCCATCAAAAGGACCCCAACTAGCTGCATAACCCCATAAAGAAGGAAGAGAGAAATAGAACCCTAATTTTTCAACAACAATGCAGACTTGGTAGGCATAACATGAGGCAATTTTTATTTAAAAGTTAACAATCTTTATTTCACAAATATTAAAAAATAAACACGTAAAATGATGATTGCACCCTCTATATTCAATATATCAGAGGATACCCACACCCAAGTATGGAGATCCAGATCCAGCTAGACAATGTTGTGTGTTTGTAGAAAAAGTCCTTCAATAGGAGTATAGTTAGGAGTATTAGCATGGATATCAAAGATCAAGTCCACGATTCCTACATACCTGCATGTCAACGGGTTTCACCAGACTAATTTGTTTCCTCAGGACTGATTGGGTGGGTGCTGATCAGTTTTGAATGTAGAAAGATGGGTGGCAAACGATCATGGGCTGGACACAGGGGCCCGACCAAGGAAGGGCGGGGGGAGAAAGGGGGGGGGGACACAATATGTTGCACCCAAAACCCCACTCCCAAAAAATAGCATTGACCAAGTCTAGAAACACTAGACAAAAGATTCCAGAGCCACAGTGCTCCAATGAGGTAGGGGAACCAAGGAGCTTAATAGCAGTGTAAAGTTAAATTTCCTCATGGATTCACTGACAGTATACAGTGTAATATATAAAAAGTAGCCTTGCCCTTATTGAAGGGATCACAGAGGAGAGGGGGATACCCACAAGTGAAGGTATGAGCCCATGGAGAGAGGATAGTCTCAGAACTGGGGTCTCCAGATAACTGTGCCACCCAGAACCGGATCTGGATTTGAAGTATCACCTTAGCAATGAAATCCACATGGGTCACCTCCTGCATATGCTGCTGAACAGTGTGCACCAATCACATTAGGACCTCTTGATGGGATAGATTGCGGTAATGTCGGTCGGTCCGCTATTACTCTCAATATTGCAACTCCATTATAGTAAGAGTTATAGATTACGGAATGAGTTAAGAGCTTGAGATGTACCAAAGTTCATCCTCAGTTCAAATAAAACCAGACTTACAGGACTGTATTACTTCTAGACTGTTTTGCAACAGATTTACAAAAATCATTTACAACTAGGGTGTCTTGCAAATATGTGCCAAGTAGGGTTTGATTGTTTTTCTGCAATCCTTTGCGTTAATCTGTTTGAAGATTGAAGGCTTTCATTTGCCCAATGTGTAACCTCCGAAGAATTCTTAGCACAGACATGAGATTTAAATCTGACCATTCTGGTTATGGACTTGCAAATTTTGGAAAAATATTAGGGTGGGACTGTATTCAATATGACTTCCCCATTCCCTCCACAAAGGTTGCGGATTGTTCGACACCATTATCATCACAGGGGCCAACCCCACATTGGAATGTGGAACACGTTTAGATATCTATGATGATCAGGTGCCCAGAAACTATATGTATAAACAGTATTTATATTATACCAGCAGTACAGCAGTAATTTCCTTTATTTAATCTGCTAGGCGTTCCACTTCAAAACCATCATGAAATCATAAGGCAGCTTCTATGTTTGAAACCCAAACAGGATTCAAAATTGACTTTTTTATGTCAAACTTGCAATAAAGGACATAAAGAACTACGCCCTGTCTGTAGTCTCTTATTTTGGAAATGAAACAAGTCTTTGTTGTGTGTTTAATGGCAGAGATGCTTCTTAATGATGTACTAGTGTACAGTAAGCATGAACACCAATTAGGCAGTTGGTGGGAACGTTGAAAACTTTTTGGACCCTGTGAACAGAATGCAAATTCGGTGTACACAGGAGTAAACATGTGTGACGTAATGCTGGTAAAAATAAGATGGCCTATAAGTGAGAATAAGTGAAAAGAGAAAACTATTCGGAAACAAAATGCTGTTTGTAGGGAGTGGCTTCCTGATAGCTAATGACAAACTGGATGAAACAAGTTCAGAGTTTACTCCGGGGGCCAAGAGGAGCGAAGGAAAAAAAACAAAAAACACAGAAATCATTACTTATAGGTTTTTAATGAATGGGCAAACAAAGATCATTTGCCTTGGGTGTCAAATATATGTTAAATTATTTATTGTTTCATTTAACCCCTTCCAGCCGATGTAACACATACACTATATTTCCAAAAGTATTGTGACGCCTGCCTTTACACGCACATGAACTTTAATGGCATCCCAGTCTTAGTCCGTAGGGTTCAATATTGAGTTTGCCCACCCTTTGCAGCTATAACAGCTTCAACTTTTCTGAGAAGGCCGTCCACAAGGTTTAGGAGTGTGTCTATGGGAATGTTTGACCATTCTTCCACAAGTGCATTTGTGAGGTCAGGCACTGATGTGGCTTGCAGTCTCCACACTAATTCATCCCAAAGGTGTTCTATCGGGTTGAGGTTAGGACTCTGTGCAGGCCAGTCAAGGCTGTCCACAAGGTTTAGGAGTCTATGGGCAGGGCCGATCCCAGTCGGGTGCATGGGGTGCAGTGCACCCGGGCGCTAGAGAGTTGGGGGCGCTGAAGAGCCAGAGTGCTTCCCCTTCCTCCTCCTCCTCCTCTCTGTGCCCAGAGGTGGCTCCCTCTGCAGGTCACAGCCGCCGCTGAATTTTTCGAGGCTCCAGCCCGTCCCCCTCCCTCCTCCTATCAGAGAAGGAGAGCAGCGCCGGAGATCCGAGCGGCTGGTCTCTGTGTGGATAGAGACCAGCCGCGCAGTGACATCACTGGAGGGGGAGGGCGGTCCGTGCCTGACATGTTCTCCTCCTCTGTCTCTCACTCCCGCCCAAGCCTGTCTCCATCTGCTATCCACCTGGGCGGCGCAGCTGCACACTGTCCTCTCCTCACTAGCTGCCGCACGGGTGTTTTTATATACACTAATAGGTTTTCCTGGGGGGGTCTCTACTAATAGAGGGGGGTTGTCCTGGGGGGGCTGTACTAATGGAAGGGGAGTTGTCCTGGGGGGTCTGTACTAATTGAGGGGGGTTGTCCTGGGGGGGTCTGTACTAATGGGGGGGTTGTCCTTGGGGGGTCTGTACTAATGGAGGGGGGGTTGTCCTTGTGGGCTCTGTACTAATGGAGTTTGTCCTGGGGGGTCTGTACTAATGGAGGGGGGGTTTGTCTTGGGGGGTCTGTACTAATGAAGGGGGGGTTTGTTCTGGGGGTCTGTATTAATGGAGGGGGGTTGTCCTGGGGGGTCTGTGCTAATGGAGGGGGGGTTGTCCTGGGGGTCTGTACTAATGGGGGGTTGTCCTGGGGGGTCTGTACTTATGCAGGGGGGTTGTCCGGGGGGGTCTGTACTAATGGGGGGGTTTGTCCTGGGGGGTCTGTACTAATGGAGGGGGGGTCGTCCTGGGGGGCTCTGTACTAATGCAGGGGGGTTGTCCTGGGGGTCTGTACTAATGGGGGGGTTGTCCTGGGGGGTCTGTACTAATTGAGTTTGTCCTGGGGGGTCTATACCAATGGAGTTTGTCCTGGGGGGTCTGTACTAATGGAGGGGGGTTTGTCTTGGGGGTCTGTATTAATGAAGGGGGGTTTGTCCTGGGGGGTCTGTATTAATGGAGGGGGGGTTGTCCAGGGGGGTCTGTGCTAATGGGGGGGTTGTCCTGGGGGGTCTGTACTAATCGGGGGTTGTCCTGGGGGGGTCTGTAATAATTCAGGGGGGTTGTCCTGGGGGGTCTGTACCAATGGGGGGGTTTGTCCTGGGGGGTCTGTACTAATAGAGGGGGGTTGTCCTTGGGGGGGTCTGTACTAATGGAGGGGGGTTGTCCTGGGGGGGCTCTGTACTAATGGAGGGGTTGTCCTGGGTGGTCTGTACTAATGGAGGGGGGATTTGTCCTGGGAGTCTGTACTAATGGAGGGGGGTTTGTCCTGGGGGAGTCTGTACTAATGGAGGGGGGTTTTTCCTGGGGGGGTCTGTACTAATGGAGTTTGTCCTGGGGGGTCTGTACTAATGGAGGGGGAGTTTGTCTTGGGGGTCTGTACTAATGAAGGGGGGGTTTGGGGTGGAGGAACTTGACTGGCCTGCACAGAGTCCTAACCTCAACCCGATAGAACACCTTTGGGATGAATTAGAGTGGGGACTGCAAGTTATATCAGTGCCTGACCTCACAAATGCTCTTCTGGAAGAATGGTCAAACATTCCCATAGACACACTCCTAAACCTTGTGGACGGTCTTCCCAGAAGAGTTGAAGCTGTTATAGCTGCAAAGGGTGGACCAACTCAATATTGAACCCTACCTACAGACTAAGACTGGGATGCCTTTAAAGTTCATGTGTGTGTGTAAAGGCAGGCGTCCCAATACTTATGGAAAGATTGTGTATATGCAGGCCCACTGCACTGGATTTTTTTCCATGGGGCCGCATAAATGGATATCTTCCTTTGCACTGGGAGCACGCCACACAGCGCACTTCCAGCACAGAGGCCAGGGGCTCACCAAGAGCCCCGGGCCCCGTACTAACGATCTGGACCTGGAGCTCCTGATTTTCGGGCAACTGATCACTGCGGTAGCCTCTAATTGGTTAGTAAAGTGATTAGTCACCGTGAAGCCCAACCCTGTGTTTCTCTTTCTGTGAATGGAGAGGGAAGATACAATGTATCTTTCTCTTTCCTTCTAGAGAGGGAAAAAAGTATGCGTAAATAAATCATCAGTCCCCCGATTACAATAAAGTGCCAGCAGTGCCAGGAATCAGTGCCCACCAGTGCCAGCAATCAGTGCCTATTGGTGATGCCAGTCAATGCTGGTTTTCAGTGCCCATAAGTGCTGCCCATCAATGCCCATCAATGCCCATCAGTGATGCCCATCAGTGCCGCCTATCAGTGCCACCTATTGATGCCGAATTTTCACACTGGGGCGCTGCGCTTGCGTAACTTTACCAAAAGTCCTGCAAGCAGCATCTTTGGGGTGGATTGACAGCGCTGTATTTAGCGCTCCCAAAATGCCCTGCTCATCTAAATTAAAAGCGCCCCAAAACGTGAGTTTTTAACCCTTTAAACCGCCCTGCTAGCGGCCGAAAAGCACCGCTAAAACGAGCAGCGCTTTAGCACTAACGGCGGGCACTGTCAGTGTGAGGGGTCTTAGAGCTTATTTGCAAATAAAATAACTATTGTTTTATCTGTCATTTTAAATCTGAACTCCAGGAACTTTATTGCATAGTTACATTGGTCCAGCTTGGCACAAGACAAATATGCATATCTCATACCTGAGGGGCCCCTGGGGGAGCTGATATTCACTGTAGTCAGTGTTACTACAGTAATAGCCACAAACTTCCAGGTCCTACTCAGGTTCTAAGCGGCTGCCCCACTGCACACTAACCACAGTGGTCATTGTGCAGTGGAACAGCCAACGGCATAGAACCCACAGGGCCCAAAAGATCGCAACTATCATTGTGGTGTCACCAACTAATACAATGATTTTCACCTTCCCCCGCGGCTCCTTTAGGTATGAGATATGGATATTTACATTGCTCAAAGTTGGATCAATTTAACTATGCAATAAAGATCAAACCTGGGGTTCAGCTTCAAGCAAACTTGCAAACTAAAATAAATATTCTTTAACCACTTGCCGCCCGCCCTGCCGTCAAATGACGGCGGAGTGGTGTGGCTCTCGTTCTGGGAGGACGGCCGCTCTCGCGCATCCGTGGGGGCGCGCAGCGCTGCGATCGCGGCCGTGCCGTGTCTTAGCAACACGATCTCTGTAAAGAGCTGATGACGTGGCTCTTTAACCATGTGATTGGCTGTATCCAATCACAGCCGGTCACATGTAAACACGGAAGTGCCAGTAATCGGCTCTCATCGCTTCACACTGTGTGTGGCGAGGAGAGCCGATCAGCGGCATCTCCTCGCAGGGGACAGCAAGACATGTAATCAGGGCACCGATCATCAGTGCCCCGATTACAATAAAGTGCCAGCAGTGCCAGCAATCAGTGCCCACCAGTGCCAGCAATCAGTGCCAGTCAGTGCTGGTTTTCAGTGTCTATCAGTGCTGCCCATCAATGCCCATCAGTGATGCCCATCAGTGCCACCTATCCATGCCGCCTATCAGTGCCCACCAGTGCTGCCTATCAGTGCCCATCAGTGCCACCTATCAGTGCCCACCAGTGCCACCTATCAGTGCCCACCAGTGCCACCCATCAGTCCCGCCTATCAGTGCTCATCGTTGCCCATAAGTGTGGCATACTAGTGCCTCCTCATCAGTGCCACCTAATCAGTGCCCATAAGTGCCACCTCATCAGTGTCCATCAGTGCAGCCTAACAATGCCCATCAGTGAAGGAGAAAAAATACTTATTTACAAAATTTGCTGACAGAAACTAAGAAAAACATTTTTCTTTTTGTTTTGTAAAAAATAAAAAACCCAGCAGTGATTAAATACCACAAAAATAAAGCTCTATTTGTGTGAAGAAAATGATAAAAAAAATTTCATATAGGTACAGTGTAGCATGACCGTGCAATTGTCATTCAAAGTGTGACAGCGCTGAAAGCTAAAAAATGGCCTGGGCAGTAAGGGGGTAAAAGTTCTCTGTATTTAGGTGGTTAATCTGTCAGTATTGACAAATGTGAACAAAAGAAAAAATTGTCTAATACAATTTTTCTTATTTAAAGTGATAATAAAGTCATTTTTTAAAAATAACAAACATATTACAATTACTTGCTATGTGCAGCGTTTTTGCACAGAGCAGCCCCCGATCCTCCTCCTCTCCGCTCCCCCGCTGGCGTTCCTGGCCCCTCCCTCCTACCTAGTGCCCCCAGAGCAAACAGCTTGCAATGAGGGGCACCCAGGCAGGCTGCATGTCCATTCACACACAGAACCAAGGCTCGGCCCCGTTGCACCCCCTTTCTCTCCTCATTGGCTTACTGGCTGTGATTGACAATTCTATCTTAGCCAATGAGGAGGGAGAGTCCCTGGAGAGCCAAGGCTCTTGTGCACATCACTGGAGGAAGATCAACCTCAGGTAAGTATTAAGGGGAGGGAGGTGGGCTGCTGAATAGAGAAGGTTTTTTTAACCCTTAACCTTCATAAAAACACTTCAATCCCTAATGTACCCTTAGGGTCGACCTTTACTCAAAGTATTTACTTTCCACCAACCCAACCCCCTCCCCTCCATAACATATATATACCCTGTTTCCCCCAAAAATAAGACCTAGTGTGATTGTCGGTGATGGCTGCAATATAAGCCCTACCCCCCAAATAAGCCCTACCCTGTTTCCCCGAAAATAAGCCCTACCCTGAAAATAAGACCTACAAGGACTTTAACTAGGGCTTATTTGGGGGGGTAGGGCTTATATTGCAGCCATCACCGACAATCACGCTAGGTCTTATTTTCGAAAAAACAGGGTAGCAGAATGTTTTCTTAAAAAAATATATATCTTTTTAATTACCTTTTTTTTCTTTACTCATCGTCAACCTGCATAGCTCCCAACTGTCCCTGATTTGGAGGGATTGTCCCTGATTTGGAGCAATGTCCCTCTGTCCCTCATTCCACCTCATTTGTCCCTTATTTTGGTCTGATCTCTATAGTTGTATATAAAATGCACTTTTTATCTATCAGAAAGTGTTTTCCAGAGCTAAACCTTTCATCTGATTTCTAAATTGCTGCATGTGTACATTTTAAAAGCCAATATAAAGGAACAGTAGTGATAAAAAAAAAGTCCTTGTGGATTTAATTAATTTTTTTTTTTTTTTTTGGTTAATTCTCCTTTAAGGGGGTGTGGCAGGGGGGGGCGTGTCCTATGCCTACATACATTTGTTAGTAGGTGTCCCTCATTCCCATCTCAAAATGTTGGGAGGTATGAACCTGTCCCCTACCTTCATGTTCCCATAGACCAGAATGAAGTGTTCACCTTCCCCTGGAACCTCCTGGGATACAGACGTCACAAATCCCAGGAGGCTGCAGGCTTCCACACAGTGCAGGGAAGATATATCATCGGGGGGCCGGCTGCAGGAACCCGGAAGAGATAGATGGCTCCCTGGTGATGTCCAAGAGGTTAAATGGATTATGGTGGTGTGGGATGGGACCTACAAGAGGACAAGCAGTGCGAGAGTCGAGGACAATTCTGGATCCAATAGTCAATACTTATAAAAAAAATTAATGCAGAGAAAGGGGCTCCTTGAAAGTTCGCAAAAATAAGGGGGATACAGTATTAATGTTGAGGTTGTAATTCGAATAAGATGGATTCAAACCAAATTTCCTTATTCAATAATCCAGTGAAATTCCCTATAATTCCATGGACACCAATTTGTAGCCACCCATAAAAACTGGGTAGCGCTAAAAAAAAAAAAAAAATGTTGTCTGCCATAGCTATGTTGTGTCACCTAAAATTCAATTCAGAACAGCGCAGTGTCACGTAGACATTGTTTCTTCCCGAAAACGAAGTAACAAAGACATGTCATGTCATCAAACCTTTGTGATCATTTAGTGCTGTTTACGGCTCCCCGCCTCTTCAGGAATGCGTTTGTGGATATACAAATGCTTTCCACTACACTGAGCTGTCAGAAGGGTCCACTGTGAGTCAACGTCACACTGCAATGAACTCTAATTACTGTCTACATTTATATTATTGTGGTTAGTTACACACAGTCCATTCATAAAAAAAATATGAGTGGGCTGTATATTATTAATTAGAATCTGAAGTTCATTTAAAGTTTATTGTAATGAACTTCATTATGGGACTAACATGGTCAGGGGTTCATTTACACAGGAAGAGAGGCGGTCCAGCGTACCTAAGACTATATGGAGACACACATGTCATAAGTGCTAAGGGTGCACTGGGGTCATAGCAGTGCCAGGACAAGGTTATCTAGAGCCCAGGGCGAACATGGCAAATTGCGCCCCCCCCCCTCTCAAGATGATTATGTCAGTAAAAAAAAAAAACGAGCACTAAACTGCATGCTTGCCCCTAAGCATAAATCCCCTCTTCCTCTCAGTACAAACCCGCCCCCTCCTGAAATCCTCCATCCTGGCACAAATCTTTAACCCCCCCCCCCCACAGCTCAAATCCTCCTTCTCCCCATATGCCCCCAGCACAAATCCCCACCCTCCCTAAAAAATAACTTTTCTCTCCTAGCCCGAATCATCTACCCCTCAAATTTCCCCTCCGAGCACAAATCCCCCCAACTCCAAATCCTCCCCTCCTTGTGCAAATCCCCCTCCCTCCAATTTTCCTCCTCTTAACACAAATACCTCCCCCAATCATCTCTACTAGCATAAATCCCCAGCCCTAAAACTTTTTTTGCACTCTTAGCACAAATCCCCCCCCTACCATATTACCTTTTCTAGCATAAATCCCCCTCCTAGCACAAATCCTCTTCCCCCACCCCCACCCCTTCCCCCCAACACAAATCCCCCCTAAATCACCACTCTTAGCACATCTCCCAAAATTTCCCATCTTAGAACAATTCTTACCCACTGACTCCCCCCCCCTCCACGAATTCCCTCCCCCCAATCTCTTTGTGGTGCCCCCCCCCCCAACCTCACTGGGTTACACAGGATACTCAGGACTCTGAAGCACTGGAGATGCAGGAGACACTTGAAATACCAGAGTGCAGGGGTGACTGGAGACCCAACATTCACAGGGGGCACAGAAGATGCTGGAGACACAGGGGTTGCTTGAGTACACAGGGGTCATAGAGTCTAGGAGACACAGGAAAGCAAGGGTCTTGAAGCACGCAAGTACAGGGGTCCCTGGAGGTGCATGAATGCAAGGGTCAATGTTGGCACTTGAAATACCAGAGTGCAGGGGTCACTGGAGACCCAGCATTCACAGGGGACACAGAAGTTGCTGGAGACACAGAGGTCTCCGGTAAAGTTGATCATAAACTTCTTTGTGACTTCCACCACCACACAGAAACACCAGCTTCTTATCAGAATACCAGACCTCAAGTTGACCAAGAGTCACTTAGGCAAGAGATCTGTCAGCTGTGCTCTCCTGTATGGACCAGGTACTGGGAACCACAGGCCTCACCAGCAGGGACATGACACAATACCGGCAAAGATTTAAATCACAGAAGCCCCATATCGTAACATGGCAATCACCAATTTATTTATTTTAAAAAGGTACTCATTATGTAAACAGAGCGATAGTACAAAATGGACTGCCAGCGGATCCGGTGGCATGATAACATCAGCTCAACAAGGGGGCCCCCAGATGCCGGGCCCCCACCCTATGTGAATGAGTACTTCGGGTACATTCTACCCCTACCCATTCACCTAAAAAAAAGTGTCAAAAATAAAACGCACTTCACAGGTTTTTAAAGTAATTTATTAAGACAGCTCCGGTGTGTCTCTTCCGATTTCTTCTCCCCTCTTCAGCTCTTCTCCCTCCTCCGCTGACGTCTTCTGCCTCTGCCGGTACTTCTCCCCTCTTCGGTTCTTCTCCGCTCTTCGCTGACGTCTTCTGCCTCTGCCGGTACTTCTCCCCTCTTCGGTTCTTCTCCGCTCTTCGCTGACGTCTTCTGCCTCTGCCGGTTCTTCTCCCCTCTCCGGTTCTTCTCCGCTCTTCGCTGACGTCTTCTGCCTCTGCTGGTTCTTCTCCCCTCTCCGATTCTTCTCTGCTCTAGGCTCTCCGCTGATGTCTTCTAGCCCTCTCCGGTTCTTCTACCTCTGTCCGCTGTCTTCTGCCTCTGCCAGGTCTTCTCATCTGTCTTCTCGCTCTCTTGCTGGGTCTTCGTCGCTGTCTTCTCCCTCTGTTCTTCTTCCGATGTTGACTCAACGCTCTCTCCCGCTCTAATGCTCGATGCACGTTGTGCCACTGCTTATATTGGCATGGGTCGGGGGTCATCGGGAGGCCCCGCTCCGTATGACGTCACCGCATGATGGGGCGGTGACGTCATATGGGGCGGGGCCTCCGGAAGAACAGAGGAAGAACAGAGGGAGAAGACAGCGGAGAAGACCCGGCATAAGCAGAAGACAGCGGACAGAGGGAGAAGAACCGGAGAGGGCTAGAAGACATCAGCAGAGAAGACCCAGAGAGGGGAGAAAAACCGGAAGGGCCAGAAGACATCAGTGGAGGAGGCAGAAAACCCGGAGCGGGGAGAAGAAATCAGAAGCGTCGCCAGAGCTGCCTTAATAAATTACTTTAAAAACCTGTGTACTGCGTTTTATTTTTGATCCTTTTTTTAGGTGAATGGGTAGGGGTACTATGAACCTCATACTAATTCACATAAAAAACAAGAGAAGGAAAGCGTTTAATGTAAAATAATAGGCACACATACACACTTACAGTGAGGTAAACGAAGTACAGTTCCAGTGAGAGGTCATCCTAGGTCAGTCCTGCGTTCATTAGCCGAAATCTGTGATGGTGCTCCGAGGGGATAGCCGCGGACCTCCGCTCGGAGTGATGGACCGCTAGGCTGCTGAGCTGAATGGAAGCTTCCATATTCCGGCAAGGCGCTTGGAAGCGTGTGACATCACCAGGATGACTGTGGTGGACGGGAACACACAACGCGTTTCAAGGCATGCGTGAAGCTCACAATGGGCATGCGCGCTCCTTTTTCAAGTGTGGAAAGGACGGAAAGGAACAGGACTTAAATAGCTCTGTATCGATGACTAAAAAAGCTCCAGCTGAACAAAGAAGGAGCATGGGTGTAATTACAACACACGAGTATACTATCACAAACATAAAAAAAAATATCAGAGATATCTAAAGAAACAGAAAAAAGCCAAAGGAAATAATTATCAGCAATTATGATATATCAAACAAGGAGTTATCTGCATGAGGTATACTATATATATATATATATATATATATATATATATATATATATATATATATATATAAGAAACTCAAATACTTGATAATTAAATTTTTAAATTTTTTAAAACATTTTTTTAAAAATTTTAACATTTTTTAAAAATGAAAGTGAAGGAAGACACAATTGTGCTCCACATTAAGTTATTAGATCTTGCTACTATTATTATATCTTGCTAAATAAAAAAATTATATAAAAATATATAAAAATGTTCTTTGAAAGACATCCAATGTGTCAGCAGCTTCCAATTATGGGCTCAATGACGCACTAGATATTACATCTTATATCACGAGGCATGAATTAATATTTACAGAAGGGAGAATATATGATAATGCACAATATAAAACTGCTAAAGATACAAATCCGCAATATATGGTATACGAAGAATCTATACATGAAATTTATAGATAATTATATGTATAGAATGAGGAAAGGGAGGGAAATAAAAAGAGGGAAAGGGCAGAAGGAGAGGGGGGAAAAGGGGGTGGAAGGGGGGGAAAAGGGGGGAGGGGGAGAAAAAGGGAAGGGAAAAAGGGGAAGAGGAGGCTGGAGCTTTTTTAGTCATCAATACAGAGCTATTTAAGTCCTGTTCCTTTCCGTCCTTTCCACACTTGAAAAAGGAGCGCGCATGCCCATTGTGAGCTTTGCGCATGCTCTGAAACGCGTCGTGTGTTCCCGTCCACCACAGTCATCCTGGTGACGTCACACGCTTCCAAGTGCCTTGCCAGAATACGGAAGCTTCCATTCAGCTCAGCAGCCTAGAGGTCCATCACTCTGAGCGGAGGTCCGCGGCTATCCCCTTGGAGCACCATCACAGATTTCGGCTAATGGACGTAGGACTGACCTAGGATGACCTCTCACTGGAACTGTACTTCATTTACCTCACTGTAAGTGTGTATGTGTGCCTATTATTTTACATTAAATGCTTGCACTCAGAGGCGTTTTCCTTCTCTTGTTTTTTATGGTTGTCTAGAGAGCTGACTTCGCTTATCAGGAAAGCTGCCCTTTAGCTGCCACTAAAGACAAAGATTCTGTTTATCATCACATCAATCTACCATCATGGACTTTTTATAGATTCTCTGATATTATGCCTAGCAACCCATATTGGACTTCATATAATTATAGATACAATTAATGCGATTTATACCACTATATACTGTTACATATATATGCTTTTTTATACTAATTCACATAGGGTGGGGGTTAAAGGGGGCTTCCAGATTCCGAAAAGCCTCCCCCCGCAGACCCCAAAACCAATGGCCAGGGTTGTCGGGAAGAGGCCCTTGTCCTCATCCACATGGGGACAAGGTGCTTTGGGGTGGGGGGGGGCGCAAGGCCCCCCCCTTACCCCAAAGCACCCACCCCCCCATGTTGAGGGTATTTGGTCTGGTATAGTACAGGAGGGGGGCGCTTGCTCGTCCCCACCCCCTTTTCTGACCTGCCAGGCTGCGTGCTCGGATAAGGGCCTGGTAGGGATTGTGGGGGGGACCCCACGCTATGTTTTCAGCGTAGGGGTTCCCCTTACAATCCATATTAGACCGAAGGGCCTGGGCCTTGGTGACTTTCGTCGAACCAGTTACCAAGACGGCTCTTGTAGGGAAACATTGATTTTCACATGTCATGCGACATGTGCTCCCAGTGTCGGAGCGTTTGTCGTACCAGTGTGAACCCGGCCTTAGTGTCAAAGCTTAATTGAACAAGCTGAACTTTGCAGCTGATTGGCTATAATGCACAGCTGCACCAGATTCTGTGTGCATCACTTTTAGCAAATCTCCCTCAATGTGCCTGGACTTCAACACACACCCCCAACCATTCCAACGCATAATAATTACTCGTTTGCTTTGGCAGTGCTAAAAAAGGATTTGGTCCTTCCAGAAAAGATTTGAATTTGAGAGAGAGAGAAAAAAAAAGATATATAGATAGATAAATAGATAGATAAGAAACTTTAAAAAAAAGAAACAAACTATAAATTCCTTTTCCATGACCTCGGCGACACATTGGCTGTACCAGATCAATGGCCGCATTATCCTCACCTATTATTAAAGCATTGTTTGCCACCCAATAATTCCCCTTTTAAGCAGCGACAAGTAAAATCAAGTAAACATGTCAGAAAGATTAATATCTGCTTGACAGACCGGCCGCTTGTGACAAAAGAAGGATGTTCTAATTGCATGTTTAGCCGTAAACAACGTGGGAAATGAGCATCAGAAAATACCAAGCATGCATCTGCATATTAGATCATCTCTCCAGCGAGGAAGCTGCAATCAGGAATAAGCAGCGGCTGAAGCAGACAAAACACGGGCCGTCTCTGCCGTTGCACGCGGAGATTCCTTTTCGGATAAGCTGGGCCTATTTTTGGACCACCATCAAAAAGACTAAAGCCAACCATCAAAAAAGACTAAAGCCGAGGATACAAGCCTGCAGTGGTTTTAAAGCTGCTAAACCACCCAACCTTCCTTCTAAGGCCCATGAAGAATCTCCTAAGCTGTCCTATTGGCCCAACATGGTGGTGGTGGATCTGGCTGGGGTGGAAGTGGGTGGCGAAGAATTAACATCTAAGGAAACGGAGATTTGAATGATAGAAAAACTTGAGTTTCAGGAAAACTCCAAAAGCAGGGTTAACCACTTGCCTACCAGGCACTTTCACCCCCTTCCTCCCCAGGCCAATTTTCAGCTTTCAGCGCTGTCACAATTCTAATGACAATTGCGCGGTCATGCAGCACTGTACCCATGTGAAATTTTTATAATTTTTTTCACACAAATAGAGCTTTATTTTGGTGGTATTTAATCACTGCTGTTTTTTTTTTATTTTTGCTTAACAAACAAAAAAAAAGAAATTTTGAAATGTTTTTTTTCTTAGCTTCTGTTATAAAGTTTTGCAAACAGGTAATTTTTCTCCTTTATTGATGTGCGCTGATGAGGCTGCACTGATGGGAACTGATGAGGCTGCACTGATGGGAACTGATAGGCTGCACTGATGTGCGCTGATGAGGCTGCACTGATGGGAACTAATAGGCTTCCCTGATGGGCACTGATAAGGCGGTACTGATGGGCACTGACATGCAGCACTGATACGCGGCACTGATGGGCACTGATGAGGCAGCACTGATGGGCACTGATAGGCAGCACTGATGGGCACTGATGAGGCAGTACTGATGGAAACTGATAAGCTGCACTGATGGGCGCTGATGAGGCAGCACTGATGGGTACTGACATGCGGCACTGATACGTGGCACTGATGGGCACTGATAGGAAGCACTGATGGGCACTGATGGGCACTGATACGCGAGACTGATGGGCACTAATAGGCAGCACTGTAGGGCACTGATATGCAGCACTGATTGGCAGCACTGATGGGCACTGATGAGGCGGCACTGATGGGCACTGATATGCGTCACTGTGGGCATTGAGAGACGGCACTGATACATGGCACTGATGGGCACTAATTGGCAGCATTGAAGGGCACTAATAGGCAGCACTGATGGGCACTGATAGGCAGCACTGATGGCACTGATAGGCAGCACTGACTCGGCACTGATAGGTGGCACTGATAGATGGCACTGATGGGCACTAATTGGCAGCACTGGTGGCCATTAATTGTCACTGTTGGGGCTGCACTGATGATCAGTGCCCCTGATTATCAGTGTAGATGTCCCCTTTTACACTTGCCTGTTACCGGCTCTCCTCTCCTCACTCCTCTCCTCACAGAGAAATGTCGATACCCGGCAAGTGTGTTTACATTGTGATCAGCTGTGATTGGACACAGCTGATCATATGGTAAAGGGTCACTGTGATTGGCCCTTTACCTCAATCTGTGGTCAACTGTGTCTGAAGGACACAGCAATCAGAGAGCGTGCCGGATGCGCACTGCAGTGGGCAGGCGGCAGGCGGGGGGGTGGTTCTAGGAGGATGTCAATAGACGCCCTCCCAAAACTGGGTGACCACGCTGTAGCCGTCATTCAGCTGTAGCGTGGTCGGCAAGTGGTTAAAGTGTATCTAACCCCCAAGAACAAAAATGTAATGTGTTGAAGGTTACTAGTCATTAGAAGTGGTGGCTGCATTAGTTGCTTTTTTCAAGCCTCATATTCTACAAGTACAGAAATTTTGCCTTTCCAACTATCTGTAAACTACAGAACAACTCGTCCCTATGTTATAGAGATATGAAGAAAATCCAGTGACACGGGAGCGGGGGTTGATTCCCACTGTCTGTGTCAATAGGCGCAGCAGGAGGACTCAGGAGCGAGCCCTGCACGGGTGCCCCCAGGGAAAGCGGCTTTCCGTGGGGGGTCACCTGATGAAGAGGTGGGGCTTGGAGCGCCACCGGGGCTCCTCTGTGCAAAACCTTTGCACAGAGCAGGTAAGTATAACATGTTTGTTATTTTTATTTTAAAAAATCCGAACCCCTTTAAGACACTCCCAGCTGTTACAGTACACCCCCCACCATCACAAGAGTGAGCTCTCAACCCCCCCCCACATGTGTCGTCCACTATGTCCTCCTTGGCAGCATTGCTGAGCTACTGCGACTTCGGAGAGAGAGCACACACAAGGGGGTTTGAACCAGCTGGGAGTGTCTAGAAACTAGGCAGGGCAGGATAATGCCATCTCTGGCAGTTATTCGGCCAGGCTTCGGGGGTACATACTGTAAATGGCCTATCACTATAGCAAGGGCATTTTTTGTTTTGTTTATTTTTCTTGTAAAGATGATGCCTTTGCGTATATGTAAAATGAAATATTTTTGGAATCAACGAATAAAAAAAAAATTACTTTTTTTTTTTAATCGGAATATTTAGTTAAAATGTTCTTTTAGCGCCTAATAATTCCCGCTGTAATATTTGCACTCTGTCAATGGTTTTCTTCAGATTTCCATGAAACGTACGACCATAAATCTCCACTTCGCTGTCTGTTCCAAGGAGAGAGAAGTGAACTGACTCCTCTCTGTGCTCAGATTACTATTTGGCATCAGAAAAGTGAGAAAAGAGCTGCCTGTTTATTGGTGTTTGTGTGTAATAGTACGCGATTAGCCGTTATAGGAGAGTTCATAGGAGACTGCAATCTGTAATAGGCCGGGCAGAGATAAGAGACGGGCGGACAGCAATGTAAACACGCAGAGAGATCGCATTCCTCTAATAAAGTATTAGATAAATGTACTAATAGAACACAGGAGTTTAAAGCGGTATAAAAAAAAAAATACCATTCCCGCTCCTCCCCCCACATATTCTTAAAAAAATTCCCCTTATACATACCGCAAATTGAACAATCTTCTCACCAGTCATGTGATGTGCCGGGATCCTTTTACTGTTCTCACCGCAGTGGCGGCGGGCGTTGTTTAATAATCCCAAGTACAATGCTGACAGTAAAACATGAGCACCGTTCCCTGCAATATTTTACTGCAAGCCCAGGATGACATTGTGAAGATAACGAGGCTCGAGGAACCCCAAAAGTGGGGAGAATACGGTGTATTAAATGCAGCCCCACCTTCTTTTCTCCAAAATGCGCAAGTCGGTGACAATACAATCAGATTTAATCCTTTTTGTTTTTAATGACCAGCAGGGGTGTTGCTAGGTCTACAAAAGATCTGGGGCTAGAGCCCATAGCAGTGTAGTAAAGTAAGTCATACGCTTGGGCGAGCATACACATGTATATACAGTAATATACGTGTGTGTGTATATATATCCACAGAGAGCCCCCCACTTACATCAGGGTCCCCAGAGAGCCCCCCTTATATCAGGTTCCCCAGAGAGCCTCCTCCTTACATCAGAGTCCTCAGAGAGCCTCCCCCTTTCATCAGGGTACCCAGAGGGCCCCCCACTTACAACAGGGTTCCCAGAGAGCCCCCCTTACATTAGGGTCCCCAGAGAGTCTCTCCCTTGCATCAGGGTCCCCAGAGAGCCCCCCACTTACATAAGGGTCCCCAGAGAGCCTCCCTTCCCCTTGGGGACCCCTGCAGAGACTCTGGGCTATTGGCCCCAGATTCGGGGCTATAGCCCCAAAAGCCACCCCCTAGTGATGCCCCTGGTGACCAGGAAGAGAAGTGAAACTAGACATGGGCAATTTGTTTCATTCCGAATTCGTTTTTTCTCCTAAATTCAACAAATTTGTTCAATCAGAAGTATTCGAATTTGAGGAAAACCCGTCCGAAAATTCGTAAATTCAAAAAATCGTAAATTTGTAAATTCGAAAATGCGAAAATTCTAACATTTTAAAATTCGTGAATTTGAAAATTGGTAAATTCGTAAATTTGAAAATTCGGAAATATGAAAATCCAAAAATTCAAGAGAACGGAAATCCGATAATAAGAACGAAAATCCAAAAACCCGAAAATTCGAAAAACTAACTTATAATAACTATTCAGTTATAGGTATTGGAATTTCCATTTAAATTTGGCTGTTAGTGAACATAACGAATATGAATTTAGCCGGAGTTATGAATTATCCGAAATAACAAATGCCGCATCTAAACGAAGGGAACGTAACCAATTATAATAATAATAAATAATAATAATAAAACTTTTTTTATTTTTATTATTATTTATAATTATTAATTCATCATATTCCATTCGTTTAGATGCGGATAATTCGTCACTTCAGATAAATTCGTATTCGTTACGTTCACTAACAGCCAAATTTGAAAGGAAATTCCATCACCTATATTTTAATAATTAGTTACGATTAGTTAGTTAGTAATTCTTTTGGATTTTTGAATTTTCGGATTTACCAATCTACGAATTTAGGAATATTCGAATTTCCGAATTTTCAAATTTACTAATTTTCGAAATCACGAATTTACAAATTTTGGAATTTACAAATTTTATGAATTTTCGAATTTATGAATACCACATCTACACGAATGGAACATAACAAATTTGGATTTTTCTGAAGTTACGAATTTCGATCATGTCCCTCCTGTCCAGTGCCCCCACAGCAAGCAGCTTCCTATGGGGGCACCCAAGCCTGAGCCACTACTCTGTGTGTCCATTCAGACATGGAGCTGCGGTTCCCCTTGCCCCTCTCTCTCCTGATTGGCTAGCTGACTTTGATTGACAGCAACGGGAGCCAATGGCGCTGCTGCTGTGTCTCAGCCAATCAGGAGGGAGAGTCCTGGATGGCCGAAGCACTCGTGCACATCGCTGGATAGATTTGGGGCTCAGGTACGTATTAAGGGTTGCTGAGGGTGGCTGCTACACATAGGACATTTATTATCTTAATGCATAGAATGCCTTTAGAACCACTTTAAGCAGCTCAAGTTGAATAAGAAAAGCATCCAACAGGACTATCAATCCTGCTTTGCCAGAATCTACACAGCCTTTCAATGACCCCAATTATGATAGCTAAAGGATGCTGATAAATCCCCATTAGTGGAATGTCTTTTAAAGAGATTGTAAAGCTTTATTTATTTATTTTTTATAAAATAGCAAACATGTTCTACTTACCTGCTCTGTGTAATGGTTTTGAAAAGAGCGGGCCCAATCCTCTTCTTCTGGGGTCCCCTGCCAGCACTCATGGTGCTTCCTCTTCGACAAGTGCCCACCACCGAAAGCCACCTTTTATGAGGGCACTTGTGCAGGCTCAATGCCGAGCCCCACTGCCTGTGTCTATAGACTCAGACAGTGCTGCTTGGCCCCGCCCCCCCGCTCCAGTTTCACTGGGATTTGATTGACAGCAGCGGAAGCCAATTGCTACCACTGCTATCAATCTGTCCAATGAGGAAAGAGACAGTGGGGGGAGGCGCTGCGCTTGTGCACATCACTGGATCGGATGGGCTCAGGTAAGGAAAAGGGGGGGTCTGGGGGGGGCAGCTGCAGAACAGAAGGTTTTTCACCTTGATGTACATTGGGCATCGGCGGGGATCAGGCATCGGTGGGCACATCGGGCAGCGGCGGGGATCGGGGCAACGGCAGACATCGGGCTACGACGGGCATCAGGCAGCGGCTCCTGTGTCTTCTCCTCCTCGCTTCTGCTGTGCATCTCCTCCCCTCCTCCAGTGATCAGTGTTGCAACAGCAAATGTTCATTCGCTCTTTCAACAACTGGGTGGGGTCATGGCGCAATGCTCTGCACCACGAGCCCAAACTATTTTGAAGCCTCTGGCTCTAATCATGTGCTTAAAAAAAACACTCCTGCCGCTGTAATTCATGCGCCTGGCATCCTGAAAGGGGCCAGATGCATGAACAGGGGGTAGTGGCTGGGGATCATAGAGCATTAATTAGGATGTGGTGGCCGTGGATAGAGGGGGCAGCGCCCGGGTGCCCCTAATGGATGGGCCGCTACTGCCCCACAGCATCCATCACAGCATGCGTCCCGGAATCTATACTAAAGATGAGCCTATTATTTACATACTTCCTGTAGCCTCAACCATGATCCCAGTAAAACCACTTCACCCTTAGGTCATTTATAAACAGCCTAAGGATGGGAAGTGGTTAAAAGGATACCAAATTTCCATCAGGAGCAATCTGTGCTTGCAGAAAATGTTCTTACCCTAAAAAAAGAAAGCGAATGCAGCCACTGAAATTACATGAAGCCATTTATTATCACATTCGTTTTTTGGATCCTTTTTAATGATAACAGAAATCACCCAAATGGCCCTGATAAAAAGTTTACACCCCCTGGAATGTTTGGCCTTGGTACAGACACAGAAGGTGGCACACACTGGTTAAAATAGCAATTAAAGGTTAATTTCGCACATTTGTGGCTTTTAAAATCACATTTAGTGTCTGTGTATAAATAGTCAATGAGTTTGTTAGCTCTCACATGGATGCACTAAGCAGGCTGGACACTGAGCCATGAGGAGGTAGAAAATAGCAGTCAAAAGACCTGCGTAACAAGGTAATGAAACTTTGCAAAGATGGCAAAGGATATAAAAGGATATCAAAAGCCTTGACTATGCCAGTCAGTACTGTTTAATCACTTATTAAGAAGTGGAAAATTAGGGGCTCTTTTAATACCAAGCCAAGGTCAGGTAGACCAAGAAAGATTGCAGCCACAACTGGTGGAAGAATTGCTCAGGATACAAAGAAAAACCCCACAGGTAACCGCAGGAGAAGTACAGGCTGCTCTCTAAAAAGACAGCGTGGTTGTTTTTAAGGAGCGCAATTCAACGATACTTTAACAAAAAAGAGCTGCATGGTTGAGCTGCCAGATGGAAGCCTTTACTGCGCCAATGCCACAAAAAAGCCAATGAGGCGTGTCAAGGTGTTGTCGGGCATATTGGAACCAGGCTTTTTTGTAGAACTTGTACAGTAAAGGCTTCTTTCTGGCAACTTGACCAGGCAGCTCTTTTTTGTTCAAGTCATCATCGTATTGTGCTCCTTAAAAACAACCCCACACCATCTTTTTCCAGAGCAGCCTGTATATCTGCTGAGGTTAACTGTGGATTTTTCTTTGTATCCCGAACAATTCCTATGGCAGTTGTGGCTGAAATCTTTCTTGATCTACCTGACCTTGGCTTTGTATCAAGAGATCCCCAAATTTTCCACTTCTTATTAAGTGATTGAACAATACTGACTGGCATATTCAAGGCTTTGGATATCTTTTTATATCCTTTTCTGTCTTTGTAGAGTTTCATTACCTTGTTACGCAGGTCTTTTGACTGTTCTTTTTTACCTCCTTATGGCTCAGTGTCTAGCTTGCTTAGTGCATCCATGTGAGAGCTAACAAGCTCATTGACTATTTATACACAGACACCAATGCTGCGTACACACGATCGAACATTCCGACAACAAAATCCATGTTTTTTTTTCTGACGGATGTTGGCTCAAACTTGTCTTGCATACACACAAATCTTGTCGGAAATTCTGATCGCCAAGAACGCGGTGACGTACAACACGTACGACGAGCCGAGAAAAATGAAGTTCAATAGCCAGTGCGGCTCTTCTGTTTGATTCTGAGCATGCGTGGAACTTTGTGCGTCGCAATTGTGTACACACGATCAGAATTTACGACAGCGGATTTTGTTGTCGGAAAATTTGAGATCTTAAATTTTGTTTGACGGAAATTCCGACGGAAAATGCACGATGGAGCCTACACACGGTCAGAATTTCCGACAACAAGCTCACATCGAACATTTCCCGACGGAAAATCCGACCGTGTGTACGCGGCATAATTGTGATTTAAAAAAGCCATAAATGTGGGAAGTTAACTTTTAATTGCCATTTTAACCTGTGTGTGCCACCTTCTGTGTCTGCACCAAGGCCAAACAAGGCCAAACATTCCATGTAAACTTTTTATCAGGGTCGTTTGGGTGATTTCTGTTATCACTATGATTTAAAAATGATCCAAAAAACTATCTGATAATAAATGGATTCATGTAATTTCTATCCTTAAATAAAAGTTGCAGTTTTTTGGCATGATTAGTCCTATTTTCAATATTATTGCCAAAATTCCACAATTTCTGCCAGGGTGTGCAAACTTTTGAGCACAACTGTAAAATTTATCATTTATAATTTTGCCTTTCCGAATGCATTTTATCAAATGTACCATTTCATTGAAATCTCCTGATTGTCAATAAAATGTCAGTATAAATCAAAACTCCTAATCGCTTTCACCATTGAACGGGCTCTACCTGTATCAGAGAATGACCCAAGTGATGTGGGGCCCCCGTACCTGGTACTGCCATTACATAGACAGCTTTACTCGACCACTGGCCAAAGCTACATCGAGACTCTGTTCCTCTCTACTGCTCAGGAAATGGAGGATTTTGGATTCAGGTCAGGGAAATCCTTTCATGTCTAACAGGATGGCTGAATTGCGGACTTATAACTCTTGCCAGTTTAATGACCGATACAGAATGTAGTCAGAGATAACGGGAAGGGAGGTCAGATGTAGCAACATCTAAATAACCTGATTTATTTTATCAAAGCAATAAAAATTGTTGGAACCAACAATGGGTAACCTTCATAAAATGTAACAAACACAAAAGGGAGAGTTCTATCAAACTATGTAGTGATCTAAGCATGGAACGCAACTAATAAAAATGAGACAGGAGCTGTGCCGGAGAGATCACAGAAAACAGAAAGGAGTTGGGATGCTCTCCTTTGAGGCCTATGATGTCCATTCTTAGTGACAACCCCCGGTACTAGGAAGGTCTATAAGATGGTATGCTTGTCAGCGGGTTGAAGTTATGTTGTTTAGATACTGCCCCGGGTGGGAGGGTAAGAGTTAATGATTTTCATGTTTCTTTGGTTTTGGTGGGTTATCTTTGGGCCCGACCCACTGGTTCTGTGATACTTTATAAAAGAGGGACAGTGGTCCAGGCTGTGAAGAGAGAGAGGAGGGGGGGTGTTACTATTGCTGCTACTGGTGGTAGCCAAGAGCCAGTAAGAGAACCCCATAATGGAGAAGATCGGAGAGTTTCACCCGTGAGGAGTAAGAGAATGTCACTTGCTACTGACGTGATGTAGAAGGACATCAGGACCTGGGGTGAGTCCCCGAAAATTACAACACTGGGAAATGTCACTAATAGATGCCCTTTATCGTACATAGACTCTGCTTTTGCAGGTATGCCGGGCCAGCACATAGCCTGAGTTAGGAGTAGGGATGTAGAAAAGATCCTGTTTTTGTATGTTGGACGTTAATTTTGCACTTTTCTAAGTAAGGCTTTGAACCTTGTTCCAGACTGGTCTGAAGTTACTCAATAGGTGTAATGCAAGTCACTGGCACCCATGGTCTGTAGTTTGGGTCACTAGACACACTGGGGTATGAAGACGTCAGTGCGGAAGTTAGTGCAGTGTGCAGATACAAGTGTTTATGGTTAAGCATGTACATGGGGCAGGTGGTATAGCCTCTTGCAGGAGGAGTTGTTGTCGGCAGTCTCTCCGTGAGTGGTCTGTCTCCCATAGCAATGGAAGCGGACTTGTGCCGCAGAGGTCCCCAGCCTGTACCCAGGTACAGAAGAGTTACATGAAGTGAAATGCACGCACAAAGTCTGCGCTAGGTCCATGACAGGACCCCATACCATTACTGGAAGCAAGGTGTTGGTGATACGATGGATGATTGGATGTGGACAAGGCTCAGCATGTCCCTCCTAAATGCCAGTTACAGAGAAGATTAACATTGTCACGGGGACCCGAGGGTTAACTTGAGAACAGTTATGGTGCAAGCGTACACGGTGTACGTTCATCTCTAAAAGCAGAGTCAAGTATTCTACCACGGTGGCCTTAGCCTGCTCCCAAGGCATTGATGAGAACGGCACAGAAGTAACGGTACGCTATGTGTAATACAGTGGCCCTATCCCAAGTGCCTAGCATAGCCCAGAAAAACCCACCCTGGGGGTAGTCCTCTCTGCTTCTGTCGGATCTGCATCTGCCATGGTGCTGCACTTGTGATCACTGGCCATTTGATGGTTTGACAGTGTGGTTGAGGACACAAGCAAATGCCAAATTGGCCAGTTTAGTTTATGAATTGAAAAACATATATGTTATACTCAGCACTGCTCCAGTAAACAATAAACACTAATACAATATATATATCTAATAAAGTGCCTACATCAGTACTGTATAATCAATAACATGATATTACTTAAAGAGGAGTTCCACCCAGGGGGTCCATTAAAAAAAAAAATTAAAAGTCAGCAGCTACAAATACTGCAGCTGCTGACTTTTAATTGGACACTTACCTGTCCCAGGGTCCAGCGATGCGGGGGATCGAAGCCCCGCTCGTCTCCCCCCCCCTCCCCGCTCGTCGTGATTGGCCGCTCAATCACCTGGGACCTGTAATGGGTCCCAGATGATTGACAGGAGGGAGGGGAGCAGAGCTGAGCCCTTATTGTGCCGAGGGGGAAGTGATGTCACCAGCCCAGGCAAAGGAAGAGGCAGACTACGAGGGACCACCTAGCAACAGGCATTTAGAGGTAAGTTAAAAAAAAAAAAAATATCCAAATGTTTTTTTGTTTTTGTTTTTAGAATTTTTCAGGTATGTTTGTTTTTTTGGGTGGAACCCCACTTTAACAATATAAAGTGCTCAGTGCCATTATAGTGCAAAACAAATAAAGTGCAAAAAAAACCCAAAATCATTACACTTACATCAAAACGTTTAACGTTTGGCGTGCAAACAACCGTCACTAGGTCTCCTCAGCTTGACACGTTTCATCTCTCCCCCTCGGTGTCTTCAGAAGCTGTATCAGAGAATGACCCAGCTTCTGAAAACGCCTAGTGGGAGGGGCGAAACGCGTCAAGCTGAGGAGACCTAGCGACGTTTTTTCTGCACGATTTTAAACGTTTTGATGTAAGTGTAATGATTTTGGATTTTTATGAATAAAATTAGCAGTATTACACTATATATCCTTTTCTCTTCTTTACCATACGTCTAAAATGGATATCCGATCAAAGGGAAAGTTTGGAAGGTGATAACTATATTTGGATATAGGATATATCAGACGTCTCTAATCTATCGGTGGAAGGAAGGTGATATTCTCACCCACCCACTGATTACATTCAACAGCCCTAGCCATTGACGGGAGACGCCATTCTAAATTTAATAGCAGGCGCATTTAAAGATTATTGCTGGTGAGTGGGGACCCAGGAGGGGAGCACGGAGTGTCACCAAGATCTACACCAGCTGCGTATTTTGCACAAGTTCAACACACCCTATGACTATATGGAAAGACTTTATATGATTGCACTTTATTTGTTTTACACTATAATTGCACTGAGCACTTTATATTGTTAAAGGGGTTGTAAAAGTTTTTGTTCTTTCACCTTAATGCATCCTATGCATTAAGGTGAAAAAACACCTGGCAGTCACGGGCCCCCCAGCCCCCCCGTCTTACTTACCTGAACCCCTTCATCTCTTCGGCGGGGACGCGATGTCTATTTCTCCACGGGGTCCCAGCTTTTGATTGGATAGATTGATAGCAGCGCAGCTATTGGCTCCCGCTGCTGTCAATCAAATCCAAAGACGCGGGCGCCGGGGGGGGGCAGGGCCGAGTCCGGCATTCTGTGTCTATATACACAAATGCTGGACTCTGGAGCATGCTCGCAAGGTAACCCCCCCCCGGGGAAGCGCTTCTCTGAAGGGGTTATCAGATGTGGGGAGGAGCCACAAGAGCCGCCGGGGGACCCCAGAAGAGCAGGTTCAGGGCCACTCGAGCTACACAGTGGAGGTAAGTATGATATGTTTGTTATTTTACAATTAAAAATAAAAGGAACCCTTACAATCACTTTAAGTAATATCATGTTATTGATTATATTGATGTAGGCACTTTATTATATATTGTATTAGTGTTTATTGTTTACTGGAGCAGCGCTGAGTATAACATTCATATTTTTCATTACTTGGGGTCTTTTACCTTGCACTACAGCAGCAGCCCAAACCACATATTCACATTGTTATTTATTTTTATTTACAGTTTTCTCCATAGCGTGGGTTTTTCAAACTTAGTTTATGATTTACTGCTGTTCAGGGGCTCTGGGCTTCAGCAAAATGACAGCCTCCAGGAAGAAGAAACAGGAGCAATCTTGGGGGCAATTTACAGCACACACTCATTTTGGTAGCCTAATTATTAATGTGGAATGTATGTTCCTTGCTAAAGGAACATTATTTTTTATCAGGATGTTATGAGTAAAGTTCCTCTTTAGGGTACCCTGGACAAAAAACAAGCATTTAAAATTGGAAGTGTGAGTGGAGTTCCACCGCTAAGATAATTTTGTAATTTTTTTATTACTTTACGGTGATAAAATATTTATTTTTCTGCCCTTTCATGTTTAAGCTTTGAAACCTGACAGGTACACTAAGCCAAGCAAATTCCTGCATGGTCTGCATGAACTTCCACCATGAAATAACCGCTAAAAGATACAGCATTTGTATATCAGCAGCCGCTTTCCTGAGCAGTTCATGTCTGAATGGTGAAAGACTAATTCTTACGATTATTAGCTGGCAGCAGCTTCAATAAACAGAGGAGACCTCCCTGACAAGTGGAAAAATGATAAATCCGGAGAAAATCCAACTGTCCTGCCTTGACTTTTCATGCTAGGCCAGAACTATGTCTGTTATGTAAACAGCGCCCTGCGCACAATAACCGTACCAGAAACTGCGGGCACAACACTTCTCTACGGGTCAAACCGAGAGAGCGCGGAATCACAATATCATCTCCGCTGGAGGAAGACAAACAATGCCCGTGCCAAGACGGACCCTTAATGCTCATACTTTACTTACCTTACTGTAGCAAGATCCCAGGCCTCCTTCGGTCTAATGAGAACCTCCGGGGGCCAGGGATAGCGGACATCCTTCTGTATGTAGTAGGTTGTGAGGCATGGTCTGTGCAGAGTAGTTAAAGTTATTGGGCGCCAGACACTTCTTGAATGCAAAAGAAAGTTTATTTCTCTTAACAAGCTTTTTTTGGGGGAGAGAGGGTTAGGGCTAGGACACCCTTGAGTAGTTGCAAGATTAATTGGCAGACACCGAGACTTCAATAGGAGGACAGCCATGCAGGGAAAGGCATCCAGCAAAACGCTACATATGTATGTGCAGGAATGCTGTCTCCTATGTCAACAGTCTTTAACGGTTCCTAACACAAACATAACAGTTCTTTCACTTCCATTACAATCGCTCCTAGTAGTTCTTTCATACACTGAGCTCTTGGTCTCTCACTAGACCCACTGATTCACTGCCACTGAATCCCTTGAGCTCCTCTAATCTTCACGGTGGTATCTTCCTCAAGCGTCACCCCCACTTCTCTGGTGGGTTCCTAGCTTGGCACCCTAGATACCTCTCAAGCTTCACCCACGCTGGCCTTCTGGGTCCCTAGCTTGCCACTCTAGATACCACTCAAGCTTCACCCCTGCTGACCGGCTCAGTCCCTAGCTTGACACACAAGGCTGCTCTGAAAGCGTCACCTCCGCTAGTTGAGTCCCTGGCTTGAAACCCACTGAAGTTTCCTGATTCTTCACCATCCCCGGTTGTGAGAATGCTGCTCCGGTACTTGCTTCAGTTACTCACTGTGGTCCCTGGTAAAGGTGGTTGGTCCCTTACTGGCGACAGCTTCCCCTCTACCTCCGACCACGACATGGTTCTCCAGCCGGGAGAACCGTCACTTTTGGTTGGACTGCAAGCCGCAATCCCAACCCCGCGCTGCCCTCTTGCTTCTGGATAGGCCTTCAGACATTCTAGCAGCCAGATGTGCCCGGGATAGGCCCAATCTCCGGCCTAGCACCCCGGGCAATACAGCACATGTCCACCCAGACAGCCGTCCAGGTGGCACAGAACACCGATCACCTGACCTCACCCGAATATATAGGTTCTCCCAGCAGGCCAAGGGATTCAAGACAACCCCTGCCCATTGGCTGAGATGCCCCATATACCCATAATCTGACCTTGTGTTGCCCTTCTCATATCTAGTACCACCAAGTACCCGGCCACCTAGTGGTAGAAGAGAAAAGTGCAACAACGTCAAACAGGGAGCAATCAATGGATCTCTAACAATTAGCCAAGATGACTATTCCTGGCAAGTAAATTTCAAGGAGAAACCCTGACTAAACTCCAGGGTGCTACATTACCCTGGAGAAAAAAAAAAAAAAACTAAACAAATTTCTTAATAAATTTTGGCCAAAATGTATTCTGCTACATGTCTTTTAAAAAAAAAATCCCAATAAGTGTATATTGATTGGTTTGCATGAAAGTTATTGCATCTACAAATTATGGTATAGATATCAGAATTCTTTTTTTTTTTTTTTTTTTTTTTAATGCTAGTAATGGCAGTGATCAGCGACTTATATTAGGGTTGCAATAGTGCAGTGAGCAATCTTACACTAACTGACGCTGGGTGGAACTGACTAACTGGCACTGACATTAATACAGTAATCAGTGATACTACTATACACTGTCACTGTACTAATGACACTGGCTGGGAAGGGGTCAACATCTAGGGATGCAGGGATGAGAAACTGACAGCTCCCTCCCTCTGTACAGAGCTCTGTGTTGATTGTCAACACAGAGCTCTGGGCTGTGATTGGACACAGCAGGTCCCGGCTATGAATCATTTGCTGACAGGCACCAGCTGTGTACCATAATAGCAGGTGCCGGGCAGGGGGCCACGCTTGCGTGCGCCCTAATTCCGGAAGTAGGCAGTGACGTATGGATACGTTGCTTTGCTTACACCAGCCTACTACAGGTAGTCTGACTTCTCACAGGATTATGTGAACCTCCCGATGGCCTGGTTAACTGAAGGCTGACTTCTCACAGGATTATGTGAACCTCCTGATGGCCTGGTTGGCTGAAGACTGGCTTCTCACAGGATTATGTGAACCTCCTGATGGCCTGGTTGGCTGAAGGTTGACCTCTCACAGGATTATGTGAACCTCCTGATGGTCTGGTTGGCTGAAGGTTGACCTCTCACAGGATTATGTGAAGCTCCTGTGGGCCTAGTTGGCTAAAGACTGATTTCTCACAGGATTATGTGGACCTCCTAATGGCCTGGTTGGCTGAAGGCTTATTTCTCACAGGAATATGTGAACCTCCTGATTGCCTGGTTGGCTGAAGGTTGACCTCTCACAAGATTATGTGAACCTCCCGGTGGTCTGGTTGGCTGAAGGTTGACCTCTCACAGGATTATGTGAACCTCCTGATGGCCTGGTTGGGTGAAGACTGACCTATCACAGGATTATGTGAACCTCCTGATGGCCTGGTTGGCTGAAGACTGACTTCTCACAGGATTATGTGAACCTCCTGATGGCCTGGTTGGCTGAAGACTGACTTCTCACAGGATTATGTGAACCTCCTGATGGCCTGGTTTCCTGAAGACTGACCTCTCACGGGAATATGGACCTCCTGAAGGCCTGGTTGGCTGCATCTTGGCCAAGCTCCTAATTAATTGGATATAGATCATAGAGAATGCTAATGCAGAAATGAAATACCATTTGACCTACACCTGAAAAAATCGAATGACCTGACTGCTGGCCATTCTACTATTGTAAAGTTCCCCCGTCCAGATTTCATCATCGTGTTTTTTAATAAATGGACAAAATGTTTAATTTAGAATGGATAAAGCTCAGGAGAACCCCTACATTGCTGAGTGAAGGCCAAGAAATACAAAACATTATATTAATCTTGTAATTTCCCATACCCACAAGCCCCAAACACCAACACACACAATTCTTGCCAAAGGGCAGACTAACTCCTTATTTGTTAATAATTATTCATATGTTTTTTGGCTATGACAAGATTTGATCTACCTCCTACAGTTTTCACCAGTAATGTGAACACAAATATTTCCCCTCTACCTGAAAGAGCTTGTTGCTTTCTTAATGTACCAGTACATAAAAGTGCTTCTCCTACTTGTTAAAACCATGTGTGCTGTTAAAGAGGACCTTACAATAACTTTACAAGTCCGAATAAATACATTCTTGACATGTTACATTATATAAAACAATATCATTTCCAGAAAAGTTCTAACTTTTAGCATAAAAAAATTCTTAAAGTGTTTGTAAAGGCTGAATGTCTCTTACCTTCATGCTATGCATGAAGGTAAAAAAACCTTCTCTGTGTAGCAGCCCCCCCCCCCCCCTAATACCTACCTGAGCCCAATAGGGGACTCTCCCTCCTCATTGACTAAGACAAACAGTGAGCCAATGAGGAGAGAGAGGGGGCCGAGCCGCGGCTTTGTGTGTGAATGGAAATGCAGAGCCGTGGCTCAGGAGTGAGCCTGCTCGGGGGCCCGCATTGCAAGCTGCTTGCTCTGGGGGGGGGGGACTTAGCAGGAGAAGGGGGGCCAGGAGCGCCGGAGGGGGACCCAAGAAGTGGAGGTCGCGGCTGCTCTGTGCAAAACCATTACACAGAGTAGGTAATTATAACATGTTTGTTAGTGGGAGGGGGGGGGGTTGTTTTTAATTCAATTTTTTTAAGATTCACATATCTTTAATCGAGCACACCCTGTGCAACCAGGTGGCGGGCTACAGCAATATGAAGAAAGAGATATTGCCTTTTATTCTTCTCTCCCTCTACTAAGATACTGATGTATGCTGCACCACTCTCCTCCGGCCAGCAGGGGGAGAGCTAAAGCCAAGCAAGCCCATAGACTGCTATGTAGAGCGCTGAGAATCCTGGGAGTTGTAGTTTGAGATGGCAGCCATATAATGGGTCGAATACTTCTCACACTACAGATCCCAATATGCACTGTGCAGCAAGAGGAGTGGAGAGATGATTTTCATTAAACTGCCCTGGAAAGCTCTTTCTCTTGACACTGAGGAAGTAAGAGAAAAAGCACCTCTGTCTGGATACCCGCCTGCCAGCAGGAGACCGTACTAGCAGAGATGAGAGCCTGAGACTGGCAGTGAGGACACCCCAGGGGGGCAGCACAGCACCACCCACATGACAGAACCCAGTGGCGGCCCCCCTGACACCTCCCTATTCATGTGCCTGGTCCCTTTTAGGACGCCTGACACATGAAATACATGAAATACTATGGCGAGGACAGGCGGGAGGTGTGTATTTTGAAGCACGTGATTAGATTCAGAGGCTCTAATAGGCTTCAAAATAGGGTGGGCTCGGGGTGCAGAGCACTGCATCCTGATCCCACCCTGTTGTGTGGCATAGCAAATTAATTTTCTCTATTTTCACACTAACGTTCCTCCCTGCCAATCAGCAGGCAGGTCGGTGAGATTGGCCAAAGCATTAGGCTATCCTATTGGATGCCTAACGTTTTGGCGGAAGAGGAGACACTGCTAAGGAAGCCTGAAGATTAGCCAAGTGGACACAGGACCCGCAGCCACTGCTTTCCACTGAGGAGGAGAGCCGCCGCTTCCCGCCGAGGAGGAGAGCCCCGTCACTCCAGGAGAGGAGCGGTAAGTGCCGCCGGACCGACCACTGAGGGGGGGGGTTAGTGAAGTGACAGCCGAGCCTGGCTGCATTTGATGGGCACAAGTGGCTGCATTTGAGGGGCACAGGTGGCTGCATTTGATGGGCACAAATGGCTGCGTTTGATTGGCGCAAGTGGCTGCATTTGACTGGCACAAATGGCTGCATATACTGCTGATACTGCTAGCAGGACTGAGCCACTGAAAGCAGGACACCAAGTGTACCCAATCCATACTGCACCCATACTGCACGCTAGGCTATACCTACCCAATACTGCATTATACCAAACTTGTGCTGAGACTATACCGTACCTATACTGTATGCAAGTTAACCGGGACTGTCGTTAAGTGCACCAATGCTCTTTAAGGGCCCCAACGATAGCTGCCAGAAAAACATCTCGAAGGACTTCTCCTCAGTGATTGTCAGTAAAAATATGACAGTTCTGAAAACTGAAAAAAAAATGGTTTAGTAATGAAGGGATTTTACAGGCTGGCATTCAAGTACTTATTGCCAACTATCTGTATATCCATATGACAAGCTTTTCCTATCTGAAAAGGAGAGTGGCTTGGTATTACTCCCCCATTCCTTACGCACAGTTTTGCGTTCATCAGACCTCAGTATCATCAGTAATTGCTTTAAGGGACTAACGTCAGTTAGCCTCTCTTTTTTTTTTTTTTTTAAATAACAGGTTCACTTTAAATTGAATAATATTAACATTAATAATAATAATAAAAATAAAGTATGAATAATAGTAATGATAATTTTTATGTTACTGTTATCATTATTATTATTATATTCTTTACACTTTCACACAATAAGCCCGCTCGGATGCGCTTGTCCATTTTTCAGGCGGGTCCGAGCGGGCCGCCCGTTGACTCCTATGGGCAGGCGGATGTCAGCGGAGATGTGTCTGCTGACACCCGTCTGCCATCCGATCCGCTCTAAACAGACGTATGGCGGATAGGATCGGATGGGATCTGATGAAAGCGGGCATGCTGTCAATTTTTTGTCCGCTCTCCCCATAGAAATCAGCGGGGCTCTGACAGGTCCCTCCCTGCTTAGTGAGCAGATACGGACCTGTCATCCGCCGGCTCAGCGGAGATCAACGGAGCCGAGCAGATCCGCCCCGTGTGAAAGGGGCCTTAAAGGGTAACTAAAGTTTTTTTTGTTTTTTTTTTTTAAGCAAACATGTCATACTTACCTCCTCTGTGCAGTTGGTTTTGCACAGAGTGGCCCCGAACCTCCTCTTCTGGGGTCCCTCAGCGCCACTCTCCTTTGGGGCACTTGTGCAGGCGCGCTCCCGTGTCCCGCTGCTGCATCCGTTGACGTCATTGGATTTGATTGACAGCAGCAGGAGCCAATGGCTGCGCTGCTATCAATCTATCCATATAAAGTGAGCGCAGCGCTAAAAAAATAATGACAACATGACAAATTTTTCAGGATTTGCCAGTGAAAAAATTATGTGTAAAAAAGAAAACTAAAACAGAGTCCCAATGAGAGATTCATTCCATAAATAAAGAAAACATTTTTTTTTTTTTTTTAATTTGGAAGTGAAAAAATATGTAAAAGGAGTCCCAGTGAGAAAATCAATCCATGGATTAAGGAAAAGAAACAAACATCCATCCATGTGAAATAACGGTGACAAAATGTAGAAAATCGTGAAAGATCCTCCAAAGAATGTGCATCCAACTCCACACCCAACTGAGTCTATCCGTGATAAAAAGCAGTCTCACTCATCACAGGGAAATCGGTCTCCCCAAGACCATTATGTCTGGAACCACAGCTGGGGCGATGTCACTCAGAAAATACGTTTAACCCTTTCATGACTAAGCCTATTTTTGACATTTGGTGTTTACAAGTTAAAATCCGTATTTTTTGCTAGAAAATTACTTAGAGCCCCCAAACATTATATATATATATTTTTTTAGCAGAGAATCTAGAGAATAAAATGGCGATTGTTGCAATATTTTTTATCACACAGTATTTGTGCAGCGGTGTTTTAAACGCAATTTTTTGGGAAACGGGACACTTTCATGAATTTAAAAATAAAAAAAAAACAGTAAACTTAGCCCAATTTTTTTGTATAATGTGAAATATGATGTTACGCAGTAAATAGATACCAAACATGTCACACTTTATAATTGCACGCACTCGTGGAATGGCGACAAACTACGGTACCTAAAAATCTCCATAGGCGACGCTTTAAATTGTTTTTACGGTTACCAGGTTAGAGTTACAGAGAAGGCCTAGTGCTAGAATTATTGCTCTCCCTCTGACGATCGCGGCGATACCTCACATGTGTGATTTGAACACCGTTTACATATGCGGGCGCGACTTCCGTATGCGTTTTCTTTGCTGCGCGGGCTCACGGGGACGGGGGCGCTTTTTAAAAAATAATTTTCTTATTTATTTTATTTATCTTTAGAAATTGTGTTTTTAAAAAAAAAAGATTTTGATCACTTTTATTGCTGTCACAAGGAATGTAAACATCCCTTGTGATAGTAATAGGTGGTGACAGGTACTCTTTATGGAGGGATCGGGGGTCTAAAAGACCCCCGATCCCTCCTTTGCACTTCACAGTATTCAGGTCGCCGAAAACAGCGATTCTGAACACTGTATATTTTTTTAAAACCGGCGCCATTGGCAGCCGACTAAACGGGAAGTGACGTCATGACGTCGCTTCCGCGTTTACAATTAGAAGGCTGGAACGAAGCCGTACACGGCTTCGTTCCAGACTGTTAGCAGACTGTCAGCAGCCGCCGGAGGCCCGGTAACAGCGGCGGGAGGGGGGATGTCCCCTCCCGCTCCTCCGGTATAACAGCAGAGCGGCTTTTAGCCGCATGGGTTGTTATACATGGATAGCCGATCGCCAGCTCTACAACATGGTACTGGAATGATGCCTGCAGCTGCGGGCATCATCCCGGTATAACCCTGGAAAGCCGAGTACGCACATCTGCGTACGCTCGTCAGGAAGGGGGTAAAATTTAATGTAATGTAATAAGTGAGTTGCACTTACAAGAAATATGGCGTATCAGAGGCAATACAGCAATGTGTCTCATCAGTGAGGTCCGCGGCGTCTCCTCGGGCTTCCATTAGCTTCCTATTCCGTTTGCCCATCAAAATCTTGAGAAAAACGTGATGATGTCATCGTCGTAGGCTCCACCCAATGCGTTTCGTCACTATCGGACGACATCTGGGGATTGGCTAATGTGCCCATGCACGTGAAAAATGTTTTAGCACATTTATATGAACAGCAGTTCAGGGGTGTGAGAAAAATGGCCTAGTCATGCGTTCCTGGAGAAGTGTTTTTTGCAGTTTTTATGTGCGAATGCGCATAAACATGCAAGAGTGCGCATAAATGTGCACTACTTGCATGTTCATTTATTCTAGTGGTTAGAATACATGAATATTCTAGCCCAGTGGTCTCCAAACTGTGGCCCGGGGGGGCAGATGCGACCCTTTGCTTACTTCTATCCAGCCCTTGGGGAACTATTTCATTCACTGCTAGCAACAATGGGACATAATCCCCCCCCCCCACTGACACCAATGAAGGGGCACAATTCCTCTTAAAGTGATACTAAAATTTAATTTTTTTTCATTAAAAAATAACGAGTGCCCCCATAACAAGCAGATTGCTTTGGGGACACCCGAGCCGCTGCTCTGTGTGTCCATTCAGCCGAGGCTCGGCCCCACCCTCTCTCTCTCTCTCTCTCTCTCTCTCCAATTGGCTCACTGATTTTGATTGACAGCAGTGGGAGCCTGTCTCAGCCAGTGAGGAGGGAGAGTCCTGGACAGCCGAGTTTCTCATGCAACATCGCTGGATCGAGATGGGACTCAGGTAAGTATTTAGGGGGCTTAGGGGGGCTGCTACACATAGAAGGTTTTTTATCTTAATACATAGAATGCATTAGGATAAAAAAAAACTTCTGACTTTGGAACCACTTTAATAAAATTGACAATGGGGCACAATTCCCCCCAAAGACGCCAACGATGGGGCACAATTCCTCCCAGTGACACCAACAATGGGGCATCATTTCTCCCAGTGACACCAATGAAGGTGCACAATTCCTCTCAATGACACCAACAATGGGGCACAATTCCTCCTAGCGACACCAACAATCAAGCACAATTCTTCCCAATGACACCAATGATGGGGCATAATTTCTCCCAGTGACACCAACAATGGGACATAATTTCTCCCAGTGACACCAATGAAGGGGCACAATTCCTCTCAATCACACCAACAATGCAGCACAATTCCTCCCAGTGACACCAGCAATGGGGCATCATTTCTCCCAGTGACACCAATGAAGGGGCACAATTCCTCACAATGACCCCAACAATGGGGCATGATTCCTCCCAGTGACACCAGCAATGGGGCATAATTTCTCCCAGTGACACCAGCAATGGGGACCAATGACACCAACGATGGGGCATAATTTCCCCCAGTGACACCAATGAAGGGGCACAATTCTTCTCAATGACACCAACAATGGAGCACAATTCCTCCCAGTGACACCAGCAATGGGGCATCATTTCTCCCAGTGACACCAATGAAGGTGCACAATTCCTCTCAATGACACCAACAATGGGGCACAATTCCTCCTAGTGACACCAGCAATGGGGCACAATGCCTCCCAATGACACCAATGATGGGGCATAACTTTTCCCAGTGACACCAACAATGGGACATCATTTCTCCCTGTGACACCAACAATGGGGCACAATTCCTCCTAGTGACACCAGCAATGGGGCACAATTCCTCCCAATAACACCAATGATGGGGCACAATTCCTCTCAATGACACCAACAATGGGGGCCAATGACACTAACAAAGGGGCATCATTTCTCCCAGTGACACCAATGAAGGGGCACAATTCCTCACAATGACCCCAACAATGGGGCACAATTCCTCCCAGTGACACCAGCAATGGGGCATCATTTCTCCCAGTGACATCAGCAATGGGGACCAATGGCACCAACGATGGGGCATCATTTCCCCCAGTGACACCAATGAGGGGGCACAATTCCTCTCAATGACACCAACAATGGGGCACAATTCCTCCCAGTGACACCAGCAATGGGGCATCATTTCTCCCAGTGACACCAGCAATGGGGACCAATGACACCAACAATGGGGCATCATATCCCCCAGTGACATCAATGAAGGGGCACAATACCTCCCAGTGACACCAGCAATGGGGCATAATTTCTTCCAGTGACACCAGCAACGGGGCACAATTCCTTCCAATGACACCAACGATGGGGCACAATTCCTCCCACTGCAACAAATGATGGGGCATTATTTTTTTCCCACTGACCTTGGGACCTTTTCTACTCCCAGTGTCCATAGTCCAGACTGTGAAGTCTGAAGGACAGTAAACTGGTGCTTTGTTTAGAAAGTTTGGAGACCCCTGTTCTAGCCAATGGAATGAGTTTATGCTCAAGCGTTTCTGAACGCCATACACGCATCAATGCACTTAAACGCAACTAGAGGCATCTTCTCTTTTTTCTTCTCTGGCAGCAAACATGCCTCTAGACTTTATTTGCCCCTGTGCATGAAGCCCGATGTCTTTTATCTGCAGAAGAATACTTCCACTGATGGTGTTCCTCGGTCACTCAGCGGGTATAATGTATCCCTGTGTATCCGGTGCCTCCATAATGGAGCTCCAGTCAGTGTGGTATGTGTGTGAGTGATGAGGTGATGGAGACGATGAGCTCTATACAGAGGTAACTCCTATATCTCTGTTCATTACAGATCTGTACCAGCAATATCCTTACACTTTCTAAGATTCCATCCACTTTAAATTTCCCAGCTGGTGTGATAAGAGTTGCAGGTAGAAGATTAGGCCCCATACACACGGGGGCATTTACCCAGCATTCCTAAATACACACGTGTGGCTTGTTTCATTCCAAATTACAATAGTAACTACTGTATTTAATCGGTGTATAACACCCGCCGACGTATAACACGCACCCCAAGTTTAGGAGGGAATTTTAGGGAAAAAAAGTTTTAGGAGGGAAGTTTAAGGAAAAAACTTACATTTAAATGCCCATCAATGCAGCCTCATCAATGTCCATCTGCAGCCTTGTCAGTGTCATTTGCAGCCTTGTCAGTGTCATCTACAGCCTTGTCAGTGTCATTTGCAGCCTTGTCAGTGTAGTCTGTCAGTGCACCTTGTCAGTGCAGACTTTTCATTGCATTCTTCCAGTTTAAAAATGGTGCCGGGTCCTCTCGGCTCCTCTCAGCGGCTCTCGGGTCCTCTCGGCCGCTCTTGGATCCTCTCGGCTCCTCTCAGCTGCTCTCGTCGGCTCTCGGGTCCTCTCGTCGGCTCTCGGGTCCTCTCGTCGGCTCTTGGGTCCTCTCGGCGGCTCTCAGGTCCTCTCAGGGGCACTCAGGTCCTCTCGGCAGCTCTCGGGTCCTCTCGTCGGCTCTCGGGTCCTCTCGTCGGCTCTTGGGTCCTCTCGGCGGCTCTCAGGTCCTCTCAGGGGCACTCAGGTCCTCTCGGCGGCTCTCGGGTCCTCTCAGGGGCACTCAGGTCCTCTCTGCGGCTTTCGGGTCCTCTCTGCGGCTCTCGGGTCCTCTCGGCGGCTCTCGGGTCCTCTCGGCCGCTCTTGGATCCTCTCGGCTCCTCTCAGCTGCTCTCGTCGGCTCTCGGGTCCTCTCGTCGGCTCTCGGGTCCTCTCGGCGGCTCTCGGGTCCTCTCAGGGGCACTCAGGTCCTCTCGGCGGCTCTCGGGTCCTCTCAGGGGCACTCAGGTCCTCTCTGCGGCTCTCGGGTCCTCTCTGCGGCTCTCGGGTCCTCTCGGCGGCACTCGGATCCTCTCTGCAGCTCTCGGGTCCTCTCGGCCGCTCTCGAATCCTCTCGGCCGCTCTCGAGTCCTCTCTGCGGCTCTCGGGTCCTCTTGGCCGCTCTCGGGTCCTCTCGGCGGCACTCGGGTCCTCTCGGAGGCTCTCTGGTCCTCTCGGCCGCTCTCGGGACCTCTTTGCGGCTCTCAGGTCCTCTCGGCAGCTCTCGGGTCCTCTCGGCCGCTCTCGGTTCCTCTCTTGGCGGCACTCGGGTCCTCTCGGCCGCTCTCGGGTCCTCTCGGCGGCACTCGGGTCCTCTCGGCCGCTCTCGGGTCCTCTCGGCGGCTCTCGGGTCCTCTCGGCCGCTCTCGGATCCTCTCTGCGGCTCTCGGATCCTCTCGGCCGCTGTCGGGTCCTCTCGGCGGCTCTCGGGTCCTCTCGGTGGCTCTCAGCCGCTCTCGGGTCCTCTCGGCGGCACTCGAGTCCTCTCGGCGGCTCTCGGGTCCTCTCGCAGTCCCGAGCGGAGCCGAGAGTAGCCGAGTGTACTTGGCACGGCTCCGTTCACAGTCACGCCCAGTCCCTGTGTTATGTCCATCATAGGGCGGGACTGGGTGTGACTGTGAGCCAAGCTGAGCCGAGTACACTCGGCTATGTATCTCGGCGACTCGATCCTCCGCTCACAATCAGCGGGGGATCGGCGTATAACACGCACCCACGATTTTCCCCTTATTTTAAGGGGAAAAAAGAACGTGTTATACGCCGATAAATACGGTAATTTACATGAATTGGAAATAACGAAAATGAATTTCGTCGGAAATTTGAATCAAATTTGAAAACAAGAACAGTATAAAATAGAATCGAAAATAAAGGAGTAGAATACAAAACTATAGTATAGAAAAAAATAGAATATATTGTAAAAGAATAGAATGGAATAGAAAAGAATAGAGTAAAACAGAATAGGAAAAAAAAGGATAGAATAAAATAGAATATATAAAAAAGGAATAGAATAGAAAAAAAAGAATATAATATAAAATAATAGATTAGAATAGCAAAGAATAGAGTAAACAAAATAAAATAGAATAGAAAAGGAATAGAATACAAAGAATAGAATTGAAAATACAACAGTAGAATAGAAAAGAATAGAGTAAAACAGAATAGAATAAAAAATAAAAATAAAAGGATAGAATGAAATAAAAAAGAATAGAATAGAAAATAATAGAGTAAAAAGAACAGAATAGACTAGAAAGAAGTGAATAAATTAGAAAAGAAAAGAGTAAAACAGAACAGAACAGAATAGAAAAGAAAATAATAACAAATAATTGAATAGAATAGAAAAGAATAGAATAGAATAGAAAAGAATATAATAAAACAGAACAGAATAGAATAGAAAATAGAATAATACAATAGAAAAGAATATAACAGAATAGAAAAAACAATAGAATAGGATAGAAACTATTTTTTTTTTTTCAACCACTTCAGCAAATACTGTCGAGAGACTTATTCAACTTTAGGTTCACTTTACGCTACATTTCACATCATGGTGGAGTTTTCCCAGGAGTCTTCTTCTAATATGAAATTTATTCAAAAATATAAAAATTTAAATTTTAGACACTAACGTTGCTTTATGTCGATCTACTATTCTTTCATTTCCCTTATTCTCTTCCTCCTGGCTACTTCTCTCTCTTTCGTCCACAAACCCCCTCCCCCCCCCTCCCCTCCCCTTTGGTCTGCTCTCGGCCCAATTTCTTATTTCTAGACCTATTTAAACCCTACCGGACTCCATCATTTTTTCTAAGTATTTCTCAGAGGTTTTAAAAGTTTTCCCTGTTTTTTCTGTACTTCTTTGGAATGAATCATTTGTTGCATTCAGCAATATTGAGGTTAATGTTTTCCCATATTGTTTATTTGGAGTTTTTGATTCATGAAATAGACACGTCTGCAGGCTGTAGGTTATCTTTTCTCCGGTTATCTTTTATATATTCCAAGATTTCCTGCCAATATTGCTTAATTTTCGGGCATTCCCACCAGATATGTGTCATTGTGGCCCTCGGATTACATTCTCTCCAACACAGTGGGGATTTGTCCGGTTGATATTTATCTATTTTGTCCGGGGTCAGATACCACCTCGCCAATAGTTTATAGTTAATTTCTATTGTGTTTATGTCTGTTGCGTAACGATATATACTGCTCCTATCATTTTCACAACTTGTTGGTCCTCTAATTTCGTCCCTATTTCTTTTTCCCATTTCCCTATATAGGGGGGGTGACTCTTGTCCTTCCAATTCTGTCAATATCCGATATACTTTAGGCCCTTTTCACACTGAGGCGGTTTGCAGGCGCTATTGCGCTAAAAATAGCACCTGCAAACCGACCTGAAAGTGCCGCTGCTTTGTCTCCAGTGTGAAAGCCTTTCACACTGGAGCGGTGCGCTGGCAGGACAGTAAAAAAAGTCCTGCTAGCAGCATCTTTGGAGCGGTGAAGGAGCGGAGTGTATACCACTCCTTCACTGCTCCTGCCCATTGAAATCAATGGGGCACCACGGCTATACCGCCGGCAAAGCAGAGGCACTTTGCGGTGGTTTTTAACTCTTTCTCGGCCGCTAGCGGGGGTAAAACTGCCCCGCTAGTGGCCGAATATCGACGGCAAAGCACCGCTAACAATAGCGGCGCTTTACCGCCGACGCCGCCCCACTGTGAAAGGGGCCTTAGATATACCATGTTTCAATGGAGTTTGTACCCCACAGAGTTTTTCCAATAGGGGTAAATTCTTCCCATCTCTGACTGGTTGGGGTAATGTATTTACTAAATATTTTAATTGAAGGTATTCCCAGTCATTTATCTTCCTGTCAATTATTTTTATTTATACACATATAAAACCTTCCATATCTTCTTAAAGACACATATACAAAACCTTCAAGAAAAATATAAAAACACAAACACAAAAATGGATCTATCCTTTAACACAGTGGTCATCAACCCTGTCCTGGCCTGTTAGTGGGCCCTAAGGACAGGGTTGATGACCACTGATATAACACACACCTCTCTGAAGGTCAAGTTTTAAAAGTTAAAATAAATACATTTAAAGAAAATAGAAATATTAAACACCATTAACACCAGGACCACCCCCCCCCCCCACCCCCCACCCCCATTATTCCTTACCGTGAATAACCTATCCCCTAAACTGTAATCAATTTTACTATTACCAAATTGTTTATTAGTGAATAAATTCCTTCTAGTAATATTGAATGCTCTCAACAAATTTCTCATCATAAAAGTGAATCTGTGACCTTCCCTACCCAGTCACTTATCTTCCATCCATTTATTTCCTTTAATTCCGATAGTGTTCTCATCTTCCCGTGTATAGTGATATCCCTTATTTGTGCATTCCCCATTCTCTCCCCTAAAAGTGTTCCCTTTCCTGGGCAAAAAAAAAAATGTTCTGGTGAGTGCAATTAATGGTGAATTATATGCCCATTTTTTTTGTCTGTATAGTGTATCCCAAATTTTAAATACGTTTTAAGTCAGATCGTGTGCCTCCGAGTCTAATGTTCTGTGCTTATGTGATATCCAAATGTTTTTATCCAATGTTGTTCTACTTAACATATTTTCAATCTTAATCCACTTTTTTTCACTTTTTTCATTAACCCATTCTACCATCCGTGAAATAATTACTTATTTATAATATCTATTTATATATATGGGGTTGCATAACCTATATGTTTTTTTTTCTGGTAATTAGTGCAAATTTTAGTCTTGATTTTTTATTTTGCCATATGTATTTTATCATCATTGTTTTAATTATTCTGAAAAAACTCTGTGGTATAGCTATTGGTAACATTTGGAATTTCCATACTATTTTGGGAAGGATCACCGTTTTAAAGTATTTATCCTTCCTATCCATGATATAGATTGCAATGAGCCCCTCTTTAATTCCAATTTGATCTCATTCAGTAATGGGATATAACTTGTCAGCGGTAGGTCTCAATTTAATTCCTAGATATGGTAACTCTCTTTTCACCCATGTCCCTTTGTAGTGCAAGTTCTTCTTTTTTCCCTACTCCTCTATTTAATATTTCAGTTTTAATGAGGTTTATTTTAAAATTCGAGAGTTCGCCATATTTTTTATTTCTTTAATTATGTATGGCAGCATCACCCTTGGGTTGGTTACATACATAAGGACATTATCTGCGTATGCCGCAATTTTATATTCCTCTTTGCCCACCTTCGCCCCTCCTATATCCTGGTTATTTCGCAGGGTCGCTAGGAATGGTTCCATTGATATTACATATAGGAGTGGCGAGAGTGGACATCCCTGTCTCGTTCCATTATACATTTCAAAAGATGGTGACAACTTCCCATTGACTTTAACCATCGCCGCTGGCCGATTGTGCACATTTTTGATCCATCGCATGATTTTAGGTCCGAGTCCCAAATGTTGGAGAGTATCCATCATGAATCCCCAGTCTACCCTGTCAAATGCTTTTTCCGCATCAATTGACAGAAGTAGAGCTGGGGATCCCTTATTTTCCCTTTTTCGCAACATTAACACTGTTTTTATGCTATTGCCTCTGCCCTCTCTGCCAGGTACAAACCCAGTTTTATCTGGGTCCACCCACATAGCTTTCAATTTTTTCAGTCCTGTTGCAAGCATTTTCGTGTAGATTTTCGTATCAGCATAGGCCTATAATTGGCACAGATGGTTTTGTCTTTTCCCTCTTTGGGAATTATTGTGATATGAGCTAGTAGTGACTCTCGCCTTGTTTCTTCCTCTTCCCCTAACTTATTAAAGTAGTCGCACAACCTTGGGATCAGTTGGTTTTGAAATTTTTTATAATATTTGATCGTGAACCCATCTGGGCCTGGGCTTTTGCCTGTAGGGGTTTCTTTTAGGGTTATTTTAATTTCATCTTGCGCAATTGTTTTTTCCAATTCTGTCAGCTGTTCAACTTGTATTTTTGGTAATTTGGCCTTCATTAAATAGTCTTGTGTGTTTCTTTTCCTTAATTATTTTTCTTCTTGTGTCTCTTGATTTCTTATTGCATAAAGTGCACTATAATATGATTGGAAGGCCGATGCAATATCTGTTGTCTTATTTACCATTTCTCCTTTCTCATTTTTTATCTTTTCGATGTAATTTAAGGTCTTCCCTGGCTTATTACCCCATTTGTATCTCTCCTGTGACACTCTGTTGAACTCCTTCCTCGTTTCCTGTTCCATCAGATCTTTTAGTTGATCTCTTTTTATAATTAGAGTCCTATGGGTTTCTACTTCCGCTTGTTTTTTTATGTCTTTGTTCCAGATCGTATAGTTCTTTTACAATTTTCTCCACAGTGTTTTTTCTCTCCCTCTTTTTTCTTGCCCCAATAGAAATAAATTTTCCCCTTATGACCGTTTTATGTGCTTCCCATATTGTTGCTTTTGTTATTTCTGGCGTCTCATTCCTCAGGAAATATTGATTGATCTCTTCTATTATTGTCTTTTCTATTTCCTTGTCATCTATTAAATCCTCATTTAATCTCCATTGGGCTTTCCCGTAGGTTTCCCCTTGTAATTTCATCGTCATTGCAACTGGGGCATGGTCTGACACTGTTGTTATTCCTATTGTTGATTCCGTTACATCCTCCAGTGCTCTCTGCTCAACTAGGATGTGATCCAGCCTTGAATATGTGCCGTGTAGAATGTATAGTCTTTTGTATTTAGATGTTGGATTTTTCAGATGTCAACTAATTGATGTTCATGTATTTTTTTTTTTCTAATCCTTCTTAGTTGTTTGTATTCTCTATCCAAAACGACTGACTTAGTATCTAATTTATGGTCCATGGGGACATTAAAATCTCCACCTAGTATTAATTTGCCTTATTTAAATTCCATCAGATCGTTTAGTATTAATTTGCCTTGTTTAAATTTCATCAGATCGTTCAGTATTCCTACCAAATATTTTTTGGGACTCTTATTGGGGCAGTATACGCTTGCAAGCGTGTATTTCGTTCCCTGTAAGGTCCCTCTCAGAAAAAGGAAGCAGCCCTCTGGGTCGACATTTCTCTTTTCTTCTATAAAACAAAGGTTTTTCCCAAAGCCTATTGCTACTCCTTTTGCCCTCCTGATTGGGGAATCTCCATAATACCATATTGGGATATTCCTCGAGTATAATTTAACAATGGTTTCCTGTGCAATATGGGTCTCTTGTAGAAATATTATTTCTGCCGCATTTCTTTCTGTTTCTCGTAATACCCTATGTCTTTTCTCTGGGGAATTTAATCCTCGAACATTATATGTTAAAAATGTTATACTACTCATGTTTCTCTACTTCTCTCCAATTACCCCAATTTCCCCATATGGCACCCCCCCGGCGCCACCCCCCAGAAAAGAAGGGGGGGACCCAAGTGGGGAGGCACGGGGAACCTTTCATTTCAGGGCATTGAGGGCCGCAGCAGACCCGTCCGAGATTAACAGACCATTTCCCTCCCTGCAACTTCCCTTCCCTCCCCTCCCCTCCCCCTCGCCAACCCCCCTTTTGTTGTCTGTATTTTGACCTCATAGTCTTAGAGCAGATAATTTTTTTTTTGAGGGGTCTCTTTCCCCTCTGCTCTTTCTGGCCCAAGGTGGAATTCTACTTGGTGCACAGGGTCCTCCCGTCCTGTATTTAAAGAGGTGACCTCAGGGCCCGCCACATAACCCTGTCTCCATTTCCTCCATATTTCTCTCGTTCCTCCTCTCTTCCGTTCACCTCATCCCCTCCTGCCCTCCCCCCATCCAAGCCTCTTTACTTTTTATTTGGTTTTTGATATTAGGTCATTTTATTGTAGTTATAAACTAAAATATTCCGCGCTTAAGACAGTATGAAAAAGAACTGCAGCCCCCCCCCAAAAAATGGAAAAACACCGAGGTGAAATCCAAAGAAATGATTTAAAAAACTCTAATGGGGAATGTGGTGCTGTTCAAAGGCGTATAATAGTAGGGAGTGTGTGGTGATAATATTGTGAGAAAAACCATAAACAAAACATATTATGTGTATACCATAAAAAACATCACATGTTGTAAAAGATAAAAATAAAAGTAAAAATGCTTGGTAAATATTCATATAAAAGGTACATGCACTCAAACAAGTAAGTTCTCCCAATGTATAAATATGCGTAGTGGTGACGTGAGTGAGAAAAAATCCAAGAAAAAAACGCACAAAAGTATCTATAAGATGCACAAATAGCAACAATGGTGTAATAAATGATATATGTGATGGTGCTCCAAAATAGTTATGAAATAGGTCCAAATTGGGTGAGTGTCCAAAAAATGATAAAGTTCAACATAAAAAAGGAAAAAACCAGTGAAAAAAGTGTTATGGCACTCCAAAAAAGTTTTTTTGAAAGTTGTTATTGTGATTGTGGTTGTGGTTTAAAACTCTTCTTCTGGACCCCCTCTTGTGTCCCCACTCACCGGAAAACCCAACCCCTGCAGGGGTAATGGGCAAGTGAAATAAATCCACTGATGGAATTCAATCGGTGTCCCCTTCTACAGATCCGCGATCCCCTTCCTGTTGTGGGTTGTCACTGCTCCTTTAAAATAGTCCACCAGAGCGTGTCCGTATGCATGGAGAAAGAAGGAGCCAACTCCAGATGATCTCTAGATTATAAGAATGACACATTCTAACGAATGAGGTAAGTAAATGCCTGATGCCACTGTGTGTCTCCTGACCTCCAAGATGGATGGATCCGACAGCTCCCGGCTCAGCATCCCCACACCGCTCACTATTTTAAAGGAGCAGTGACAACCCACAACAGGAAGGGGATCGCGGATCTGTAGAAGGGGACACCGATTGAATTCCATCAGTGGATTTATTTCACTTGCCCATTACCCCTGCAGGGGTTGGGTTTTCCGGTGAGTGGGGACACAAGAGGGGGTCCAGAAGAAGAGTTTTAAACCACAACCACAATCACAATAACAACTTTCAAAAAAACTTTTTTGGAGTGCCATAACACTTTTTTCACTGTTTTTTTCCTTTTTTATGTAGAACTTTATCATTTTTTGGACACTCACCCAATTTGGACCTATTTCATAACTATTTTGGAGCACCATCACATATATCATTTATTACACCATTGTTGCTATTTGTGCATCTTATAGATACCTTTGTGCGTTTTTTTCTTGGATTTTTTCTCACTCACGTTACCACTACGCATATTTATACATTGGGAGAACTTACTTGTTTGAGAGCATGTACCTTTTATATGAATATTTACCAAGCATTTTTACTTTTATTTTTATCTTTTACAACATGTGATGTTTTTTATGGTATACACATAATATGTTTTGTTTATGGTTTTTCTCACAATATTATCACCACACACTCCCTACTATTATACGCCTTTGAACAGCGCCACATTTCCCATATTTTATTGTAGTTGCCCTAGTAGTCTGTTTCCTTGGGATCAACTGCCATTGTGCTTTGTCGTGTGTTGTTATTTTTTGCCTTGGAGTTGAATCTCTGATGTTTTCTGGTATTGGGATTTCCAACTTTTTGCAAAAATCGAGAATTTCTTCTATAAACCTCTAGCGGTGCATCCATTTCACCTGGCAATCAAACATGCGGGGAAGCCCCAATTATATTGAATCTCTTGTTCCTGTAACATTTTCAATAAAGGTTTTAATGTCCTTCTCCTTCTCAAGGTTTCTTGTGATAAATCTTGGAAGATTTGTATCGTCTTTTCTTCATATTCAATTGGTGACTTTCCCCTCAGGTTTCTCCAAATCTGTGTTTTTTCCTCCCAGTTTTCAAATCTGACAATTATGTCTCTTGGACTTTCCATCGGGAGCCCTTACGGTACTCTTATTCTGTGTATCTTTCAATTTTCATTAGGTTAATTTCTTCTTTTCCAAGCATTGGATTGAAAATCTTCCTTATTAAAGGGAGGAATCTAGTAATGGCGCCGACGAGGTGCACGCCGTAAGGAGTTCCCGGTCCCATCTCCTGTTCTCCTCTTCCTGCTAATGGACTATTTTTAAGGTGCCCCGCCCCCTCTCCTCTTCGCTCCATGAAAGCTTGTTAATTATCTCCCCTCACAGAAAGAAAAGAAAGCCTTGGCGTACCACTATGTGCCATGCTGGGCGACGAGGGAGCTCGCAGTTTTGTCTGTTGCGTTAGATTTGAATCCCCCGCTGCTGCGGGGTCATCTCCTTGCCCCTCCGTTTATCCTCTCTCTGTCGATGCGGGAGGATGAGGAACACGAGAGGGGCGTGTTTCCCCTCCTCTCCTCTCCTGCCTGCCTCCTGCCTGGATCATAGAATGTGAGGACATCTCGGCGACGCTTGGGCATCAGCACTTGGCCACTCGGAGGGGGTTAGAGGAGGTCGCCGAAGCGTGAGCGACAGGGCGAGTGCTACCGAGGGGAGCCGAGCGGACCCAAGCGGTGTGAAGAAGAACCGAGGGGAGGCTCGATTGTAAAGTGCCTGCTAGGAGAGATTCTGGGAGACAAGTTCCCCCACACCCCCAGATAAGACATGTACGGAGCTGGAAGGAAATGTAAGCGCAGGGCATACATGACGGGGTGGAAGGAACTACCAGACTGCAATAGGTTAAAGAGGGGATGGGACTGTTCAGAGAAAATAAACTGGCCCCTTACCTGATTGGAGGAGTTTAGTGCAGGATAGGGAGGAGCTGGAGTTAGTGAAGGGAGGAAGTAGGAGGCATCAGTTGCAGGTGGAAAGTCGGTGGTGGAACATCCCGCCCTCCCATCCTAGAGGAGAAGTTTGGAGGTACTTCATGTAAAACGTGTGGCGATTGGGGTCCTTGACGAAGGTACAAAAATTGAGGTATTTTGATAAAACGGTGGGACCCGTCTCAGGTATGGAGTCCTCCTGGTTTGTCTAGTTCAGTCTAGACTACCGGGTAGTAAGGTGGTAGGGGTCTGTGGTCAGTTAGTAAGTCCCCGAGGTGGTGTTGCGGCTGGGGACAGAATTTAACTTAGAGGTACCACAGATTCCAAAAGTTTGGAAGATGGTGTCGTCGAGGATCTACAATCATCTATTCATATAAGGTTTATGTTTAAATATGTTTTGAGTTAATAAAAGGCCAAGAGGCCATTTAAATCCAACACAGTGTCAGGGTCATTACTGGGGAGAAAAGGGAAGGGTGTTGGCAGGTACATAATTGAGTTGGGGCAGTAAGTTATCTGAACTACCCTAGTCAATTAAAAGTTCTACTTTCCTTTTTTCTTTTTTTTTGGACGTCTAAATGGACTTTTGTCACCTTGGACTTTAATTTAATTTAGCGCTGCACTATATCGACTTTCGAATTTCCGAATTTTCACATTTCCAAATTTTTGAATTTCTAATTTTCGAATTCCGAATTCCGAATTTCCCAATTTCTGAATTTTCGGATTCTGAATTACCGAATTTTTGAATTCCGAATTTCCGAATTTTCCGAAAATTCAGAAATTCAAAAATCCGAAAATTCGAAAATCTGAAAATAAGAAAGAAAATCAGTAAAATTAGAAATAATAACTAACTAATAATAACTAACTATTAAATTATAGGTATTGGAATTTCCTTTCAAATTTGGCTGTTTGTGAACGTAACGAATACAAATTTCTCTGAAGTTATGAATTATCCGAAATAACGAATGCTGCATCTAAACAAATGGAATGGAACAAATTAATAATAAATAATAATAATAATAAAAAGGTTTTATTATTATTATTATTGGTATTTATTATTATTAGATCGTTACGTTCTATTCGTTTAGATACGGCATTCGTTATTTCAGATTCAATTCTTTCAAATACGTTCACTAACAGCCAAATTTGAAAGGAAATTCCAATACCTATAATTTAAATTTTTTTTATTAGTTAGTTATTATTTCAGATTTTCAGGTTTTTGAATTTTCACATTTTCATTCTTTTGAATGTTCAGATTTTCATTCTTATTTTTGGATTTTCAAATTTTAAAATTTCCAAATTTCGGTATTTTCTAATTTTGAATTTCCTAATTTCAAATTTCCGAATTTCCGAATTTCCAAAATTCCGAATTTCTGAATTTACGAATTTCCAAAATTTTTGAATTTCAGAATTTCCAATTTCTGAAATTCCAAATTTTAGACTTTTCAAAAATTCAGAAATTTGAAAATCCGGACATTCAAAATTTGGAAATTCGGAGATTTGGAATTTCGGAAATTGAAAAATTCAGAAATTAACAAATTTGTCAAAATTCTTTAAAAAATGAATTCGGAACTAAATGAATTTCACATGCGTAGGACTGAGCATTAAAGGCTGGACAGCAAAAATGTCACATATTTCTGGTATCATTTTCAGGTATCATCTTGAACTTTTTCACTTTTTTGGGGGGGGGACTGTTTCCTGTGGGCCCCCCCCTTGTAATCATATACACTTTTTGCGATTCGGCACTGCGTCGCTTTAACTGACAATTGCGCGGCCCTGCGATGTTTCACCCAAACAAGATTGATGTCCTTTTTTCCCCACAAATAGTGCTTTCTTTTGGTGGTATTTGATCACCTCTGCTGTTTTTATTTTTTGCGCTATAAAAAAAAAAAAAAAGCAACAATTTTGAAAAAAAACAAATTATTTTTTACTTTTTGCTATAATAAATATCCCCAAAAAATATATAAAAAAATATTCTTTTCCTCAGTTTAGGCCGATATGTATTATTCTACATATTTATGGTAGAAAAAAAAAAAAAATAACAATAATCGTATATTGATTGGTTTGCGCAAAAGTTATAGCGCCTACAAAATAGAGGATAGTTTTATGGCATTTTTACTATTTTTTTTTTTACTAGTAATGGCGATGATCTGTGATTTTTATCGTGACTGCGACATTATGGTGGACACATCGGACAATTTTGACACATTTTTGGCACCATTGGCATATATACAGCGATCAGTGCTATAAAAATGCATTGATTACTGTAAAAATGTCACTGGCAGGGAAGGGGTTAACACTAGGGGGGCGATCGAGGGGTTAATTGTGTTCCCTAGTGTGTGTTCTAACTGAAGGGGGGAGTGGACTTTGTAGGGGAAGAGATGGATCGCTGTTTATACTCTGTATGAACACACGATCTGTCACTTCTCCCCTCAGAGAACCGGAAACTGTGTTTACACACACAGATCCTGGTTCTCCGTGTGCCCCGAGCGATCGCGGGAGCCTGGCGGTGATCGCGACTGCCGATCACTTGCATCGGCTCCGTGGGCGAGCAGGGGGCGCGCGTGCCTCCGGCACCGCGTGAGCTCCCCTAGTGGACAAAAAGGGAACCGACGTAACATGATGGCGATTTGCGCAGCCCAGCCATGTTGCCGCATTATAACTGCTGCGGCTGGTCGGCAAGCGGTTAAGGAAAAAAAAAAGGAGAAAAAGGGCCAGAACAAAACACTGTTAGAAAGTAGTACACTCTCAGAATCCAGAATAGATCAGGACCCTGAGTTGGACGCACGCGCAAGAAGAGAGGAGGGACAACAGAAGACAGCTCCATTGGCAACAAAAACGGATATGGAAATAATGTTTGCGGCCCTGGAAAATAGAAATGGCAACAATACATAAAGATCTAGGCCATATGCTCTCAAGTGTAGAGGAAGTGGAGAAAAAGGTGGATTCCCACCCAAGTGCGATAAAAGTGCTAAAAGAAGAAATAAAGAAACATTAAAAAAAGACCAACAGGAACAAGCATACAGATTAGAAGATCAAGAAAACAGATACCGAAGGAAAAACGTAAGAATTCGAGGTCTCCCTGAACTCACTCACTCAGACAGAAAACTTAGCAGGATAGAAAGAATATAACGCTCTTCCGATATTCAAATTTCAAATAGAATAAATCAGAATTCGATTTGAACGTTCCAAATTCGAATTTGGAAGATTTGAATCAAATTCGAAAAACAAATCAACAAAATTAAACTAAACTAATTCCAAAAACGAATAAAACGAATTTAACTAAACAAAATTATTTAAATAATGAATCAAAATCAAAGGAATTTTTTTCGTTCTGCACATTTCTATTCCTAAACGCCTTTCCTCCTGGTAGCAGTGTTTTGTCAGAATAGAAGCGCATTACGCGTGTAAATGCGTCTAGACATGTTTAGGCACGTCAAGGACTTGGGTGTTCATTTATTTAACCGCTTGCTGACCGTCCGCCGCAGTTATACTGCGGCAGAATGGCACAGGCAGGCGAATCGCCGCCATGGTACGTCGGTACCATAGACGGCCACTAGGGGGCGTGTGCGCGCCAACTGGGGCGCGCGTTTGTGCCCCCTTCTCACCAACAGATCTGATGCAAGTGCCCGCCGGGCTCCCGCGATCACTCGGGGCACACGGAGAACCGGGAGCTGTGTGTGTATGTAAACACACAGTTTCCGGTTCTCTGAGGGGAGAAGAGACTGATTGTCTGTTCATACAGAGTATGAACAGAGATCTGTCATCTCCCCCTGCACAGTCCCCTCCCCCCCTTCAGTTAGAACGCGTACTAGGACACACATTAACCCCTTCACTGCCCCCTAGTGTTAACCCCTTCACTGCCAGTGACATTTTTACAGTAATCAATGCATTTTTAATCGCATTGATCGCTGTATTAATGCTAATGGTGCCAAAAATGTGTCAAAATTGTCCGATCTGTCCGCCATAATGTCGCAGTCACAATAAAAATCACTGATCGCCGCCATTACTAGTAAAAAAAAAATAATTATTAATAAAAATGCCGGAAAACTATCCCTTATATTGTAGACGCTATAACTTTTGCGCAAGCAAATCAATATACGCTTATTGCCATTTTTTTACCAAAAATATGTAGAAGAATACATATCGGCCTAAACTGAGGAAAAAAAATGTTTTTTTATATAATTTTTGGGGATATTTATTATAGCAAAAAGTAAAAAAAAACTGCGTTTTTTCCAAAATTGTCGCTCTTTTTTTGTTTATAGCGCAAAAAATAAAAACCACAGAGGTGATCAAATACCACCCAAAGAAAGCTCTATTTGTGGGGAAAAAAAGATCTTCGATTTTGTTTGGAAGCCACGTCGCACGACCGTGCAACTGTCAGTTAAAGTGACGCTGCGCCGAATCGCAAAAAGTGCTCTTGTCTTTGGCCAGCCAAATGGTCCGGGGCTGAAGCAGTTAATTGGCCAGAATTAGGGTGGCACCAATACTGGTATCGATATCTGTGCCGATACTAAGCGTTTGCACGAGTACCGGTACTCCGATACCTGAAGCTGATACTTTCAGGCTCGGTTCTTTCAGCTGTCAGCGAGACTCCCCCACTGACAGCTGAAATGTAAAAAAAAAAAAAGACGGCAATTATCGGTTGTTAAGGAGCGGGGCCGCCGTGTCCTTAACAACTGGTGACTCATTCAGCTGTCAGTGGGGTTCCCCTGTTGACAGCTGAAGTGTAAACAAAGTCCCGGCATTTGGAGCTGTCGGAAAAAAAAAAACAAAAGCAGCCAGGCAATGTTTATCAACAACATAGCTGAGCCCTGAAACAGAAAGATAAGAAGAAACTTTGTTTCTTTTTGTATCTTTCTGTTTATACATCTACAGATCAAAGGGATGAACTTTGATTTGCAGATGAAGTCAGCTTAAAGAGGAACTTCAGTCTGCTCAAATAATTTGTAATAACAAAAAAAAAAAGATCTTTGCCATTCTGAAGCTTCCCCCCAACCACTTTGCGTATTATTTTATATATACTGTGATTCTGTACTTGCCAAATAGGCTGCAAAAATCTCCCTCCACTGAGTCTGGCTGCGGCCATTTTAACTGTGGGCAGCTGAAGCTGCTGCCTGTTCACTTCCTGGATTTACACAGAGGCACACCTCCAGCTCTGCAGCTCTCATTGGCCCTCTTATGACTCATCCCCCCCTCCCTTCCTGGCAAACTCTCAGGAGAGTGATAGAGAGAGCTGTGCATGATGTCATAAGCCTAGGCCAATGACCAGACAAGAAACAGGAAGTGGGCTGTATAAGGGATTTACTGGGAGAAAAAAAAAAATGTTTTACTATCCAAAGTTAAAACAACAACAAGGGCAGAAGATTTAATAGATGGAAAGATGGAAAAATTACTGAAGGTCCGATTTAAAGCAACCTGTCAAGTAAGAAAAAAAATATTTTATTGTTTTTATTAACCACTTAAGGACCATAAGGATTTTCGCCCTTAATGACCGGGCCATTTTTTGTGATTCGGCACTGCGTCATTTTAACTGACAATTGCGCGGTCGTGCGGCGTTGTACCCAAACAAAATTGATGTCCTTTTTTTCCATAAATAGAACTTTCTTTTGGTGGTATTTGATCACCTCTGCGGTTTTTATTTGTTGCGCTATAAACATAAAAAGAGCGGCAATTAAAAAATATATATAAATTTTTTATTTTTTTTTACTTTTTGCTATAATAAATATCCCCCAAAAAATATAAAAAAAACCACGAATGTATTCATCAGTTTAGGCTGATATTTATTCTTCTACATATTTTTGATAAAATCGCAATAAGCGTATATTGATTGGTTTGCGCAAAAGTTATAGCGCCTACAAAATAGGGGATAGATTTATGGCATTTTTATTAATATTTCTTTTTTTTTTACTAGTAATGGCGGCGATCTATGATTTTTAGCGGGACTGCAACATTGCGGCGGAAAGATCGGACATTTTTGACACTTTTTTTGGGACCAGGGACATTTATACAGCGATCAGTGCTATAAAAAAACACAGATTACTGTATAAATGACACTGGCAGGGAAGGGGTTAACACTAGGAGGGCGATCAAGGGGTTAAGTGTTCCCTGGGAGGTGTTTCTAACAGTGGGGGGGGAGGGGACTGACCGGAGGAGAGAGATCGCTGTTCCTGATCACTAGGAACAGACGATCACTCAGTACTCCAATGACAGAACGGGGATCTGTCTGTTTACAGTGACAGTTCCCCATTCTGGCTCCCTGTGGAGCGATCGCGGGTGGCCGGCGGGACATCGCGGCCGCTGGCCACGCGCATCAGCGCCACACCTGCTATAGCTGTACGGACGTAGAGCTACGGCAATTCGTGGGAACGAGCCGACCTGCCGCTGTATAATGGCGGCAAAACGGTTAAAATGCTCTTCTGTTTTAACCCCTTATTAACCCTTAATTCACTCTCATCAGCCTCAATTATCTCCTTATTCTCCTTCTCCATTTAATTATTATTTTCCTGCTGATTTTTTTCTTCACTTCTATCTTATAAACTAATAATAAATAAACTTTTTTCTGTTTGCTAATATTTTTACACCTTTAACAAATATTTACACGTTTCACATTGAAAAAAGCGCAAAATGTAAAATAAAATAAAAAAAAAGTTTATTTCATTTGTAAATAACTTTTCAATGCTTTATACCAGAGGCCTCCAAACTTTCTAAACAAAGGTTCACTGTGACCATTGGAAGTACAAAATGCCCCAACCTCAGTGGGAGGGAACAACCCCCCATCATTGGTGTCATTGGGAGGAATTGTGCCTCATTGTTGGTGTCATTGGGAGGAACTGTGCCTCATTGTTGGTGTCATTGGGAGGAATTGTGCCCCATCATTGGTGTCAATGGGAGGAATTGAGCCCCATTGTTGGTGTCAATGCGAGGAATTGTGCCCCATTGTTGGTGTCAATGGGAGGAATTGTTCCCCATTGTTGGTGTCATTGGGAGGAATTGAGCCCCATCATTGGTGTCAATGGGAGAAATTGTGCCCCATTGTTGGTGTCAATGGGAGGAATTGAGCCCCATTGTTGGTGTCAATGGGAGGAATTGTGCCCCATTGTTGGTGTCAATGGGAGGAATTGTTCCCCATTGTTGGTGTCATTGAGAGGAATTGAGCCCAATCACTGGTGTCAATGGGAGAAATTGTGCCCCATTGTTGGTGCCATTGGGAGGAATTGAGCCCCATCATTGGTGTCAATGGGAGGAATTGAGCCCCATTGTTGGTGTCAATGGCAAGGAATTGTGCCCCATTGTTGGTGTCAATGGGAGGAATTGAGCCCCATTGTTGGTGTCAATGGGAGGAAATGTGCCCCATTGTTGGTGTCATTGGGAGGAATTGTGCCTCATTGTTGGTGTCATTGGGAGGAATTGTGCCTCATTGTTGTTGTCAATGGGAGGAATTGTGCCCAATTGTTGGTGTCAATGGGAGGAATTGTGCCCCATTGTTGGTGTCAATGGCAAGGAATTGTGCCCCATTGTTGGTGTCAATGGGAGGAATTGTGCCCCATTGTTGGTGTCATTGGGAGGAATTAAGCCTCATCATTGGTGTCATTGGGAGGAATTAAGCCTCATCATTGGTGTCATTGGGAGGAACTGTGCCCCATTGTTGGTGTCAATGGGAGGAATTGTGCCCCATTGTTGGTGTCATTGGGAGGAATTGAGCCCCATCATTTGTGTCAATGGGAGGAATTGTGCCCCATTGTTGGTGTCAATGGGAGGAATTGTGCCCCATTGTTGGTGTCATTGGGATGAATTGTGCCCCATTGTTGGTGTCAATGGGAGGAATTGTGCCCCGTTGTTGGTGTCATTGGGAGGAATTGAGCCCCATTGTTGGTGTCAATGGGAGGAATTGAGCCCCATTGTTGGTGTCATTGGGAGGAATTGTGCCTCATTGTTGTTGTCATTGGGAGGAATTGAGCCCCATCATTGGTGTCAATGGGAGGAATTGAGCCCCATTGTTGGTGTCAATGGGAGGAATTGTGCCCCGTTGTTGGTGTCAATGGGAGTAATTGAGCCCCATCGTTGGTGTCATTGGGAGGAATTGTGCCCCATCATTGGTGTCATTGGGAGGAGATGTGCCCTAACATTGGTTTCATTGTGCCCCACTGTTGGTGTCATTGGGGGGGGAATTGCGCCCTTCATTGGTGACAGTGAATAAAATAGCACCCCAAGGGCCAGAAAAAAACAAACGGGGGGCTGCATCCGCCCCTAACCCCCCCCCCCCCCCCCCCCCCGGGCTGCAGTTTGGAGACCACTGCTTTATCCCATTGCTGACAGCTGAGGTGTAAACGAAACAGTTGCGGTAGGTATTGGTAATTGGTGTTGGCGAGTACTAAAAAAAAGTATCGGTACTCGTTAAAAAAAACAAAAAAATGGTATGGGTGCATCCCTAGCCAGAATAATAAGTCTGGGATTAGGGCGCTGTGATGTTTTCAGGAACCAATGTACAGCACCCTGCTGGCCCCTCCCACCAGCCATGATCTGCCTGCAGTGCATAGAGGAGCACAGGGACCCAGTGTTCATTGGGTCTTAAATAAGTTATGTATTAAAACGGAATTTAAAAATGTAATAAGTATGTTGCTTGGGGGGGGGGGGGGGTTGGTCAAAAAATAAGCAGATTGAAATACATCTTTACCTATCCGGGGCTCTGTACAATGTCATCCACAATGTAGAGTACGTGAGAGTGCGGCGCCCCCTATCTGGGCACAGGGTGTCGCCTTATCAATGTAAATGATATATTAAAGGAAGTGTCCATTATAAAGAATGGTGTGAAAGCCGTCTGAGTAAACACTGCGGCTTTATGTCTGGAGGGAGGGGCCGTATTGTTGTAATGGAAACTAAACACTCATTAATTCCTTCCTTCTCCGTTATCCCCGCCGGATTCTCAGCCCCCCTCCCCCCCACTTTACATTTACTGTATATATAAACTGCTGTATATTTCAATTGGAATATTTATCTCTGAGCCAAAAAAAATATATATGTATTTGAAGTGACTTTATAACATCTATAACAATGTATCAGATCCTAAAGGGAAGTCAACAGCTGATAGGGGGATTCCGGGACGTCATGAATATGAGGCATATGAGGGCTGCTAAGGCTGAATCAGAGCATAAAGGAGTCAGAGGAACACTTCCAGGTATTTATTACCTCTCACAGGGGTCACAGTGCCCACCCTAACCATGCCTTCACCTGCTTTTCTCTCCAGAAGGACGGCACCAGCTTTGCTCAGGCATCATCCAGGGTCACCATGTACTTCCTGGACTGAGATGTAGATTCAGTCGCGAAAATATTGGTGCCTATGCAGCTCTTAGCTGTGTTCACAAATGTCTGACACAGCTCAGCCCCTGCTGCTGCCTCTCACCTTGCTACAAAGTTACACTGCACAGTCCGAGTGATCACTGGGGAACAGAAGACTAGGGAAAGGCTTCCTCCTCTCTGCAGCAGACTGATGAAATCATCTTTCTTCAGTTTGTGAATAACCAGGAAGCCGCTCAGCACAGAGCACTTCCCATTCATTCACTGAGGCTGCAGAGAAAGGGACTGGAGAATCTCCGTCCTCACTTCCTTTCCCTGTCTCAAAAGTGAGAAATCAGAAGTCTACTGACACCACCCACTGCTCTACTGACATCGTCCACTGCCCTACTGACACCGTCCACTGCCCTACTGACACCATCCTCTGCCCTACTGACACCATCCACTGCTCTACTGACACCATCCACTGCCCTACTGACACCGTCCACTGCCCTACTGACACCATCCTCTGCCCTACTGACACCATCCACTGCTCTACTGACACCATCCACTGCCCTACTGACACCATCCACTGCCCTACTGACACCGTCCACTGCCCTACTGACACCATCCTCTGCCCTACTGACACCGTCCACTGCCCTACTGACACCATCCACTGCTCTACTGACACCATCCACTGCCCTACTGACACCGTCCACTGCCCTACTGACACCATCCTCTGCCCTACTGACACCGTCCACTGCCCTACTGACACCATCCACTGCCCTACTGACACCATCCACTGCCCTACTGACACCATCCACTGCTCTACTGACACCATCCACTGCTCTACTGACACCATCCACTGCCCTACTGACACCGTCCTCTGCTCTACTGACACCATCCACTGCTCTACTGACACCATCCACTGCTCTACTGACACCATCCACTGCCCTACTGACACCGTCCTCTGCTCTACTGACACCATCCACTGCCCTACTGACACCGTCCACTGCCCTACTGACACCATCCTCTGCCCTACTGACACCATCCACTGCTCTACTGACACCATCCACTGCCCTACTGACACCATCCACTGCCCTACTGACACCGTCCACTGCCCTACTGACACCATCCTCTGCCCTACTGACACCGTCCACTGCCCTACTGACACCATCCACTGCTCTACTGACACCATCCACTGCCCTACTGACACCGTCCACTGCCCTACTGACACCATCCTCTGCCCTACTGACACCGTCCACTGCCCTACTGACACCATCCACTGCCCTACTGACACCATCCACTGCCCTACTGACACCATCCACTGCTCTACTGACACCGTCCACTGCTCTACTGACACCATCCACTGCCCTACTGACACCATCCACTGCCCTACTGACACCATCCACTGCTCTACTGACACCGTCCACTGCTCTACTGACACCACCCACTGCCCTACTGACACCATCCACTGCCCTACTGACACCATCCACTGCCCTACTGACACCATCCACTGCCCTACTGACACCATCCACTGCTCTACTGACACCGTCCACTGCTCTACTGACACCACCCACTGCCCTACCGACACCGTCCACTGCCCTACTGAAATCATCCACTGCTCTACTGACACCGTCCACTGCTCTACTGACACCGTCCACTGCTCTACTGACACCATCCACTGCCCTACTGACACCGTCCACTGCTCTACTGACACCATCCACTGCCCTACTGACACCATCCACTGCCCTACTGACACCGTCCACTGCTCTACTGACACCATCCACTGCCCTACTGATACCATCCATTGCCCTACTGACACCATCCACTGCTCTACTGACACCATCCACTGCCCTACTGACACCGTCCTCTGCTCTACTGACACCATCCATTGCTCTACTGACACCGTCCACTGCTCTACTGACACCATCCACTGCCCTACTGACACCATCCACTGCCCTACTGACACCGTCCACTGCTCGACTGACACCATCCACTGCTCTACTGACACCATCCACTGCCCTACTGACACCATCCACTGCCCTACTGACACCATCCACTGCTCTACTGACACCATCCACTGCCCTACTGACACCGTCCACTGCCCTACTGACACCGTCCACTGCTCTACTGACACCGTCCTCTGCTCTACTGACACCGTCCACTGCCCTACTGACACCATCCACTGCTCTACTGACACCATCCACTGCTCTACTGACACCGTCCACTGCTCTACTGACATCATCCACTGCTCTACTGACACCGTCCACTGCCCTACTGACACCATCCACTGCTCTACTGACACCATCCACTGCCCTACTGACACCATCCACTGCCCTACTGACACCGTCCACTGCCCTACTGACACCATCCACTGCTCTACTGACACCGTCCACTGCTCTACTGACACCATCCACTGCTCTACCGACACCGTCCACTGCCCTACTGACACCGTCCTCTGCTCTACTGACACCATCCATTGCTCTACTGACACCGTCCACTGCTCTACTGACACCATCCACTGCCCTACTGACACCATCCACTGCCCTACTGACACCGTCCACTGCTCGACTGACACCATCCACTGCTCTACTGACACCATCCACTGCCCTACTGACACCATCCACTGCCCTACTGACACCATCCACTGCTCTACTGACACCATCCACTGCCCTACTGACACCGTCCACTGCCCTACTGACACCGTCCACTGCTCTACTGACACCGTCCTCTGCTCTACTGACACCGTCCACTGCCCTACTGACACCATCCACTGCTCTACTGACACCATCCACTGCTCTACTGACACCGTCCACTGCTCTACTGACATCATCCACTGCTCTACTGACACCGTCCACTGCCCTACTGACACCATCCACTGCTCTACTGACACCATCCACTGCCCTACTGACACCATCCACTGCCCTACTGACACCGTCCACTGCCCTACTGACACCATCCACTGCTCTACTGACACCGTCCACTGCTCTACTGACACCATCCACTGCTCTACCGACACCGTCCACTGCTCTACCGACACCATCCATTGCCCTACTGATACCATCCACTGCTCTACTGACACCATCCACTGCCCTACTGACACCATCCACTGCTCTACTGACACCATCCACTGCCCTACTGACACCGTCCACTGCCCTACTGACACCGTCCACTGCTCTACTGACACCGTCCTCTGCTCTACTGACACCGTCCACTGCCCTACTGACACCATCCACTGCTCTACTGACACCATCCACTGCTCTACTGACACCGTCCACTGCTCTACTGACATCATCCACTGCTCTACTGACACCGTCCACTGCCCTACTGACACCATCCACTGCTCTACTGACACCATCCACTGCCCTACTGACACCATCCACTGCCCTACTGACACCGTCCACTGCCCTACTGACACCGTCCACTGCCCTACTGACACCGTCCACTGCCCTACTGACACCATCCACTGCTCTACTGACACCGTCCACTGCTCTACTGACACCATCCACTGCTCTACCGACACCGTCCACTGCTCTACTGACACCATCCATTGCCCTACTGATACCATCCACTGCTCTACTGACACCGTCCTCTGCTCTACTGACACCGTCCACTGCCCTACTGACACCATCCACTGCTCTACTGACACCATCCACTGCTCTACTGACACCGTCCACTGCTCTACTGACATCATCCACTGCTCTACTGACACCGTCCACTGCCCTACTGACACCATCCACTGCTCTACTGACACCATCCACTGCCCTACTGACACCATCCACTGCCCTACTGACACCGTCCACTGCCCTACTGACACCGTCCACTGCCCTACTGACACCATCCACTGCTCTACTGACACCGTCCACTGCTCTACTGACACCATCCACTGCTCTACCGACACCGTCCACTGCTCTACTGACACCATCCATTGCCCTACTGATACCATCCACTGCTCTACTGATACCATCTACTGCTCTACTGACACCATCCACTGCTCTACTGACACCGTCCACTGCTCTACTGACATCATCCACTGCTCTACTGACACCGTCCACTGCCCTACTGACACCATCCACTGCTCTACTGACACCATCCACTGCCCTACTGACACCATCCACTGCCCTACTGACACCGTCCACTGCCCTACTGACACCGTCCACTGCCCTACTGACACCATCCACTGCTCTACTGACACCGTCCACTGCTCTACCGACACCATCCACTGCTCTACCGACACCGTCCACTGCTCTACTGACACCATCCATTGCCCTACTGATACCATCCACTGCTCTACTGATACCATCCACTGCTCGACTGTCACCATCCACTGCTCTACTGACACCGTCCACTGCCCTACTGACACCGTCCACTGCCCTACTGACACCATCCACTGCCCTACTGATACCATCCACTGCTCTACTGACACCATCCACTGCTCTACTGACACCATCCACTGCCCTACTGACACCATCCACTGCCCTACTGATACCATCCACTGCTCTACTGACACCATCCACTGCTCTACTGACACCATCCACTGCCCTACTGACACCATCCACTGCCCTACTGATACCATCCACTGCTCTACTGACACCGTCCACTGCTCTACTGACACCATCCATTGCCCTACTGATACCATCCACTGCTCTACTGACACCATCCACTGCCCTACTGATACCATCTACTGCTCTACTGACACCATCCACTGCCCTACTGACACCATCCACTGCCCTACTGACACCATCCACTGCTCTACTGACACCATCCACTGCCCTACTGACACCATCCACTGCCCTACTGACACCATCCACTGCCCTACTGACACCGTCCACTGCTCTACTGACACCATCCACTGCCCTACTGACACCATCCACTGCCCTACTGACACCGTCCACTGCTCTACTGACACCGTCCACTGCCCTACTGACACCGTCCACTGCCCTACTGACACCGTCCTCTGCTCTACTGACACCGTTCACTGCCCTACTGACACCATCCACTGCTCTACTGACACCGTTCACTGCTCTACTGACACCATCCACTGCTCTACTGACACCATCCACTGCTCTACTGACACCGTCCACTGCTCTACTGACACCGTCCACTGCCTTACTGACACCGTCCACTGCCCTACTGACACAATCAGTATACATACACATGCACACACACATATGCGTTTGAGCTTTGAGATGCACACCTATGACAGTGGAAGCGGGCTGACGGTGGCGCACATGCTTGCCACAGACCCGGCGGAAGTGTGGGGTGACATACTAGCTATGTGATCCGGCTGTACAGTCGGCAAGGGGTTAATTCGGCCGGATCACCGGCTGAAAATAGAAGAAAGAAAGCCTAAAAGAGGAAAACGAATGCAGCCGTCACATCTGAGAATGGATAAAGCTGCGATATAATAAATGTTTGCTTTTGGGTTTATTACCGCTCTATAAGTGAAGGGATTGTATTTGGGGATGGTGGCGGCTCCGTACATTCTGAGGTTCTTCTATCTCCTCGCCCATTAGCCTCGGATAACGAGGAGAATAACCACATCTGTTTACAGGAGAAAAACATATTAAAAATGGAGAAGGAAAAAAAAAAAAAAAGAAGCATTGAAAAGGTGGAAATGTCAAGTCATGCAGATGATTAGAGTGATGTCAGTGTGACTACATATTAATTGGAAACAATGTATCCATCAGCGAGAACATGACAAGTAATAAAGGAAGTTAATAAAGAAGAAATGATCTAATTGGCGGTGAAGCTCGGTGGCAGTTCTCGGGCGGGGGAGACATAATGAGTCTGTTAGAGATCACAGACCTTTCAAACCTTTCTCGTGACAATTAGCTGAGACGACACGCGTCAGGAGGATTAACTCCTAATGCCGATGTTGGAGGGTCGATTTAAATCCTCGGCGGTGGGTTAACGCACGCACGTTGCGCTAGGGGGGGCGCTATAATGCAGTTGTATTGCCTTAGGTCTCATTCATGGGGGAGGCCAGGGGCGGTAAAAACAGGCAGTTGAGCTGTGCTACCTCCCCCTCTAACTGCCCACCTAAGGGCCCATTCACACTAGCAGTTGAGGGGGTGGGAGAACCCTGTGCTTTTACCACCCCCACTCCCAAACGCTACTCCATTTAACTGCAGTAAGGGGGTGTAGACATGCACTGATGAGGAGGCACTAATATGCAGCACTGATGGGCACTGATAGGTGGCACTGATGAGAACAGATAGGTGGCACTGATGAGAACAGATAGGTGGCACTCATATGCAGCACTGATGGGCACTGATAGGTGGCACTGATGAGAACAGATAAGTGGCACTCGTATGCAGCACTGATATGCAGCACTGATGGGCACTGATAGGCAGCACTGATGAGAACAGATAGGTGGCACTCATATGCAGCACTGATGGGCACTGATAGGTGGCACTGATGAGAACAGATAAGTGGCACTGATGGGCACTGATATGCAGCACTGATGGGCACTGATATGCAGCACTGATGGGCACTGATAGGCAGCACTGATGAGAACAGATAGGTGGCACTCGTATGCAGCACTGATGGGCACTGATAGGTGGCACTGATGGGAACTGATAGGTAGCAATGGGGGGCAGTGATAGGTAGCAATGAGGGGCACTGACAGATGGCAATGATGGGCACTGATAGGAGGCACTGATATGCAGCACTAAGGGGCACTGATAGGCAGCACTGATGGGCACTGATAGGCGGCACTGATATGCAGCACTGATGGGCACTTATAGGTGGCACTCATATGCAGCACTGATGGGTACTGATAGTTGGCACTGATGGGCACTGATAGGCGGCACTGATATGCAGCACTGATGGGCACTTATAGGTGGCACTCATATGCAGCACTGATGGGGACTGATAGTTGGCACTGATGGGCACTGATAGGCGGCAATGAGGGGCACTGATAGGCAGCAATGATGGATGGCTAAGAAAAAAAAAAAAAAAAACGCATCTATTTCCCAATCTCGCACATGTGCAGTAATGACACTGCGCAGGTGCAGTTTGTTCACTACAGGTTGCCATAGCAATGGCGGCGGTGGCAGGAGTAGCCGCCCCGTTGTTATGGCAACCTGTCAATCGCATTCCAACCCGGAAGGCAAGACAAGTGCAACCCGAAAGGCCCACATTACATAAACACAGCGCCCCCCATGTGATCGTCTACGTATGAACACCGAGGCTGCAAGTCCTCCCGGCAGATCCCAATCTTAAAAAAAATGGCGCCTAACTCCTCCTCCCGATCGTATCATTTCCGGTCTCCAAATACCACAATATTTAACTAGTTCGGCTTCCCAAAGACTCCTGGGATAGATGACTCCGATATCCCAGAAATCAATGGGAATCACCCAATGATGTCAGCGCCTAGGCGGCGGAGACCTGGAAGTTCCCGCCTGGATATACACTGTATTGTCAAAAGTATTGGGACACCTGCCTTTACACACACATGAACTTTAATGGCATCCCAGTCTTAGTCCGTAGGGTTCAATATTGAGTTGGCTCCGCCCTTTGCAGCTATAACAGCTTCAACTCTTCTGGGAAGGCCGTCCACAAGGTTTAGGAGTGTGTCTATGGGAATGTTTGACCATTCTTCCAGAAGCGCGTTTGTGAGGTCAGGCACTGATGTTGGATGAGAAGGCCCGGCTCACAGTCTCCGCTCGAATTCATCCCAAAGGTGTTCTGTCGGGTTGATGTCAGGACTCTGTGCAGGTCAGTCAAGTTCCTCCACCCCAAACTCGCTCATCCTTGTCTTTATGGACCTTGCTTTGTGCACTGGTGCGCAGTCATGTTGGAACAGGAAGGGGCCATCCCCAAACTGTTCCCACAAAGTTGGGAGCATAAAATTGTCCAAAATGTCTTGGTATGCTGACGCCTTAAGAGTTCCCTTCACTGGAACTAACGGGCCAAGCCCAACCCCTCAAAAACAACCCCCCACACCATAATCTCCCCTCCACCAAATGATTTGGACCAGTGCACAAAGCAAGGTCCATAAAGACATGGATGAGCGAGTTTGGGGTGGAGGAACTTGACTGGCCTGCACAGAGTCCTGGCCAGTGGCAGTTGGTGGCATATTTTTTTTTTGGGGGGGGGGGCTCACTCCTAGGCGGCCAATAGGATTGGCTCTCCTTTCGGACAATCGGGTGATGGGTCTCAGGACCCCCTTCCTGATTGGCCGGGAGGAGACTCAGCAAGACAATAGCGAATATTTATTCGCTATTGTCACACAAGTGGGTGGGCTCAGGGCATAGTGCTCTGCGCCCCGAGCCCACCCTTTTTTGGGGCCTATTAGAGCCTCAGGCTGTAATCACGTTCGTCTAGAAAAAAAAAAAGAAATCTGTGCGTCCAACATCCTGCATGTAGATTAGGGGGCCGGACGCATGGATTGGGGGGGGCGGCGCCCTTGCACTCTGTATTACGGGCCCACCACTGGTCCTGACCTCAACCCGATAGAACACCTTTGGGATGAATTCGAGCGGAGACTGCGAGCCAGGCCTTCTCATCCAACATCAGTGCCTGACCTCATAAATCCTCTTCTGGAAGAATGGTCAAACATTCCCATAGACACACTCCTAAACCTTGTGGACGGCCTTCCCAGAAGAGTTGAAGCTGTTATAGCTGCAAAGGGCGGAGCCAACTCAATATTGAACCCTACGGACGAAGACTGGGGTGCCATTAAAATTCATGTGCGTGTAAAGGCAGGTGTCCCAATACTTTTGACAACACAGTGTATAAAAAAACAAAACGGTATTTATCAAAAAAAAAAAAAAGAAAATACTGTGTATCCATTTACAAATGTACACCAGGTGGGCATTGAGAAACAATAAACTAGAAAAAGGGGTGGAGCTCCGCTTTAACAGGTCCTCCTAGGAGCCGCTGCACTACCTCTGATCCCCTATAGAGGGCCAAAGAGCCAGAAACCTCTCTAGGCTCTCAGAGTGATATTCTTTCTGCACATCCCCGGGGGATAAAATATTAAATATTACTGCAGAGTTCAGTTTTTAATCTTCCTCAGATCTGCGCGGTGAAGATCTGAAGAACTTCTTTTTTTTTTTTTTTTCGGTTCCTGCAATTCAGGATTTGGCAGCGATGGAGGGAAGCTGTATTGCACTCTCAGATATAAATATTTTGACTTCTTCTCATAAAGTTTATATGAAAGTGATTTTTATATGCGGCTTCCACTTTTTATATGATTACAGATCCTATACTTTAACTATCTGCCTACCAGAGCAATTTTCTTTTTTTTGCACACGTTAAAAGCATTTTTTTTTTTTTGCTTAGAACCCCGTTGCATATTATTTTATATATACTGTGATTCTGTACTTGCCAAATATGCTCCTGAAATCTCCCTACACTGAGTCTGGCTACAACCATTTTAACTGAGGGCAGCTGAAGCTGCTGCCTGTTCACTTCCTGGATTTACACAGACACACAGAGGCACATCTCCAGCTCTGCAGCTCTCATTGGCCCTCTTATGACTCACACCCCCCCCCCCTCTTTCTGGCAAACTCTCAGGAGAGTGAGTGAGAGAGCTGTGCATGATGTCTGACCAGACGAGAAACAGGAAGTGGGCTGTATAAGGGATTTACTGCCAGAAAAAAAAAATGTTTTACTATCCAAAGTTAAAACAACAAGAAGAGCAGAAGATTTAATAGATTGAAAGATGAAAAAATGACTGAAGGTCCACTGGGACACTTTCATCCCTTTCTTGCCGAGGCTCATTTTCAGCGCTGTCGCTTTTTGAATGACAATTACACGGTCATGCAACGCTGTACCCAAATGACATTTTTGCTATTTCTTTTTTAGACAGATAGAAATTTCTTTCGGTGGTATTTTATCACCACCACAGACTGAAAAAAAAAAGAAAAAAAAAAAAGTTTCTCTTAATCTTTGTTATAAAATTTTGTAAATAAGTAAGTTTTCTCCTTCACTGATGGGAACTGATGAGGCAGCATTGATGAGGTGACACTGATCGGCACTGATGAGGAGGCACTAATATGCAGCACTGATGGGCACTGATAGGTGGCACTGATGAGAACAGATAGGTGGCACTGATGAGAACAGATAGGTGGCACTCATATGCAGCACTGATGGGCACTGATAGGTGGTACTGATGAGAACAGATAGGTGGCACTGATGGGCACTGATATGCAGCACTGATGGGCACTGATAGGCAGCACTGATGAGAACAGATAGGTGGCACTCATATGCAGCACTGATGGGCACTGATAGGTGGCACTGATGGGCACTGATAGGTGGCACTGATGGGCACTGATAGGTAGCAATGAGGAGCACTGATTGGTAGCAATGAGGGGCACTGACAGATGGCAATGATGGGCACTGATAGGAGGCACTGATATGCAGCACTAAGGGGCACTGATAGGCAGCACTGATGGGCACTGATAGGCGGCACTGATGTGCAGCACTGATGGGCACTTATAGGCGGCACTCATATGCAGCACTAATGGGTACTGATAGTCGGCACTGATGGGCACTGATAGGCGGCAATGAGGGGCACTGATAGGCGGCAATGATGGGCACTGATAGGTAGCAATGATGGGCACTGATAGGTAGCAATGAGGGGCACTGATTGGTAGCAATGAGGGGCACTGACAGATGGCAATGATGGGCACTGATAGGAGGCACTGATATGCAGCACTAAGGGGCACTGATAGGCAGCACTGATGGGCACTGATAGGCGGCACTGATATGCAGCACTGATGGGCACTTATAGGTGGCACTCATATGCAGCACTGATAGGTACTGATAGTCGGCACTGATGGGCACTGATAGGCGGCAATGAGGGGCACTGATAGGCGGCAATGATGGATGGCACTGATGGGCACTGATGAGGAGGCACTGATTGGCATTACTGATGGGGACTGAATGGCATCGCTGATAGGTACTGATTGGCATCACTGGCGGGCACTGGTGGTCATCACTGGTGGGCATCACAGATGGGCACTGGTGGGCATTGCTGATGGGGCTGCATTGATAATCACTGCACTGATTAATAATGCAGACCCCCCTGTCAGGAGGGGCGCTTATAGGCTCTCCTCTACTCACTGTCAGTGTGAATAGAGGAATGCCGATAACCGGCACTTCCTAGTAACGCTGTGATCAGCTGTGATTGGACACAGCTTATCATATGGTAAAGAGCCCACGTCATAGGCTCTTTACCACGATCAGAGATGCGGTGTGTCGGAGCGCGCACGAGCGGCTTGTTCTGCTGGCTGTCATATGACGTCCACTCACAACGAGAGAGCCACCGCCCGGCCGGCATTGTGCTATAGGCTGAGCCGGGAAGGTGTTAAAGTAGAATTATAGGCAAAACCTTTTTTTTTTTTTTACATTACAGTAAGTCAGAGTTTTAACCCGTGTCAGATTTTTTTTTTCAAATTAAGGGATTTTTTTTGCAAATTAAGGGAATTCCTAGGGCACCCCTAGGCTACCAGAACTAGTGTCCCCATTGGGAGATTTCTCCTCTATTACTTTTCTGGGATTTTTTTTTTTTATTTTCACTTTCAATGATAATGGTCAACAGGACAAACAGAGAGGGTGAATCTCCTTAACAGGGGCGCAGAGCAATAAAAACGGGACAAGTCTACTGCGTGTGGTAGATCGCCCGTGGGGTGCGCGCCCGAGGCGCGTTCTGGGAGGACTTCATGACTTCCACCCACAACAATAAAGCAAGTTTTCCATCAAGGAAACCCAGACAAAGTTTAAACTGTTCCATGACAGGTCCTCTTTTAAAAAAAAAAAAATCCCCCTTCATAATTCTAAGAAAGACTTGCAGAGGTCACCTCAGGCTGTGGGTTCACCTTCATTCCTGTGATCAGCAGTTCCTACATATCGTCCCCTGCAGGACCTTCATGAACAGTCTGGGAAGCTTGCTCCTTTAGCTTGAGGTTCCCGGTATGATCTCTTGTATGGTGGTGGTGGTGTTATGGAATTTAGCTGATCCGTTTTTTTCCTTTGATGAGAGAACACAAGAAAATACCTTCAGCCCACGTCCATCCCTGGAATTTCCTTCTGTGGTTCTATCTCTCATTCTCGGATTCCTGTTTCTGATGAAGACCGGGGGGGGGGCTGACATGTTCAGGTGGAAAAAGTCAATGATTGTTCTACAGGATTTCTATAGCTCCAACAGATTTTACAAAAAAAAAAGGCAGACAGTACAGTTATAATACAATTCAATACAGAAGGGTGAGGAGGACCCTGCTTATGAGAGCTTACAATCTAAAAGGGAGAGGCAAGTGATACAAAATACAATAAGGAGAAGGAGCTGATGGAGAAAGTGAAATGTTGAGTTGTTGGTTTGAGGCGGGATAGGCTTCCCAGAAGAGATGAGTTTTCAGGAATTGCCTAACAGAGTAGGAGATAGATGGACAGATTGGGGTAGGGAGTTCCAAATGTAGCAAGGTCCGGGACCTCCGAAAGGCCTAATGGTGACCTCCAGAGTCAAGGACAGCTGGTATCCTTCTGTGTAGAGTGGGTTGCAAGGCATGGTGGGTGTAATGCAAGATGAAGTGGTGATAAAATTTAGCATATAAAAATCGCATGATTTATCATGCGATTTTTATATATATTCATTGCGGTGTGAATCCCCCCCAGCGCAACATCGAGTGTTTCGTTTTTGCATATAACTAGGGTATGTAATTGAGGCCGAGTTCCCTTTATTGATAATAATAAAAGAATCTCTAAATATTTATATGCTAATTTTTTTTTTTTTTCTTTTTTCCCTAGGTGCCTTCTAATTCCCCTGTAGCCAATTACTGGGCTGAGTGTGACCACCATTCCCAGTGCTCTGGTGGTATCTCCCTCATGTCCTGGAATTCCTGCATGGTATGTTCTGGGTGTGGGGACTGGGGGGGCCGGGGATATAGTTGAACGGCAATCTGACCGCTTTGCGATGTGATGGTTTACCTCAACGCTGCAAGACTATGTGGATTTAATAATACACTCCTTTTCTTCTGTTTCAGTTGTTTTACTCTCTGCATTTAATTTATATACTCCCCTGATGAAGCCAATGTTTTGGCGAAACTAGTTGAGAATCAATGACCACGATCACCCTTCAACATCATTGGGTGACGGTCAATATCTTGAATTGTACTCTCGTTTTTGTGTTTCTGAGATTTTTCTATGTATGTATGTTTAATGTACATTTTTTAGTCCTTTTGATACTAAATAAAATAAATAAGATGATTTTTACAATAAAATTGTTTCTATTTCATTGGTGGCACCGCAATAATCCCATCCCCCCTCCTTTCCCTACTTTGAGAATTTTTCAACAGGGATGAGGTGCCGTATCTATTAGGACACACCACCTACCAAGTACTTCCATACACACTTCTGATTGATTGTCGGCACTGGGCACTTTGTGATCAGCTATTCCTTCACAAACTTTTCAATTGGGACTGGCGCGATTTGGATTGGATCATATATGGGCTGTATTTACTAAAGATTCTGTGTGCTTTTCATTCAAGATTGGTTTCTGGTGTTTTGGACATTATTTTTAGTCTGTTCACATACCGCTGCTAAAAAAATCTTTTTGTTACTTATTTATGCACCTTGTGAGACGTCTGCATGACACATATTTATTTATTTACCAGATGTTTGCACAGAGTATATTTGTATCTACAATGATTTATTAGTATAACGTTTATTAATGCGCCTTTTTGCACTTTTACCTATGATTGAGTATTTACTTATCTTTTTTGTGCTTTGTTTGAGCAGTGATTTATCATTCATCATGTATTTTGAGGAATTTTGTACAATTATTTATTAACAGATCGTGATTTATCAATGCACTTTTTTGCACTTTGCACTTTTACATAGGATACAGCGTTCACTTATCTTTCTTGTGCCTTGTCGAGCATAGCACTATCATTTATCATTTATTTTGAGGAACTTTTACCCCCCCTTTTTTATCCTGTTTTTTTTCCCTCCTGGAATAAAACACACTCTTCTAAAACCTTTATGATTCATTTCGTTGATGTAATAATGGCTCACTATAACCTTTAGTTACACAATATTATGGAATATCAATATTAAACAATTGATTATGAGGAGGGGGGGGGGAGAGCGAGAGAACCCAAATAATGCCATAGGGAAATTTTTGTATTTGGGGTTTTTGTTTTTTTTTCTCTTTCTTTCTTTCTTTCTTTCTTTCTTTCTTTCTTTCTTTCTTTCTTTCTTTCTTTCTTTCTTTCTTTCTTTCTTTCTTTCTTTCTTTCTTTCTTTCTTTCTTTCTTTTTCTGTCTTGTTTGATAATAAGTCATATGTGTCTACTAAAAACTGAATCACAATGTGCTAAGTTATACTCTGCAAATTGGAAGCAGCAATAACGATATTTGTTTTATATGTATATATATATATATATATATATATATGAAAATGTATTTTTTTTTCTTTTTCTGTGTTTGAAAAAATAAAATATAGAATTAAAAAAAAAAATATATTATTTGGACTTTCTTTTATGAATCTCCCTAATAATTTATTGCTTGACAAGCCTAGCTCTAGTTATATTTATAAAGCGCCGCATAAATTACCTTTCTTTATATTGGTACACTTAGAAACGCCTCTCTTCTCTTTTATACTCTGGAGCTCCTGCTGGATTTTGTTTCTAATCCCCTCGTGGAGGATTCCATTTGTAAATTTTATGGTTACACAACCTGGTCACATCGCTATAATCTCTTTATAAGGACTATAAACCGAAGGACCTATGAATAAATGGTTGTGGAACGAACCATCTGAGTTTCCCTTATTTCTTATGGGGAAATTCGCTTTGATATACAAGTGCTTTGGATTACAAGCATGTTTCTGGAACGAATTATGCTCACAATCCAAGGTTTTACTGTACACAAATTTGAAAGGAAATTCCAATACCTATAATTTAATAGTTAGTTATTGAGTTATTATTTCGGATATCCGAATTCCCAAATTCACGAATTCTTGAATTTACGAATACCGCATCTAAACGAATGGAACGTAACGAATTCGCATTGTTCCGAAGTTACGAATTTATTTGAAATAACGAATTTTGATCATAACAAATCATAACAAAACAAAAAAAAAACCCGAATGAAACAAAAACGAATTTTTCGGCAGTGCACATGTCTAATGCGAACTGCTGGGAGTGTCAATAGAAAGTTAATGACACCCCAAATCAGTTGACATATTGCAGTGCGAACTGTCAGTTCAGACATGAATCGGATCGCATGGTTGTGAACACCCAATGCGATCCGATTCTGGTGCGGACCAAAATAAAAAAAATGGTCCTGTGCGAGTTTTGGTCCAAATGTGATGCAAATTCAGCCATACTATCTGCGTGGCTGAAATCGCATCGCACGGACACTGCATGTGATTAGCACTGAAGTGCGGTGCGAATCACATGCGATCTCGTACAGCGCACTGGTGTGAAGTGGGACTCACTTCAAATGCGGTCGTCTTCCTGGAAAAAAAAAAAAAAAGAGGGTCGGGTGTCATCATCAGACATGTATATAAAATATTCCTTTAGTAAACAATGACAGAACACGAGCCCGGCGCTCAGACGAGTGAATGGAACGTCTCTGCAGGAATAACGCTTAGAGTTATAAAAACATCAAGGTCACCTATTGTGTCGGCGTTTCAGTAAAATTCTCTTGTTGATACTTTTAAGGCGACTTTCCCACCGCGTGCCGCCTGCACTGAGCACATCGTGTGACCGATGAGCACTTTCTATTGTTGATTCACATTTGTATATAATAATATTGGGCGGCTCTGGACAATGTATATGATCCGACTTCCTCGCGGTATTCACGAGTCTGGAGCCACATCTCACATTTATTACAATGTTCTCACTGTCACATTATGTACAATTCCCGACCCTGAGCAGAAAATGCGAGGAAAGGCCAAATCGCTCTGCTGACATTTGGGGTTCATTTACTAAAGGCAAATAGAATGTGCAATTTTGCAAGTACCATAGCTCCCAACTGTCCCGGATTTCAAGGGAGTGTCCCGGATTTCAAGGGACTGTCCCGGATTTCAAGGGACTGTCCCGGATTTGGAACAAAGTCTCTCTGTCCCTCTTTTCTCTTCATTTGTCCCTCATTTTGGTTTGATCTACAGTGAGGGAAAATAATTATTTGATCTCCTGCAGATTTTGTAAGTTTGCCCACTTACAAAGAAATGAAGGGTCTATCATTTTTACCACAGGTATATTTTAAATGATAGAGACAGAATATCAACCAAAAATCCAGAAAAAACACATGATACATTTTCGGGCCAATCAGAAAACGGGTCTCAGACCTGTTTCTGATTGGCCGGATAGAGGATCAGTGTTTCAATAGCGAATATTCATTTGCTGTTGTAACACCTGGGTGGGCTCGTAGAACAAAGCTCTGCGCCACGAGCCCACCTATTTTGAAGCCTATTAGAGCCTCTGGCTCTTCAAAAAAACTCCCCCCGCTATAATTCATGTGCCTGGCGTCCTGAAAGGGGCCGGATGCATGAATAGGGGCTGGCAGCCGTGGATAGAGGGGGCGGCGCTCGGGCGCCCCTAATGGATGGGCCGCCACTGCTTCCCTATCTATTTACTAATGCCAGCAGCATAGGGATTAAAAATAGTCAATGTTGATTGGGAGAGTTCCATTTTAAGGACATACATCATAATAAAGGACCCATAAGAACTTTTTAATATGGAAGGAAATGGGACAAAGGCTGAGATCTATAAATTAAAGAATCTGCGCTTAGGACAGTAAAAGAGCTGCTGCCTTTCCCTAATTAGTTCCCCGAAGGGGCTAATTGATAAATATAATGAAAAATTGGAAAAAATTGGCGCTGCCCTATTTCACATTCTTTGATTACTTAAGGATGTAGAATCCATATAACACGAGCTATACTCAGTACCGTATATAGATAAAAAATGAATTAAATAAATTACTATAAACCAGCTAGGCACCTAATTGTGTTCTAAAGAAAAGTTATATAAAAATTGCCATAAGTGTAAAAAATAAATAAATAAATACAACTCCTTGGGACTAAATAGTCTATGTGTGTTAAACCAGTGTCATATATGTTCACAGTTATGTGCCTACATATGTAAAAGTTGTGAATAAAATTGTGAATTAATTTATAAAAGAAATCAACCCCAGAGTTCTAAAGTTTTGTGACAGTGTAGCGCCCCCTGGGGGACCAGTGTCACTTCAATAAAACAGATATATAAATATTAGGTGTCAATATCAGAACAAATACGTGACTCCCAAAAATATTATTAGTGTCTTGACCTCTGTGCTAATATATAGTGAATCACAGTGAAATACAAATACCATTAAAATCAGACTTAGATTATCCAGCCGTGTATATGCATATGCAGATACAGATAAGGCTCTAAAACATGTTAGTTAAAAAACAAATTAATTAAAACACAAAAAGTCTCTATGGCCAAACTGAATGAGGAGCAAAGTTCGATAAATATGCAGATCTGGGATATCAGGAACAGTAAGCAGTGACTTCTGTGCTCATATCAGATGGTGACTTGAGGTACTCGCCCCCCCCATGTTTCCCCACTCACCAGAAACAATCACCCCCACAGGGGTACCGAGCGACAGAGTGGGTGACTTGGGGTGGTTATTCCGGCCAGGTCTTCCCACCATCAATCTGTTTTATTCTCCGTTATAATAAAATAAAGAAACAGGGGGCTTCCTTCGTGAAGTATGTCCAGTTTATTAATATATGCAAGTGTAACAAATCGTGGGTCCAATACAGACACAGCTAAAGGCAAGGATGGGACTGGAAACTAGCTTCGAGCGTGCGTCCCACCTTGCGTTCCAGCCTGCGTTTCCGGGTATGACGTGTGAGCGTGACTCCGCCTTACGCGTTTCGTCATAGGACGTTCTCAAAGACGGTCACTGAGATCTGCATATGCAGGGCTGCTGATAAGGCAGTACAGCCAGACCTCTTGTACTGGGCCCGGGCCCCATGGGTTCAAAAGGAGGGCCCGGGCAACTGCTGAGCAGGAGGGCCGGCTGTATCGTCTTATTGCAGACACTGATCCTCTTCTGCCTCCCCCTTCATCGCTGCCAGCTTCTCCTCTTTCTCCTTCCGGCTGCACTGCAGGGGGATTGGTTCTAGCACATGCAGCCTTTCCATCTAGTGCCCGGGCCCCCCTGTGTGCCCCTTTTCCCCGCAGTGCTACCGTCTTATCTGCTCTCCCACTGGCAGGTGCTGCAGGCACACAGGGGGATGTTTCAGGATGGAGAGCAGGGTAAGGGGCTGGTAAATATGAATTTTTCTAGCCCCTTCCTTTTCTGAATGAACACAGTGAGCAATCGGTACCAATCACTCCTGTGTTCATTCATCGTTGAAGCATAGTAAACTGGATTTACTATGCTTCAGTTTGTGAATGAGTGGGAAGCAGAGATAGGGACTGATAACTATGTCCTCATAGGGGGCGCCGCGATTTCTAATAGCCCTGTGCATATGACTTCACCTGACCATATTCTACTTGTGGTTTTAGCATACTGCTTTCAATGTATCCTCCTTTTATGAGTGGTTTTCCTTGTTTTCTGCGGGTTTATTCCAGATTCCATTTAAATGGACAATCCTCCCATCTGTCCTCAGATGTCTGTTTGGCCAGTTGATGATATTTGCTCCGGCGGTCAGGAATAAGCTGCCCTCTGATCCACCAATGATTACAGAGGATCACAGAGAGCCCTCGGAGACCCAGAAAGCACACACTCGGGCCGCTCAGGATACAACCCTTCAAGTCAATTCGTCTTTGTAGACATAATTGTTGACATTTATTTCACACTTCCTATTGTCTGCCACATCCTCTATGGAGGGAGCACATCCAGCTAATTATACAAAGGAAAGAGCTCCTCCAAATCTCATCACTTGTATCCAGCGCCGGTCACTCCGGAGGACGCGCCTTCATTGTGCAGAGTTGGAAATTGGTTTCACGATTTTACATAATTTGATCAATTCAAACTTTGAACTTTATGCGACCAAATCCTTCATAGATCAGCAAAGTTTTGTAGGTTTCTTGCCTCTTTAGCCCTTTAACCCCTCGCCACCCATGCTATAGCTGAAAGACGGCTACAGCCTGGGCTTACAATGCTGGGAGGGCGTCCATGGATGGCATTCTTGGCTCATGCTGCCGCGCAGGCGGCATGCTCTGTGATCGGGGTAAAGGGCCAAACACAGCGGCCCTTTACCACGTGATCAGATGTCAGCCAATGACATCGGTCCTGACATTGTCGACCAGTGATGCTAATCAATGCCCACCAGTGATGCTAATCAGTGCCCACCAGTGCCACCTATCAGTGCCCATCTGTACCCATCATTCCCTTATCAGTGCTGCCTATCAGTGCCGCCTATCAGTGCCACCTCTCAGTGCCCTTCAGTGCCGCCTATCAGTGCCCATCAGTGCCACCTATCAATGCCCAACAGTGCCACCTATCAGTGCAGCCTCATCAGCGCCTCGTGATCAGTGACCATCAGTGCCGTCACATTAGTGCATATCAGTGCCACCTACCAGTGCACATCAGTGCTGCCTCATCTGTGCCTATAAGTGCAGCCTATCAGTGCAGCCTCATCAGTGCCTTCCGATCAGTGCCCACCAGTGCCATCTCATCAGTGTGCATCAGTGCCACCTATCAGTTCCCATCAGTGCCACCTATTAGTGCAGCCTCATCAGTGCCTTGTGATCAGTGCCCACCAGTACCATCTCATCAGTGCCCCTCAGTGCCACCTATCAGTGCCCATCAGTGCCATCTCATCAGTGCCACCTATCAGTGCGCATCAGTGCCACCTATCAGTTCCCATCAGTGACAGCTATCAGTGCAGCCTCATCAGTGCCTCATGATCAGTGCCCACCAGTGCCATCTCATCAGTGTCCCTCAGTGCTACCTATCAGTGCCCATCAGTGCCATCTCCTTCAGTGCCACCTATCAGTGCCCATCAGTGCCACCTATCAGTACAGCCTCATCAGTGCCGACCAGTGACATCTCATCAGTGCCCATCAGTGCCACCTATCAGTGCCCATCAGTGTCACCTATCAGTATGCATCAGTGCCGCCTCATCTGTGCCTATCAGTGAAGGAGAAAAATTACCTGTTTGCTAAATTGTGTTTGATCTGCTGCATGGGAGGCTAGAGGAGAGATTTGGGGTTTAATAGACCCCAGATTTCTCCATAAGGAGGACCTGCCACAGCCAATGCGGTCATACGCACCGTTGATGAGGACGTCATGTGACGAAGCGCGCACAACGGCATCACGCTCTGTCAGTCTGCTCTAGGGCATACGAGAGAGGAGGACGCTGCTTAGCAGCTGGTGCTTTACACACCTCCACTGCACTGTTTATGCCTGATTGGAGGGACTGCTCTTCTACTTAGCTTGGTACTAATGCTGTCCTACCTAACTTGGACAGTAACATACAATAGTATCTGGACTTCTTTTACTTTGTCATTTTTTATTTATTTTTTATCTTTTACTTTTTGTCATTTTTGTTACTTTTTAAAAATTATATATTTTTTCTGTTTGATTTTTTAAGTTTTTTATTTTTTATTTTTTGTTAATTAATTTTGCGTCAGCCATACCTATTATGGTTAAATAACCCCGGATTGCGGATATATGAAGTTTTAAATAAAGTGTCAAACTTTATTACGCTATGGAAGCTCTCCTTTTTTATAATATTTGAGGGGAAGCAACACCTCCAAGGATTGGAAAGCATAGGAGACATCCAACACAGCAGCAAGGCGACCCATCCCCCAATTCAGGTGGATTACCCCAGTGCGGATTCTGGTAGCTGATTATTTGACAGATGGAACAAGTGGAGTGACCCAGCGAATTATACCAAAAGCACCATACCCCTGGTGGGGTTCTGGGAGTTGGTGAGTAAGTAACCAAAGGGGGAGCACGAGAGTCACCAGACAAATTGTTGGAGCACACAAGTCACCTGTGGGAACCTGAATAAATCATATAACAGCAATATATGGGACGTTTGCAATATATGTTGAAGTTTTAACTGTTGGATTTGCTATATCTGGTTTGCCCTATGCAATATAATATATGTTGTTCATACATATGGAATTAAATTAGGACAACACTATATCTATACATCATCGTAGAGTTATATGGTTATTAATAAATGCACAGTATGGTATGCAGCCTCTGGTTTCCTTCCCAAAGGCTGTAGGACACAGCAAGCTGTGCGACACTTGTTATTTATCATTAATTCCATAATATATGAGTAGTGGGTTCATACTTATCGGAGGACCACCTATACTGTAATAGGGGGTTCATACATATAGCACACCTAAGATTTATGAACATTAGTAGGGAGTGCTATACTTTAGGCTATCCCAGTGTATAACTATTTTCAGGTAGCGCCAATATACCCAAATAATATTACTTTTAACGGTCATACGGGATGTTGTTCATCCCTTGTCATAGCAATAAAGTCAATCCCAAAAAAAGTGTAAAAATTGAAATATAATAATAATTAAAAAAAAATGTAAAGCACCCCATCCCACCATGAAATACGTTACTCCCACACATATATGTAAATGGTGATCGCATTACACATGTGAGGTATTGTTGCGAATGTCAGAGCGAGAGCAATAATTCTAGCACCAGACCTCCTGTGCAACTCTAAACTGGTAACCTGTAAAGGCATTTAAAGCGTCGCTTATGGGGAATTTAAAGCACCGTAGTTTTCCACCATTCCATGGGAAGATGCAATTTTTAAAGCGTGACATGTTAGTTATCTATTTACTCGGCGTAACATAATCTTTCACATTATATGAAAAAAATTGGGCTAACTTTAGTGTTTGCTTTTTTTTTTTAAATTTAATCATTTTTTTAATTCAGTGTTTTTCTTTTCCCAAAAAAGTGTTTGAAAAACCGCTGCGCAAATACAGTGTGACATAAAAAATGGCAACACCCCCTGAAGACGTCAGACGCTCTGACAAAACGCGTAGGGTGTGGTCTAAGCGTGATATGTCACTTCCACCCTACTGTAATGCGGGTGGAGCGCTTTACAGCATTTGTATTTTTTTACTGGTAGTCGTTTGGCGCCATTTTTAGCAATAAACCACGTTTTTTGACATACTTCACCACGGGAGATTGTGTCCCATTCTATGTTTAACTGGATATGCGTGGCATTTCCTTCATTGGAGACACCATTTGGATCGACAGTGACGGATTCCTGGAAGCAGTCTGATTATCCTAAAGCATTTATGATCTCTGCAATGAGGATCATTTTAATCTGACACCATATGGATCAACAGTGACGGATTCCTGGAAGCTGTCTAATAACCTTAAGGCGTTTATGATCTCTGTAATGGGGATCATCTCAATCTGGTGAGTAGGCTGTTTGCTCAGTGTTGGTGGAGGATTCCCTATTCACGCAAGCACTGGAAAAAGTCACCTTAATACTTGAACACATTGGATGTTCTTTCTTTATGTTGTTGGACTTTGTGTTTTTGTCTTTTTGATTTTTGTTGCAGGACTTTTTTGCACTTATTATTTTTATATACAATTTACATTTGGTCAGTGGATGTTTGGTTTTTAGCATACGCCCCATTGGAGTTCATTCAGTGGGGGGGTATTCTTTGCACTTTATTAATAATCATTTTTAGATCCTAGCACGGTTCACCACAATACATTTAACTTTCATTACATTGGTTATTAACCTTTGAACGGGCAGCTACTTATTCTTATATTTGCACATAATAACTGCACGGGTAGGGCATCCTTGTCCCTTCATTTTACAAAATAATGATGCGTTTCTTTGTAGACTTTGTAGACAGACCAGCGATGAGCTAAGGTTCAGGTGACCCCTTTTCTTTTTTACTTGTTAAAAAAAGTTTCAGGTGACCCCAGTTCGTCCCGATAGCTGGCTGGCCCAATCAGCTGCATCCTTGGAATTCTCTGTCCCCCCCCCCCCCGTCACATGTAATAAAAGGGCGTGGATGCTGGTGACATCATTCATTCACCTAATATGGTCAATGGGGCCATATTTGGATAATGACCTCAGCCAGCATCCTCATCCCTTTGTTATGTGCATCTGCGGTGCAGTGAATTTCCCTGCTGCGGCTGATTTGGCTGGTGGCCTGCTGTCATGTTGCAGCGTGCCATAGGATTCCAGCCAAACTAGGTTCTGCCCAAACATGAGCTCAGCTCATCACTAACCAGTGACTAACTTTTAAAACTTTAAAAAAAAAGTGAGCTATTAAAAAGAAAAAAAAGTCACAAAAGATGCAGTTCTGTAATCATTAATACTGCTGTAGCGCCCTCTAGTGTGTGCTAGAAGTAGTGTAGGTTGTTAGAGTAGATACATTTTAGTTTAGCTCAGGACTAAGCCTGAGCTGTAAATCTGGGTCAGGGTACAGTAACTCAGGGCTGGATGACTCATCCTGACAGCTCTTCTGATGCTCCTCCCTGTTTCCGGGATATTGAGAATGTTCTAGAGCTAGTGGGTGGAGATGGGGAGGAGCTGCCTGGAATATTTATGAGGTCTCTGCCAATCCCCAGTAGTGGGCTGACAGGGAGGGGCAGAGCTTACCTCATAAACAGACATGGGCCATGCCAGCAGGGACAGTCGGGTGGAGGATGGAGATACTGAGGAGACTGTCGGTGGCCCTCAAGGGTGCCCACTAGTCTGCGGGGGTAACCTTGGGTCGGGTTCTGGAAGGATCCTGCCACAACACACGGAGGAAGCCCTTCCTGGAGGCACGGGAGCAAGCGAGATCACATAATATATGAGTAGAGCAGAACTACTGGGGACTTACAAGGGGGAGACTGCCACATGTAGCCATTCTCCCTGAAGACAGCGGTGTGCCAAGTTTTCATCCTTCCCTGGGAGATCTCCTAAAAGTCAGCCGGGTGGGCTGGTGAGAGTTAGTCTGGAAGACTGTGGAGAATTAGCCTACAGGGCTAGTGAAAGGGACAGCTGTAGTCAGTTGGGTTGGCAGTGCCTGAAGAGGTGGTGCTGGGACCAGTAGCCACAGGAGGGAAAGTATAAGCTGATCTTCTGCTACACAACAGGGGGCTTTGAGTTCCTGCCTGTAAAGGGCTATTGCCTAAAATCTGACTGAGGGCCTGTTAGATCTACCAAAAGTGATTCAGCTGGAACCAGCAAGTGTGTGCAGGAGGAAAGTAAAGAAGACTGTATATAGGAAGATATCCCTGAAGTTGTTACCAAAGTTTTGTTGCAAGTGGGCATCCCATAACCTCTCATCCCTTTCCAAGTTATTAACTCTCAATAAATAACAAAAACAAAGTCACTGACTGTTCTCTGTCTCTGGACAGATGAACCAACCCCAGATGATGTCTCTATAGACGAAACGCGCCAGGATGAGCCCTGCTCAAGCCATTGAGTTAACCTAGTTGAATACTCCTAAGCACTTTTTTACTCATCTCAAATGTGAGTGTTCCTGCTTTTTAAATAAATCCCTTTTTTACACTTACAGTTTTTTCACTCTGTGGAATATTTGTTTCCTTTTTGGTCATACCGTATGAGTGCATAGGGAAGATTTGGACCACCTTTTTGTTTGAGACTGCCAGTCCTGACTGGTCATCACTACATTGAGCCATCCATGGGACGGAGGGTTCATCTCCCATTCTGGCTAGGAATAAGAGGTATGGAAGTTCCATCCCATCGGTGTATATACACCACAAGCCTTGGTAACTCATTGGGCATATGCCTTATTGAGTCCACATGTTCCGGTAAGCCTTCTCAAAGGTGGTGATGGTTGTCTTCTTTACACACGTGATTCCTAAGAGATCCTTACTGATACCATAAGGACTTATCCTAATTTTTTTGGATCAACTTCAACATTTGTTTTTCACTTTGTGGACTTTTTATTTCAATATTTTTTTTATATATTTATCCACTTGTTGTCATATCTAGTTAATGTTTATTCATTTTCAATGTGAGATTCATACGCATATCCACGGTACCTATCCATACAGTATTTAGATAGATATTTTTAAAGTACTGTAGCTGTAAATGTGTTTTATGGAGCCAGCTTTTCCCGTGCCTCTTATATAAGGTTTACATCCTGGCCGCGGTTTGTTACGGTGGTTCCTGTACTGCGAGATTCCCCAGCGCTAGCGTCTCCCTCCTCGCATATCCTCGCAGGGTTTCCTGTACAGAGCTGGAGAGAGGAAACAAGGACAGAACAGAATGTACCAGCCGCTGTCCCATTGTATAGGGCGAGTTCTCCAGAGATAACCCACTGTCACACACACTATTTTAGAAGAATAGTAATTCGGCCCCAAAGACCAGGAATGGAAGATTTTGTGTTTTTTTTTAACAATAAAGACGTTCAGATGTTCCCATCCATATTCTTCTCTAAGAAATTATCTGCACCGAGCACTTCTTGGTAGCAACATTATAATCGTTACATTGTGTTTTGTAATTAAAGTGTATCTAAACCCAAAAATGTAAAATGTAATGTATTGCAACTTACCAGTCCCTAGAGGTGGTGGCCGCATTAGCTTTCTTTCTGAGGTTTAATTCACACCTACAAGTGCAACCGAGTGTACGCCCGTTTCCAGGCGTTTTTCAGAGCGTTCCCGTGTGTTGCATGTAAGGAAGATCATTCATTTCATTGGGCTGCCCTGCACACAAGAAGCGCGGAAAAGAAGTCCCTGACTCTTTCCCAAAAATGCACCGCACCAAATTGCATGGTTGTGGGCCACCATTCGGTTTAGTGTGCGCAAAAACATGAATGTTTACAGAAGCGTGATCACCTAATCACCCAACACCCCCCCCCCCCCCCCAGATCCCTTCACTGTGATAACACCTCCAGATCCCCAATTGACAATCACACCGCTGTGCAACTACTAAAGGGCAGTATTTCTGTGCATGTCAGGAAATTGCACAATTCTGCATGCATTCCTGACATGCATAAATGTTAACCAAGGCCGGTGCAAGGATTTATGTCTACTTAGGCGAAGGTGCATACCCCTACTTTGCCTCCCCAATTAACCCCACTCTGATCACCCCCCCCCCCCAGATACTCACACCCTCAGATACCCCCCCCCCACTCTGCTCCCACCTTGTGCTCCCCTCCACCCGGCTGCATCCACCCTGTGCTCCCCTCCACCTGGCTGCATCCACCTTGTGCTCCCCTCCACCCGGCTGCATCCACCCTGTGCTCCCCTCCACCTGGCTGCATCCACCTTGTGCCCCCCTCCACCCGGCTGCATCCACCCTGTGCTCCCCTCCACCTGGCTGCTCCCAGCCTGTGCTCCCCTCCACCCGGCTGCTTACACCCTGTCCTCCCCTCCACCTGGCTGCTCCCACCCTGTCCTCCCCTCCACCTGGCTGCTCCCACCCTGTGCTCCCCTCCACCTGGCTGTATCCACCCTGTGCTCCCCTCCACCTGGCTGCTCCCACCCTGTCCTCCCCTCCACCTGGCTGCTCCCACCCTGTGCTCCCCTCCACCTGGCTGCTCCCATCCTATGCTCCCCTCCACCTGGCTGCATCCACCCTGTGCTCCCCTCCTCCTGGCTGCTTCCATCCTGTCCTCCCCTCCACCTGGCTGCTCCCACCCTGTCCTCCCCTCCACCTGGCTGCTCCCACCATGTGCTCCCCTCCGCCTGGCTGCTCCCACCCTGTGCTCCCCTCCACCTGGCTGCTCCCACCCTGTGCTCCCCTCCGCCTGGCTGCTCCCACCCTGTGCTCCCCTCCGCCTGGCTGCTCCCACCCTGTGCTCCCCTCCACCTGGCTGCTCCCACCCTGTGCGCCCCTCCGCCTGGCTGCTCCCATCCTATGCTCCCCTCCACCTGGCTGCATCCACCCTGTGCTCCCCTCCTCCTGGCTGCTCCCACTCTGTCCTCCCCTCCACCTGGCTGCATCCACCCTGTTCCCCCCCACTTTTGTCTCTGTCCCCCCATGTTCCCCCCCTAAATATGAAAGCTGGAGACGCCACTGTCTCTCACCGCCCCCCTGCATCACCGCATTTCTGCATCTAAAAGAAGACTGCCATTACTATGCAGCAGAGAGATGAAATCATCCCTCACTGCCCGCCCTCACTCTGTGACAACAGGGACACTGTCACTGGCCACTGGCAGTGACAAGCCGCATCTGGTGGCAGGCGACGGTGACAAGTGACACACTCAGGGCTCCCACTGATTCTGCATTATGGTGAGTTGAACTATTTCATTATACATTACAATGTAATAATAGATATAATGCTCTTCAATCATCCTGACACCATACAACCATGGTGCCGTGATGATTGAAGCGCCAACACCAGCCATTGCCCCGACAAACTGCCCACAAAAATTTTGACAGTGCCCCTCCCAAGATTAGACTCTGGATCTGCCCCTGCTCCGACCCGCTTGTTACACAAGGGGCATCACCGCAGCATCGGTGTAACCAGCCAGATCAGATGACTCACGGTCCCAGCGGCCGGTCCGGCATCTTCGTTTGTTCCGCAGAAGGATGCACTGACTTGGATCACTCTTCAGGAGGTTCCTATGCTGTTCTTCATTTTGGTGAGAGGCAGTGGTGGCTCATCCATTAGGGGCGCCTGGGCACCGCCCCCTCTCTCCTCTCCACCCCCTATATGCAGTGGATAGATTCATGCATAGCATGAATCTATCCACGGCCGCCGCGGCCGCCCCCTATTCATGTGTCCGGCCCCTTTCAGGGCACCAGGTGCATGAATTACAGTGGCCAGGGTTTTTTTTTAAGCACCTGATTAGAGCCAGAGGCTCTAATAGGCTTCAAAATAGGGTGGGCTCGGGTCTCAGGGCTTGCGACCCGAGCCCACCCAGGTTTGATGCAACGGCGAATGAAAAATCATTGTTGCAACACTGATCTTCCTCCTGGCCAATCGGGAAGCAGGCATGAAACCCGTTTCCTGATTGGCCAAAACATCAGGCGATACTATTGGACGCCTAGCACCAGGAGGAGCAGAGTGGAGACGCACCGGAAAGGGTAGGGCACTGGAGCAGCTTTCCCCAAGCCCGCCACGCTTAAGGAGAGGGCTGGAAGATGGCCTGCATCAGCTCTGACCGCTGCTCTCACCGCCCGCATCCAGGGTAAGGACAGCGGGTGGGGTTTGCAGGGGGTGTTGGTGCTGTGCCGCGGGGTGGGGGGTAGGGGCAGCTGTTCTAGCGCCGCTCCACCGGGGGTGGGTTGTTTGCCTCCGCCAAGAAAATCCCACCAGCCGCCACTGGTGAGAGGGTATCCACCCACCAATACAATCTTTACTTTATCCTACTTCACAGAACACTGTATATAGACACCTTACACCTGGAATTACCCTAATGCCCTGTACACACGGTCGGATTGTGTTGTCGGAAATTCCAATCGTATGCACAAAGTTTGAGAGCAGGATATAAAATTTTGCGACAACAAAATCTGATCGTTTAAATTCCGACACACAAAGTGCCACGCATGCTCAGAATAAATTAAGAGACGAAAGCTATTGGCCACTGCCCCGTTTATAGTCCCGACGTACGTGTTTTATGTCACCGCGTTCAGAACGATCGGATTTTCCGACAACTTTGTGCGACCGTGTGTATGCAAGACAAGTTTGCGCCAACATCTGTCGGAAAAGATTCTATGGATTTTGTTGTTGGAATGTCCGATCAATGTCCGACCCTGTTTACGGGGCATAAGGATTACAACTAGCCAGGCACAACTGCTTGCTTGTACCTCGCGGTGCCACACTCAGGATCCTTGTTCTATGAGCTCCAACTTGCCGGTGAAGATCATTGCAAGGCCTTGCGTCCTGGACATTGTTATCTTATTGCTTTTTAATATCTATAATACCCAGTCTCTCCTTAGGATTAAAGGTATAATAGGCCACCTAGAGGTCCTCTTTTGACAGTAATAGTGCATACAGCCATTAGTAGCGTTCCCTTAGATATTCATTAATTTATTGTCTGTTTCTTTGTACATTGCTATTTTATATCTGTGATTCCAAGTTGTTATTTAATTACCTCGGGACCTTTTCAACTGAGTTTTGGCTGTTTACCCAGGACTTAGCTGACTAATATCCTGTTCCATGACTCTCCCTTTGAACAAGTAAAATATGAGAGAGCTAATCAATCTGCTTTGTGTCTGTGTGTTATTTAAAGGTACAGACAACATGTCTGGACCTAGAGTGTCAGGAGGGCTGGAAAGTTTACAGGGTCAGATTGGCGCAGATGAACATGAAATTCTAAGCAACCCCCCCAAGGGGGCAGTGCTACAAACACAATTGTAAAGCAATGGAAATGCAGTGGAACACAGTCAACCACAACAGGAAATCAAGACCCCCATCCTCATCATCTGATGGGAAAATTGCCATCCAATCCCAAGTTCTTCCACAATTTATGCTAATATTACGCAGGGATTGGCCTTTCTTTAGACACCTTGAAAACCCCTCTTTGAATAATAGGTTATAATCTACCTGTACTGGCAGCCACAACCCGGCACAAAAGTCGGGTTCATGTCATTATCAGGATCCACTTGGCTTTTGTCATTTTCCTCTCCAAGTGGAAGCCCCATTGTTTGGTCGACAGTTAAAGGAAGCGATTAAAGGAGTTTGTGGGAAACATCACTTGCTGCCATACACAATGCACAGCTGGCCCAACAACAACCCCACCCTCCTACCCTCTATAGCTTGCTTCAAACTTGCCAAACTTTGTGCTCCTGCCAAGTGCCAACTGTGGGATGACTCCGGGAAAAGATTTCACATTCGGGAAGAAGACCTTTGTGAGATGTTTGCTATTTTTGTTACAATTTATGAAAAGGAAACCACAGCAACTCAGATGCTCTCTGCATAAAGGTTACTGGAGACCTCTGAAGACATTTGGATTTGTAGGACATGGTCTGACAGCCAGAAGCTTTTTGTAACGTTTTAAGTATAACCATGCACTTTTGGATTACCCAAACACTTCGGCCCCTTTCACACTGGGGCGGTGGGGGCGTCGGCGGTACAACAGCGCTAGCGCTGCTGTACCGTCGTTCTTGCAGCGGTATTCGGCCGCTAGCGGTGCGGTTTTAACCCCCGCTGGCGGACGAAAAAGGGTTAAAATCCCTCGTACAGCGCAGGTATAGCCGCGGTATTGATTTCAATGGGCAGGAGCGGTGAAAGAGCGGTGAATACACCGCTCCTTCACCGCTCCAAAAAAGCGGTTTGCAGGACTTTTTTCACCGCCCTGCCTGCGCACCGCTTCAGTGTAAAAGCCCTCGGGCTTTCACACTGAACAAACAGCGGAGGCTGTTTAGGGGCGGTTTGCAGGTGGTATTTTTAGCGCAATACCACCTGCAAACCACCCCAGTGTGAAAGGGGCCTTCATGTGCATGTAGCGCTACCCCCTTAGGGGTTGCTTGATGATGCCTGTCACCAGTTATTGCCCTGACAGTGCAAGCCTCCTAACCCCTCTGACAGTGTAGGTTCCGTCATATTTCAGCAATAGAGAATAATGGAACAAGAGATACAATCATTTAGTGACAACTCTAGGTTCAAGTTTGGTCAACAAGCATACCAAAGAAAGTATTCGGCTAGGCAAAACAGTCTCTGTTAGAGCATAGAAAGAGTATACACCAATTAGAGTAGCAGCAATCAATGTAGCAATGTTCAGCAAACCTAAACAGGGAAATGCAACCAGATACAACCATTTGAATGCAAAACCGGCAATGAAGAGAGACTATAGGCCCGTACACACGATCGGGTTTTCCGACGGGAAATGTTGGATGTGAGCATGTTGGCGGTAAGTCCGACAATTGTTGTCTGACTTTCCGCCAACAAATGTTGGCTAGCATGTTCTCAAGTTTTCCACCAACAAATGTGTGTTGTCGGACTTTCCGATCGTCTGTACACAAGTCCAAAGTACAAACACACTATGCTCAGAATCAAGGACAAGCCGGAAGCGCTGGGTCTTGTAAAACTAGGGTACGCAATGGAGACATCACGTACGTCTTGTACGTCACTACGTTCGTTATTGTTGGCCAACATTTGTGTGACAGTGTGTATGCAAGACAGGTTGGAGCCAACAACCTTCGAACAAAATTCCACGGTTTTGTTGTCGGAAAGTCCGATCCTGTGTACGAGGCTTTACTAGTCGGTCAGCTCCCTCCGGGCCAAAGGTGCACCAAAGAGCTTACACAAATTTATATATATCATCTCAAAAGTATTGGGATGCCTGCCTTTCCACGCACATGAACTTTAATGACATCCCAGTCTTATGCCCTGTACACACGGTCGGATTTTCCGATGGAAAATGTGTGATAGGACCTTGTTGTCGGAAATTCCGACCGTGTGTGGGCTCCATCACACATTTTCCATCGGATTTTCCGACACACAAAGTTTGAGAGCAGGATATAAAATTTTCCGACAACAAAATCCGTTGTCGGAAATTCCGATCGTGTGTACACAAATCCGACGGACAAAGTGCCACGCATGCTCAGAATAAATAAAGAGATGAAAGCTATTGGCCACTGCCCCGTTTATAGTCCCGACGTACGTGTTTTACGTCACCGCGTTCAGAGCGATCGGATTTTCCGACAACTTTGTGTGACCGTGTGTATGCAAGACAAGTTTGAGCCAACATCTGTCGGAAAAAATCCTAGGATTTTGTTGTCGGAATGTCCGAACAAAGTCCGACCGTGTGTACGGGGCATAAGTCCGTAGAGTTCAATGTTAAGTTGGCCCACCCTCCTTTACATTAGATGTCCCCATCAGAGTCCCTCCTACACTGACAGTCCCCCCCCCCCCCCGCATGGAGCAGAGGGGAGAGATCCGACCTGCTCCTTCTCCTCCCGCCCCTCTCCTCTTGTAGAGAAATCTTAACTAATGCATTACAATTGAATTACACCCATTCAATTTCAGATGACTAAAATGAGTTTTAATTAGTCCATCAGCTGAATTTGATCATTCAACTACTGGGTTTCACACTTCCCTTGGTGCACTCACAGGAGGAGAAGGGCTGTAGGAGAAGGAGCAGGTCGGATCTCTCCTCTCCCATCCGTGCGGGGGAGGAGGGAGGGGGAACTCTCAGAGCAGGCTCTGGGCTGTATGAGCAGTGTTAATTTTGGCAGCAAATTTCAATTTAGTTTTACTCTTAGGACTAAAATGGCATTTTGGTTTTAGTCCCATTTTAGTATTCAGCAATTGTTTTAGTTTTAGTCGTATTTAGTCGACTAAATCTCCAGTACATTTTAGTCGATTAAAACTCATTTTAGTGATCTGAAATTGAATGGGTGTAATTAAATTGTAATGCATTAGTTAAGATTTCTCTACAATTTCCAAACTTAGTATACGGTATACTGCTGGAGTGAAAAATCTCATCTGTTATTATTTAAGGTATTGAGGAATTAACATGCACTAAAGGCCAGTGTTCATTTTGAAGTCAAATTTCAATTTAGTTTTAGTTTTAGTCTTTTGACTAAAATGCCATTTTAGTATTAGTTGTATTTTAGTCAACTCACTTGTTTTAGTTTTAGTCGACTAAAATAGTATTAATTTAGTCGACTAAAATGTTTTAGTCATTTTAGTCAACGAAATTAACACTGTGTATGAGAGAGACGCTCCCAGCTCAGAGCCCTGCAGAGGAGGCACTAATGAGGAGGCACCGATTGGCGGCATTAATGGGGCTGCACTGATAATCGGGGCACTGATGATTAGTGCCCTAATTATCAGTGTAAAAAAAATGTACTGACGGTTTCGCCGGCTAACGGCTCCCCTTTGCTCCCACAGACACAGCGTTGGAGGAAAGGACTTCCAATAACAGGCAAGTGTGTCTACATGTGATCAGCTGATCACATGGTAAAGGGCTGCTGTGATTGGCCCTTTACCGTGATCTGTAATCCGAAGGACACCGCAGTCACAGAGCACATTGGATGCGTGGAGGCAGGGTTCTGGGAGGATGTCCATGGATGCCCTCCCAGAACTGGAAGCCCCGGGGCTCAGATGTAAGGGGGGGAGGGGGTGTTAGGGGGGCCCTTCATGGTTTCTTGCACCTGGACCCTGAAGATTCTGGTTACGCCTCTGTCTGGAGCAACTGCACTTGCAAAGTCCACAGTCTATTTGCCTTTAGTAAATCCACTACCTGTTTTCAGCTTAGTGCAGCAGGTTTCATTTGGGACGGTCTCCTGAGGTTATCTTTAGTAAACGCTCCTGAGCGCAAACGCGGCGCGCAAACGCTGCTAAACACACGTTTTTAAACGTGGATTACTAGATGTGATGTTCCAGGGTTCAGGAGAGGTTGAGAAACATCCCGTGTACATGAAGTCTTATGTGGAAGTCCAATATGTATCAGTATATTTTTTTTTGTTTCATTTTAACTGGTATATATACATTTAGTTAAATAAGATTTATTTTAATTTACTTTGCTTTGATCGTCTAAACGCTGTTTGTTCATGCGCTATATATTCTTTTGTATACCAGTCAATTGGAATTGGTAAAACAGCTGCCACGTTTTTTTTTTTATATAACTTTTTTGTATTTTTCCTTATTCTAAGTTTTGGTCCCTTTTAATCATTTAGGGTTTAAGAATAGAGCAGTGTTGTTTTTTTTTTTTGTTTTGTTTTTTTTTTGTTGAGTACTTACTCGTCTTCCTGTCTGCCAACACACAGGAGTATTGGCGTCAGTGTGGGCTGGAAACACATGCTTGCCTTTATTAGGGATACACAGCCTAAAGGATGTGAAGCTGGCACATTGCTAGGAAGAAAGAAGGCAGGAAAGTAGTAAATGTTCAGACCCGTCATTCTTCTCAAGTCCTGGTATTCCTGGGTTATTCAAGGATTCTCTCGCAAACCCCTTCCCCTTATTGTATTCCGAAAACAAAACCGGGCGCAATTTACCCGCAGTGACATCAGACTGGCAATATCCTACGCCTGTAAATCTGTTGCACAGGGCGGGATCTCAGATCTGTAAAAGTCCGAAAGTTTCTTCACCGCCTGCCTCTGTTCCTTTGTATCACTTTTATCATTTCATATCATCATAGATCATTTCTATGCATTGCATAAACCTGAAAATCTATGTAAACCCTCACCTTGTGAAACAACCCATTCAGTTTAAAAATAGAAATGAAATGCAAAACATTTGTGTATAGATATATATAAAAAAACAAAAACAAAAAACAAAAAACAAAAACAAACAAAACAAAAACCTTTTATATCCTTTTTTTTAAAGAGTGATCACATTCCCTCTGTTCTCATCTGCATAACCATTTGAAGGCTTTTTTTCTGGCACTTTTTGTTTACAAGATAAATCTGTATTTTTTGCTAGAAAATGACTTATAACCCCTAAAACATTACAGATATATATATATAGATATATATATATATATATATATATATATATATATATATATATATATATATATATATATATATATATATATCTATCTATATATATATATATATATATATATATATATAGATAGGTAGATAGATAGATAGATAGATAGATAGATAGATAGATAGATAGATAGATAGATAGATAGATAGATAGATAGATAGATAGAGAGAGAGAGAAAGATATATATCTCTATCTATAAATAGATAGAGATATAGAGATATAGATATATCTATCTATCTATCTATCTATCTATCTATCTATCTATCTATCTATCTATCTATCTATCTATCTATCTATCTATCTATCTATCTATCTATCTATCTATCTATCTATCTATCTATCTATCTATCTATCTATCTATCTATCTATCTATATATATATTTTAGTAGGGACCCTAGGGAATAAAATGGCGATTGTTGCAATTTTTGTACCTTACACGGTATTTGCACAGAGATTTTTCCCAACACAAATTTATTGGAAAAAAATACTCTTCAACCGCTTGCCGACCGCCTCACGCAGATATACTGCGGCAGAAGGGCATTTACAGGCAGAATCACGTACCTGTACGTTGCCCTTTAAGAGGCGGCCTGCGGGCGCGCGCAGCAAGCTCCGTGAGTCGGGTCGTGGGTTCCGCGGACTCGATGTCCGCGGGGATACCTGCGATCGTCTCACGGAGAGGATAAACGGGGAGGTGCTAATGTAAACAAGCATTTCCCCGTTCTGCCTAGTGACAGTGTCACTGATCTCTGCTCCCTGTGATCGGGAGCAGAGATCAGTGACGTGCCACACGCAGCCCCTCCCCCCATCAGTTAGAAACACTCCCCAGGACACACTTAACCCCTACACTGTCACCTAGTGGTTAACCCCTTCACTGCCAGTGTCATTTACACAGGAATCAGTGCATTTGTATACCACTGATTGCTGTATAAATGACAATGGTCCCAAAAATGTCCAATGTGTCCGCTATAATGTCGCAGTCACGATAAAAAACGTAAATGTATCCAGGGCTTTTTTCACATAGAATAGATGCAGGAACTCAACCGCCCCCCCCCCCCCACAGAACCTCGTGGAATGGTGGGTGTGGCCAAATTGCATAACAGTGGGAGGATCTTAAAGGATCTTAAAGGGGCAATAAATACCAGGAGTGCATTATGTGTGGAGTTCAGGGGTGGGCTATGTCCCAGATAACTGGGAGCCAATTGGTGGTTTGATGAGTTTATTCCTTCCTTGTCGGCTAGGTCACTCCAAATTCTTTCCAATTGTATATGACTGTTAGATGAACATTACATAGTTACATAGTAGGTGAGGTTGAAAAAAGACACAAGTCTATCAAGTCCAACCTATGTGTGTGATTATATGTCAGTATTACATTGTATATCCCTGTATGTTGCGGTCATTCAGGTGATTATCTAATAGTTTCTTGAAACTATCAATGCTCCCCGCTGACACCACCGCCTGTGGAAGGGAATTCCACATCCTTGCCGCTCTTACAGTAAAGAACCCTCTACGTAGTTTAAGGTTAAACCTCTTTTCTTCTAATTTTAATGAGTGGCCACGAGTCTTGTTAAACTCCCTTCTGCGAAAAAGTTTTCTCCCTATTGTGGGGTCACTAGTACAGTATATATAAATTGAAATCATATCCCCTCTCAAGCGTCTCTTCTCCAGAGAGAATAAGTTCAGTGCTCACAACCTTTCCTCATAACTAAGATCCTCCAGACCCTTTATTAGCTTTGTTGCCCTTCTTTGTAGTCGCTCCATTTCCAGTACATCCTTCCTGAGGACTGGTGCCCAGAACTGGACAGCATACTCCAGGTGCGGCCGGACCAGAGTCTTGTAGAGCGGGAGAATTATCGTTTTATCTCTGGAGTTGATCCCCTTTTTAATGCCAATATTCTGTTTGCTTTGTTAGCAGCAGCTTGGCATTGCTGAGCCTATCATCTACTAGGACCCCCAGGTCCTTTTTTCATCCTAGATTCCCCCAGAGATTCTCCCCCCAGTCTATAGATTGCATTCATATTTTTGCCACCCAAATGCATTATTTTACATTTTTTTACATTGAACCTCTTGAATTACTTTTTTTTTTCCACCAAATTGACTGTCCTCCACGACTTGACTTAGGTCATGTTGTGTGGTCAGATATAGGTAGGGCTTAGTTGAGGGCTTTGTGAGTATAAATGGGAATCCCAATCCTGTGTAATACAGTGGATAGATTTTTTTAATGGGTGCGTAAAAACGCACCGCCGTTCTGCCACTGTACCGAAGCATCGGCGGGTGCCGTCGGACATCGAGTCCACCGTCCCCGCCCTTTAGCTCCCGCTGTGTATAATCACAGCGGGAGTGGGCAGACGGCGCTGCGCGCACACGCGCCCGGACCCGAGACTGCAGGATCACAAACCAGGTATGTGATCCTGCGCAGCAGAGCCACCTTGCTGCCGTATATGTAAGTTATACGGTCAGCAAGCATTTAAACTTGCAGCTCTCAGACAGATGTATACACAATATGTCCCATACACAAACAAATCTAGATCTGTTGACACAAAAACTCATAAATGTGCAATCATTTTAAACAATACTACATAGAGAACTAATTGCAAATACCCCTCAGCATTTTAAAAGTGTTATAAATACCCAATTTAGATACTGCTTGTATAAATACATAATATCATTTAAAATTGATGTCTCCAATTAAAAATACCAACTAAAATTATTTTTCTGCCTAGCAATTTAAATTGCAACATGAAAAACATTGCAAATTGACTACTTTACCCACGGCGTATTAAATCTGGCATTCAGGTCCACCTAGCTAAAAGCCCTTCCTCATGATCAGCCAAGTACGAGGTGCGGAGCTGCCCAAGGCAGGGGAGGAAGGAGAAGCAGCAATGGAGTGGATTCCTGCCATTGACCATGGGGTGGTCGTAAGATCCCAATATCTACTGGATTAAAATGGAATTAAATGCAGGAGATGGAGAGGATCAGACTGAACTAGGAGGGAATGTTACATTTTATACAAACACATCTTCTGAACATGGATCTAACATTGTTCCTGCAGACATTGCTGTTCTGCCAAAGACTTATTAAGGTTCATCGCTAACCAACCGAATCCTGAGAGAGGGTGTGCCGGGTGTTCTGTATGACACACATCCCATAAAGTCATGAATAAAATATACACTCACCGGGCCACTTTATTCATATCACTTTATTAGGTGCACTTGTTTAATTGCTTGGTAACACAAATTACTAGTCAGCCAATCCATGGCAGCAACTCAATACATTAAGTGCCGATCCACACAGGGGCAATACGACTTCAGCGCGACTTTGCAAGGCGACTTCAACGTGACTTCAGCGCGACTTTAAGCAACTTACAACGCGACTTCAGGTCGCCTCTAGCACAGGCGACTTTGGCTGTGGCCAATCACAGAATATTCAACTCTCTGGGGAGGGAGGGATTTGCCTGGGTAAACTAATTTCTTTTCCTGTAAAGTCGCTGCAATATAGATGGAGATCCGGCTTGGAGGCGACTTCCATTGAATTCTATGGGTACAGGTCGCCTAGAAGTCGCCTTGAAGTAGTACAGGAACCTTTTCTGAAGTCGGAGCGACTTCTGTAGTGTACATTAGGACGGCTCTCATTGACTATAATGCAATTCCCAATGTCAAGCGACTTGTGGCGACTTGAGGGCTTACAAGTCGGACCCCAAGTCGTTGTAGTGTGAACCGACCCTTAGGCATCTAGTCGTAGTGAAGACAACTTGCTGAAGTTCAAACCGAGCATCAGAATGGGGAAGAAATTAGATTTAAGTGACTTTGAACGTGGCATGGTTGTTGGTGCCAGACGGGCTGGTCTGAGTATTTCAAAAACTGCTGATCTACTGGGATTTTCACACACAACCATCTCTCTGGTTTACAGAGAATGGTCCGAAAAAGAGAAAATATCCAGTAAGCGGCAGTTTTGTGGAGGAAAACGCCTTGTTGAGGTCAGAGGAGAATGGGCAGACTGGTTCCAGATGATAGAGAGGCAACAGTAACTCAAATAACCTCTCGTTACACCCAAGGTATGCAGAATACCATCTCTGAACGCACAACACATCGAACCTTGAAGCAGATGGGTTACAGCAGCAGAAGATCACACCGGGTGCCACTCCTGTCAGCTAAGAACAGGAAACTGAGGCTACAATTCGCACAGGATCACCAAAATTGGACAATAGAAGATTGGAAAAACGTTGCCTGGTCTGATGAGTCTGGATTTCAGCTGCGACATTCAGATGGTTGGGTCACAATTTGACATAAACAACATGAAAGCATGGATCCATCCTGCCTTGTATCAACTGTTCAGGCTGGTGGTGGGGGGGATATTTTCTTGGCACACTTTGGGCCCCTTAGTACCAACTGAGCATCGCTTAAACACCACCACCGCCACGGCCTACCTGAGTATTGTTGCTGACCATGTCCATCCCTTTATGACTACAGTGTCCCCATCTTCTGATGGCTCCTTAAAGCAGGATAATGCACCATGTCACAAAGCTCCAATCATCTCACCACTGGTTTCTTGAACATGAAACAACCAGGGGGCCAGGAGCATAATTGTAAACAGGGATACCAATAAATAAAAAGTATATAATCTGGCCGCTGCTCCCAGACTCAGAAGACCAAATGAGATACAACGGAAATTCAACACAGTGAGCGCTGTTCCAGTGAGTCGATAAGCAAGTTAATAGATAAGCATTGCTTGCTTATCTACTCACTGGAACAAATTTACTCACTGTGTTAAATTTATTGAACATGATAATGAGGTCACTGTACTCCAATGACCTCCACAGTCACCAGATCTCATCCAATAGAGCACCTTTGGGATGTGGTAGAATGGGAGATTCGCAACATGGATGTGCAGCCGACAAATCTGCAGCAACTGCGTGATGCTATCATGTCACTATGGAGCAAAATCTCTGAGGAACGTTTCCAACACCTTGTTGACTGTGATGTAAGAGGAACCCCGATAGGGACTGTGTGATGTAAGGGTCAGCTCACACCAGAAAGTGGTGCGGGAAACCCTTGTTCCGTGTGTGTTTCCTGCACCGCCTTCAAAACGCAACTGTGCTTGCAACCTGCAGCGGGTGTCAGTGTTAACTTAATGATACCCCAAACACAGGTGGCAAATGCAATGCAAATGAATAGACTGAAATCATACGATATAAAATGTAAAAGAAGGGGATAAATCAACACTGAATCTTGAATTGGATGAGTAGTACACCGCCGGCTCAACCAGATGCTAGGTGGGGTTCCTGGAGCCAAAGCTACCGTAGATACAAGAGGTAAATCTTAAGCTCAGACGAGCAAAAGTTATCAAAGGGGTCCCATATGGAAACACTCTGCTGCATGTGTACAAAAATAGCATAATCGCCAAAAAAACACATAAATAACATGAATCAAAACCATAACCATACCATGATTAAAACATTTGTGACAACGTTGTCAAGAATTGGGTAAAAAAACAGCCCGGGTATGATCGTATGTGTGCTTGAGAGCCCTGCTCTTTTTTACCCAATTCTTGACAACGTTGTCCCAAATGTTTTAATCCAGTGTTGATTTATCCTCTCCTTTTACATGTTATATTGTATGGTCTTTTGGATCCCATTTGGATCCTCTGGAGAAGAACCACTGAATTACCCACTCTAACAAATATCACTGTAGTTGTGAAAACTTATTCAGAACCTTCACTGATTACCATTAGTGTTTATTTCATACTGCCAGGAGTTGAACTCATTCCCAATGGCTTTTGTTATTGGGGAAAAATAGAGGAGGAGATTAGGGTTGTGTTCTCTCAAGAATCCCGCGAGTCCCTGCCCACTGACAATGATCAAATTAAGGGACTTTTCAAACAACACAAAAAAAAGCTCACTGTGAAGTTCCTCAATCGTAAATGGGATGTTTCATCTCTTGAATCGTATGTAAGTAATAGGGTGATGCCGTGTGGAGAGAATGTGTTATTTCGGCACAACACCTCCACACTGAAAAATTTCTACATAAGTTGAAAGAATTGTGTATTGATCATGACCTAGGGGTCATGAGACTGACTATTGAGGAGGAGAAAAGACAACTGGCTGAACTTAAATTTCAGATTGAGGAGAGCACCACGCTTCTCGAGCCTCATAAGGAAAAACCTGAGTTTTATTAAACATAATGAACTCCTGAAGAAGGAGATTGATAAAGTCCAAAGGAATCTCTGACTCACCAAACAGTCCAAGTTCCAACGGGACTGGAAATGGACATGGAAAAGGTGGAGGAGGAGGCAAAACACAAATAAGAGAACTGAACAAAACTTTCACCAGAATACCAAAAACGCCAGTGATTGCCCAAGGGGCTGAGATGGTACTCCGGGATGATGGTGCCAAAAACATGGACATCATTAATCTCTCAAAGTTCGACCTCCAGGATGGACATGTGCGACTACTTCGCTGTGGTCTTTCCTTTTCATCAACTAGCCGAATTAACCAATTTTAGGTGTTTAAGGACATCACTCTCTTTCTTTCTTAGGAAGGTGTACCTTAGACTCATTCAAGATACCCATATCCTCAGAGGATGCTAGGGATAGACAAGAGGTGGAACATCTGATCCCCCTATTAGAAGACTTTCCCAGTGATGAGGAGACTGAGAGCTCCACAGAGGACCCATGGAGGAGACAGGCTAACCTCACTATTCCATCCGTCAGGATGCCACAATTCAGTAACAATCGGTGGTAGAGGGTGTTTCTCGATTTGGTCCAGGAGGATCTCACCAAAATCAGATGGAATGGGAATTTTAACAACAATATCTCCGCTGATAAAAGAATGGCTTTGAGGGAGCTCAGTGAATCCACAAATTTAATCTTAAAACCTAGTGACAAAGGAGGGAATGTGATCCTGCTATCTGAAAAAAATTATGAAGAAGAGATCCTGAAACAACTAGGCGATCAATTAACCTATACCAAACTTGAGGCCAACCCCTTTCCCCTGGTGGTAAACTCTTTGAACTGTAAACTTCAAATTGCTCTTGAAGCACATCTCCTCACTAAAAGGGAACACAGTTACCTGAGAGTAGCTGAATATAACATACCTACTATATATATTATTCCCAAAGTTCATAAAAGCATAACAAGCCCACCTGGGCACCCAATAATTTCAGCCATTGGGGCTCCACTTGAGCAAACTGGGATATACCTGGATGCTTTGATATAAGGAATTGTGAGAGAACTGCCCTCTTTTGTTCAAGACACTAGAGATATTTTGACTAAGATAGATGAGGTGGAGGTGCAGAAGGGTGCCATACTCGTTGGCATCGATGCGGAGTCCGTCTATACCTCCATCCCCCATCAATGGGGGAAGGCTGCGGTAGCCCATTTCCTAGAGGAGAAATGTCCCTCCATGGGATCACAGAATAATTAATTCTAGAACTATTGGACTTTACCCTTACTCATAATTGTTTCCAGTTCTGGAACAACTTATCAGCAAATAAGGGGGACCTCTATGGGGGCACATTGGGAACCTGCATATGCCTGAAAAAATTTCTTGTCTACCATTCGTCGATGGACCTCCACCACGTGCGACTGTGGCTGAGGTACATAGACAAAATTCTGGTCATCTGGGACAGTGAGGTGAGTTAGCTACATGAGTTTATGTATGAACTAAATGCCAACGACAGGAATATTAAAATTACATACACATGGGATTTTGAAACCATCTCTTTCCTTGGCCTTTCTATATCTGCCTGTAGTGGGAAACTGGAAACTAGGACTTTCAGGAAGGAAACAGCAGCAAACACACTCCTCCTGCCCTCAAGCCACCACCCCCATCACTTATTAAAGGTATTCCGACTGGTCAGTTCCTCCGTATTCAGAGGAACTGTTCCAGCGAGGTGGCCTATCAATCTGAATCTGATGAGCTCTATCGGAGATTTAGGAATAGGGGCTACTCCCATAAGAATATTAGACATGCACGTAGGAGGGCTTCTTCGGCCAAACGTGAGGACCTTATTGGCATAAAATAAGGACTCTCAATCTCACTCTACCTCACCTCAACCTTCCCCAGTACGTATCATTATCCGTTAAGGGTCTCAGTGGGACAAGATTCGGTCAATCCTAACCAAACACTGCCCCATCTTGACCTGATCACCTGACCTTTCCTGAATTGTTGGTCTGAGACCACTACTGGTCTCGAGGAGAGATAGAAATCTCAAGAACAGTCTGGTACACTCTGAATTCATAGTACTCCATCTAAAAACTGGCTGACTGACATGCCCCGCACTAGGGGTATGTTTTTCGTGTGGACACTGTCACAATCTTTTGCTTTGTGGAACACACAGATAACTTCACCGATGCGGATGGTAGAAAGATATACCAGATGAAACATTTATTAATTGCAGCACAGCATAGGTTTTTTTACATTCTCAAATGTCCCTGCAAAAAACTTTACGTTGGTAAGACCAAACGTCAGCTGCGTGTCCGCATCGGTGAACATCTATGTAGCATAAGAAATACCAATAAAAGCAAAAATAAGGACAACCCCGAACTGGGCCCTATTGCACAGCATTTCGATAGGTTCCATAACTCTTCTCCTGAAGGCCTTATGCCCCGTACACACGGTCGGATTTTCTGATGGAAAATGTGTGATAGGACCTTGTTGTCGGAAATTCCGACCGTGTGTAGGCTCCATCACACATTTTCCATTGGATTTTCCGACACACAAAGTTTGAGAGCAGGATATAAAATTTTCCGACAACAAAATCTGATGTCGGAAATTCCGATTGTGTGTACACAAATCCGACGGACAAAGTGCCACGCATGCTCAGAATAAATAAAGAGATGAAAGCTATTGGCCACTGCCCCGTTTATAGTCCGGACGTACGTGTTTTACGTCACCGCGTTTAGAACGATCGGATTTTCCGACAACTTTGTGTGACCGTGTGTAAGCAAGACAAGTTTGAGCCAACATCCGTCGGAAAAAATCCTAGGATTTTGTTGTCGGAATGTCCGAACAAAGTCCGACCGTGTGTACGGGGCATAAGGTTACTTTCACACTGAGGCGGGCGGGCACCGGCGGTAAAGTGGCGCTATATTTAGCACCGCTTTACCGTCATTTTAGCTGCGTTATTAGGCTGCTAGCGGGGCGGTTTTAACCCCCGCTAGCGGCCAAAAAAGGGTTAAAACCGCCCACAAAGCGCCGGTTTGCAGCGCTGCCCCATTGTTTTCAATGGGAAGGGGTGCTTTAGGAGCGGTGAATACACCGCTCCTAAAGCGCTGCAAAGATGCGGCTTGCAGGACTTTTTTGACCGTCCTGCAAGCGCACCGCTCCAGTGTGAAAGGCCTCTGGGATTTCAAATTGGAGTGAATTAAGCGGCTCTTTCAGGGCACTTTGCAGGCTCTATTTTTAGCACTTTAGCGCCTGCAAAGCACCTCAGTGTGAAAGTAGCCTTAAGGTAAAGGGCTTTTTTGCCCTCGCCTTGTCCAACCGCAGGGGGGACTTTGACAAAGTCCTCCTGTGGAAGGAGAAAGAATGGATCTATCGATTACATACGATAATTCCCAAGTGACTCAATACTGAATTGAGTCTGCAAGTATTCCTTGACCCCTAAGCCTGATCATTTGTTTTAAATTAAAATGAGAATTAAATGATAACTAGTTTTGTTAGAAGAATTCCAAGTATTGGGGTTCTCCTTTAATCCTCCTAGAATGTAGCTTTGAAGCTTGACCTTCATAACTTTAGATCTAGAATGTATTTACACACTTTTCAACTGTTTCATTTATTTTAAATCATGATACTGTTTGTAGTTACGGTGGTGCTTTAAGGGTGGAAACTTGGAAGGGGAGTAGCATTATGCTCCTATTATAAGCCCGCAAACCTGCTCACTACGGTGTCCTGACAAAGCTCATGTGGATAAGCGAAATGCATTGACCCGGTCCCTCCAGCACACTCGTGCCGTTACCACTTCTGCATCACACCGCCCCACACGAAGCTGACTAGCATCCCGAGGCACTGCTGAACGGCATTAGTCTGGGACAGCATGGAGATTGACAACACCTTTGGTTGTTGAGGTCTGACTGAAGGAGCATAACAGAAAATCATGGTCTCTAATGAATCACGGATCCAGCAGTGCTATGGATGAGATCTTTGCATTGGACAGTGGGGTCCCGCTATTACACCATATACCCTGAATAGTAATGCTGATGTGTGACTCACCTGCTATGACTAGAGACTCTAATGTCTGTTGCTCTTCCTATTCATCTCATCATGGTGGTATCCACACTACATATATAGTGTGACTGTATGAGTTAGTTGCATATGCATCCCCGAATGAATTCATTTACCTGATGCCATTCACCTATCACCGCTGATATTGAAGTATTATCTTCACACTGGTTTACATTCTCAGACTTTGAACCCCTTTTGACTCTCCTCCATCTGCCCTATGTCCATGGACATATTCCATGGACATATTTCATTCCCTCCCTATACCAGTATAGGCCTTGGGTGTCATTTGCTATCACTAGCCCCCTTTCACTGGTTATCTATGCTAGTCCTTTGGTGTGATTGTATGTGTTTGAGAGCCCGGGCTGTTTTTTTACCCAATTCTTGACATAGTTGTCACAAATGTTAATCATGGTATGGTGAAGGTATTGATTCATGTTATAAGTGCTGCGCAAACTGTTGGCGCTATATGAATCCTGTATAATAATAATAATAATGTTATTTATGTGGTTTTTGGCGATTATGCTATTTTTGTATCAATACATTTTTGTACCCATGCCACAGAGTGTTCCCATATGGAGCCCCTTTGATAACTTTTGCTCACCAGAGCTTAAGTTAAACCTCTTGTATCTATGAAATCACACCCAGATCATATGTGAATCGCACAGGGACATGCAGCACGTTCCTGTGCGATTCATGGTGTCAATCGGCCCTAAGGGGGGGGGCATGATGGGGACTCTGATGTAAGTAGAACTATGATGGGGACTCTGATTTAAAAGGGATTCTGATATAAAAAGGGGGGCTATAATGGGGACTGTGTGTCAGAAACCATGAAATCAGACCGAGACAGAAGTACAGTTAAATCACACTTGTTTAATAATAAAAGTAAAAAGAACAAACATAGTCAAAACATAGCCAAAGTTCAGTAACTGGAACGGATAGTCAGCCAAGCCAGAAGTCAGGGATCAAAGTAGTGGAACAGCAAGCAGGATCCGGAGCCAGAAGGGATGTCAGCAAAGACAGTCTTTAAACAGGAACGCAGGAGATAGTTTCTTGTGATGTGACCTAGGCGAAGGCAGAGCTCTTCTGGACTGGACAGCTTAAGTAGGCAGGACTGACGAGCAGGATCATCAATAGCTGAGTAACTGTGGAGAGAGATGGAAGGTGGCAATTAGCTGACAGCTGAGCAGCCAGCTCAGAGAAAGAAGGGCTGAGCCCAGCCCTGACACTATGATAGGGATTCTGATGTAAGGGGGGAATCTGATGGAGATTCTGATTGGGGCTCTGATGGAGAAACTGATGTAAGTAGGACTCTGATCCTGATGGGGACCCTGATGTAAAGAGATTCTGATGTCATTCAGTATTTATTTCTAAAACTGATTTCCATGACTATTTGTAGAATAGACAATGTGGCCCTCAAACTGACCCCCCGCTCTAAGAAGTTGGCCCTTTGGCCACGCCCCCTCACTTACTTCTCTACTGGCCTGTGCCATTGATGGACATCTGAGCCGACCAATGGTAAGGTGGAGGAGGGTCAGACCCCTGCTCCAATTAGTATTGGTGTTTGCCAAATAGTCTGATGCTAACATGGCACTGCTGTGGCGGTTTTGTGAGGTCCGTTCTTGGTAAATTATTATTATTATTATTATTATACAGGATTTATATAGCGCCAACAGTTTACGCAGCGCTTTACAATATAAAAGGGAGATGATACAGTTATAATACAATAAAATACAAGAGGATTAAGATGGCCCTGCTCACAAAAGCTTACAATCTAATAAATGAAACCCTTCCTTCAATCCACTTATTTTCTGCAATGATTATAAAATGATTACAAAATGATCCTTCTTCACCGACAACTACAACCAGATCCATGCACCTTGCTGTTTTTTTGTTTGTTTTTTATCTGAACAACTGCTGCCCCCTGCTGTCCATTGTCAAAACTGCACAGCACCAGACCGGAGAATAAATAGTAAATACATTCATCATTATTATTATTATTATTATTATTCAGGATTTATATAGCGCTGACAGTTTACGCAGCGCTTTACAACATTACGGCAGTACAATTAAAATACAATTCAATACAGGGGGGAATCAGAGGGCCCTGCTCTTTAGAGCTTACAATCTAGCAGGGAGGGTCAAGTTATACAAAAGGGTAATAGCTGTGGGGGATGAGCTAATGGAGAAAATAGTGCAGTTGTGGGATGGAGGCAGGATAGGCTTCTCTGAAGAGGAAAGTTTTCAGGGATCGCCTAAAAGTGGATACATTTGGAGACAGTCTGACAGATTGGGGTAGGGAATTCCAGAGGATGGGCGAGGTTCGGGAGAAGTCTTGGAGGCGGATATGGGAGGAGGTGATGAGGGAGCTAGAGAACAGGAGGTCTTGGGAGGAACGGAGAGGGCGATTAGGTTGGTATTTTGAGACTAGGTTCGAGATGTAGCTGGAGGCAGAGTTGTGGATGGCTTTGTAACTTATTGTTAGTATTTTTGAATTTAATTCGTTGGGCGAGTGGCAGCCAATGGAGGGATTGGCAGAGAGGGGTAGCAGACACTGTGCGGTTTGTAAAGTGGATGAGTCTGGCAGCAGCATTCATGATGGACTGAAGGGGGGAGGAGTCTATTTAAAGGTAAGCCAATGAGGAGGGAGTTGGCGTAGTCAAGGCGAGAGATAACAGATGATGGTATCCAACCTGGATAATCTTAAAAAAAATAAGTAAGTAAGCATAGCATACTAGCACATTATGAAATGCTTACCTTGGAACGAAGACCTCCTACGTGGGGCTGTCACCGCTGAGAGGGCTGACCTCTTCCCCCCGGTCTTTCTCCTGGGTTCTCGCGCTCTGGCTGTGTGGTTGGCCGGGGCCCCCTGATGATGTCTCTCCCACGCCCTCGGTTCCGGCACGAAGCTCTGAAGTTCCAGCATGGTATACCGGACCTTCCGAGCGCATGCGCCGGTGACGTCACCGGCTGCATCCAGGGTGAATATCTCAGGTTCACATTTTAGGAGATATTCACTGTACCTACAGGTAAGAATTAGTATAAGCTTACCCAGGGCTGCCATCGGGGGGGGGGGGGACAGCCCATACACATGTATGGGGCCCAAGCATCCTGAGGGGCCCGGGCTTATTCAGGCACTGCTCAGGGGCCCCATTAGAGGCTTCTGTTTAGGGACTTCACTGTGACTTTTTCTGCTGGCTGCCCTGAATGATGGACTGCGGTCCATGAATGATAGTCCTCTTTGGACCGCGGCTCCGCCACTTAGAAGCCTGGGTTATATTATTCTTCCTTCCCCCCCTCCCCGCATTCAATCTTACACAGCAGGTAGTAGGGAGAGTACACAGCATGTCCGGACAGAGGGCGAGAGCTGCTCATCTTTTCATGTTAAGAGGTAAGTAATTTGTTGCAGGCACTCCTAGCAACCAATCATCTGCCTCCTAACATGAAAAGATGGGCAGCTCTCGCCCTCTGTCCAGACATGCTGTGTATTCTCCCTAATACCTGCTGTGTAAGGTAGGATTAGTAAGGGAGGGGCATTCACATAAAAGAGACTGGGGTGCAAAGAGGGGGGGGGCTGTGAAGGGGACTGAGGTGCAAAGGGAGGGTGTAAAGGGGACGGAGGTGCAAAGAGGGGGGGATGTGAAGGGGACGGAGGGGCAAAGAGGGGGGGATGTGAAGGGGATGGAGGTGCAAAGAGGAGGGGATGTGAAGGGGACTGAGGTGCAAAGGGGGGGTGTAAAGGGGACGGAGGTGCAAAGAGGGGGGATGTGAAGGTAACTGAGGTGCAAAGAGGGGGGGATGTGAAGGGGACTGAGGTGCAAAGAGGGGGGATGTGAAGGGGACTGAGGTGCAAAGAGGGGGGATTTGAAGGGGACTGAGGTGCAAAGAGGGGGGGCTGGAAAGGGATGGAGGTGCAAAGAGGAGGGGATGTGAAGGGGACAGAGGTGCAAAGAGGGGGGATGTGAAGGGGACTGAGGTGCAAAGAGGGGGGATGTGAAGGGGACAGAGGTGCAAAGAGGGGGGATGTGAAGGGGACTGAGGTGCAAAGAGGGGGGGCTGGAAGGGGACAGAGGTGCAAAGAGGGGGGATGTGAAGGGGACGGAGGTGCAAAGAGGGGGGATGTGAAGGGGACGGAGGTGCAAAGAGGGGGGATGTGAAGGGCACGGAGGTGCAAGGAAGGGGGGCTGTGAAGGGCACGGAGGTGCAAGGAAGGGGGGCTGTGAAGGGGATAGAGGTGCAAAAAAGGTGGGCTTTGAAAGGGATGGAGGTGCAAAGAGGGGGGGCTGTGAAGGGAAGGAGGTGCAAAGAGGAGGGGATGTGAAGGGGACTGAGGTGCAAAGGGGGGGTGTAAAGGGGACGGAGGTGCAAAGAGGGGGGGATGTGAAGGGGACAGAGGTGCAAAGAGGGAAGGATGTGAAGGGGATGGAGGTGCAAAGAGGAGGGGATGTGAAGGGGGCTGAGGTGCAAAGGGGGGTGTAAAGGGGACAGAGGTGCAAAGAGGGGGGATGTGAAGGGGACGGAGGTGCAAAGAGGGGGGATGTGAAGGTAACTGAGGTGCAAAGAGGGGGGGATGTGAAGGGGACTGAGGTGTAAAGAAGGGGGACTTTGAAAGGGATGGAGGTGCAAAGAGGGGGGCTGTGAAGGGGATGGAGGTGCAAAGAGGAGGGGATGTGAAGGGGACTGAGGTGCAAAGAGGGGGGATGTGAAGGGGACGGAGGTGCAAAGAGGGGGGGATGTGAAGGGTATGGAGGTGCAAAGAGGAGGGGATGTGAAGGGGACTGAGGTGCAAAGGGGGGGTGTAAAGGGGACGGAGATGCAAAGAGGGGGGATGTGAAGGGGACGGAGGTGCAAAGAGGGGGGGGATGTGAAGGTAACTGAGGTGCAAAGAGGGGGGGATGTGAAGGGGACTGAGGTGCAAAGGGGGGGGTGTAAAGGGGACGGAGGTGCAAAGAGGGGGGATGTGAAGGGGACGGAGGGGCAAAGAAGGAGGGGGGCTGTGAAGGGGACGGAGGTGCAAAGAGGGGGGATGTGAAGGGGACAGAGGTGCAAAGAGGGGGGATGTGAAGGGGATGGAGGTGCAAAGAGGGGGAATGTTAAGGGGACTGAGGTGCAAAGAGGGGGGCTTTGAAAGGGATGGAGGTGCAAGGAAGGGGTCTGTGAAGAGGACTGGGCCCTGGGGAATGTCGGTGGTCAGGCCTATGGGGCCCAGTCCTAAACCTGTGTAAGGGGCCCCAAAAAATCTGATGACTGCCCTGAGCTTACCTATAGGTAAAAATCACAAAGCGGGCTTAACTACAGCTTTAAGTTCTGGTGGTAGTAAAACACCGCTGGGGCACTTGCACCTACAGGTATGCTTAAAATAAGGCTTATCGTGTAAACGTGTGCCGTTTAGGAGATATTCACGGTCTCTGCAGCCAGTGACGTCACTGGTGCATGCGCTCTGAAAGGACGGAATACTTATGGCATCCCTTCAAAGCACTGTACCATGGTCACAACTCCCACATACAGTATAATATAAAGTGTAATACGGCTATTAATAATTATTCGAAATAACACTGTATGTTGTCAGTCCAGAGAGTCTTCAACTTCCTCTGAATCATCTGAAAGTTCTAGGGATGAAAAATGTTCATTTATTAATTTTTTGTCGTTTAGTTGAGCTGGAAGGACAAGGCGACTTGTATTGATCTTTATATCTAATGCAACGGTCACATACTGAGACAGAGCAGGCCTTGGAAGTGCGGAGAAGTGCAATAATAAAACCTAATACAGACCTAAGAAACAGTAGAAAAGTGATGCCACCTGGTGGTCATTGATAAAACAAATACAAAAAGTACTTTTCAATTATGAATTAAAAATCAGTTCCATACAGTCAGATTTTGTTTCAGCTTTGATACATCAGATTATTTATTTTTTTAGCAGAGACCCGAGAGAATAAAATAGCGATCGTCGCAATATTTTATGTCACGCGGTATTCGCGCAGCGGTCTTTCAAACACAATTGTTTGTGGGAAAAAAAACACTTTCATGGATTTAAAAAAAAAAAAACTAAACAGTAAAGTTAGCCCAATTTTTTTGTATAATGTGAAAGATGATGTTACGCCGAGTAAATAGATACCTAACATGTCACGCCTTGAAATTGCGCACGCTCATGGAATGGTGACACTGTTGGGGCTCTGTTCTTTGTCTTTTACTATGTTCCAGAGAGTCTCTTCTAACTTTTGTACTGGCAGCCTCTTAAAAGACAGCAAATTACTCTCGTCACATGGAAATATTGACATATATGGACTTGTTTTATTGCCCAGTTTGATCGCCCAGCCCGCCCCCTTGTTGCCAGTAGTATACAGCCATATCCTGAGTGCGCCATATTATCCTATTGTTTGTAAACTACTGTGAGTCTGCCTCTTATCTTATCCAGATCATGCCGGATTAGTGTGCAGTCATAGCTCCCAACTGTCCCTCATTACTCCTCATTTGTCCCTCATTTTGGTCTGATCCATATAGTTGTATATAAAATTCACTTTTTATCTTTCAAAAAGTGTTTTCCAGAGCTAAACCTTTCATCTGATTTCTAAATTGCTGCATTTGTAAATTTTAAAAACCAATATAAAGGAATAGTAGTGGTAAAAAAAAGCCCTTGTAGATTTGATAAACCTTTTTTTGAGGGGGGTAATTCTCCTTTAAGGGGGTGTGGCAGGGGGCGTGTCCTATGCCTACATACGTTTGCTAGTTAGGTGTCCCTCATTCCCATCTCAAAATGTTGGGAGGTGTGACTCAGTGGTTAAGTGATCAATGCTCACCATCACCGCCGCCTTGCTGGCATCGATCGCTTCCAGGAATGGGTCTGGTGATGGCACATTGAGCATTCTCCTTGCTCAGGAGAGGCAGACAGGGAACTTCCAGAGCCAGAATCAGGTGCTGCAGCCGCGTTTGCCATCTTCCTGGCGCTCTTCGTTCAGTGAGGAGATGGCGGAGGCGGAGCCTGCTTCTGGGCCTCGCGAGGAATGGGTCTGGCGCTGGCTCCTCGGCGACTGATGCCCAGATTTGGATGCCCCCTTTTCCATGCCCAGGAGGGCTGCTATAGGGTCCGGTACCGCCGGTACCGAAAAGCGGGCAGGAAAGTTCCTAAGAACGGATAGTTGTGCAGGAGAGAAGTGGAGCTCCTTGGGAAACACGCCCTGCCATGCTCACATCCGGTCACGCCCCCCTACTTTTTACTATAATAAATTTCCACAAAAATGTTTTTTAAAAAAAACAAATGTCTTCATCAGTTTAGGTCGATATATATATTCTTCTACATATTTTTGGTACAATTTATGTCCTTTTTTTCCCCACAAATAGAGCTTTCTTTTGGTGGTATTTGATCACCTCTGCGTTTTTTGGGGTTTTTTTGCGCTATAAAGAAAAAAAGACTGACAATTTTGAAAAAATAAAAAAACTATATTTTTTTACTCTTTTGCTATAACAAATATCCCCAAAAAAATGTAAAAAAAAAAACCTAATTTCTTCATCAGTTTAGGCCGATATATATTCTTCTACAAATTTTTGGTAAAAAAAAAATCCCAATAAGTGTATATTGATTGGTTTGCGCAAAAGTTACAGCGTCCGCAAACTATGGGAAAGATTTATGGCATTTTTATTATTATTATTTATAGTAATGGCGGTGATCTGCGATTTTTAGCGGTATTACGACGGACAGATCGGACACTTTTTTTTGGGGGACCAGTGACATTTATACAGCGATTAGAGCTAAAAATATGCACTGATTACTGTGTAAGTGTCACTGGCAGGGAAGGGGTTAACACTAGAGAGCGATCAAGGGGTTAACGTGTGTTCCCTGGGTGTGTTCTAACTGTGTGAGGGGGAGGGGACTGACTAGGAGAGGAGACAGATCGCTGTTCCTACTTTGTAGTGACATGGGCTTTATAGATAGGGAACTCCTATCCTCATATTGATTAGTGGTTCTAAATTAATAATAACTACTGCAGTAGAGAACAGACACAAAAGATACACTCCGCATCTTTCCAAATAACTCTTCTGCTTTATTATGACGCAATTGAAGGTTTTTATACACATGATTACGTAGGTATCACATTAATATTACAATTGTACCTTTATGGTAACAAGGGGCGTAACATAGGCAGGCCAATTCCAATCAGGACTCGAAAGAATGCAAACATGTAATGAAAACATTATTGGTGCCGTGTGAACAGTGAGGGCAGTGTGCAATACATACAAAATACAATACAATTATATACAGAATTTACAGATTTACTATACAGTAGGAACACACGATCTGTCTCCTCTCCTCTGACAGGACAGGGATGTGTGGGCCCTCTGGTGGCTCTTATAGGGAAACACGTATATATATATATATATATATATCTATATATATATCTATATATAGATATATATATATAGATATATATATATATCTATATATATATAGATATATATAGGGGATTTCGCCCAGGAGAGCGGTTGTGCCGCTGTAAATCTGCGTGAGCCGGTGGGAACCGGTTAAAGGGACACCGGGGCTGGACATAAAAGGATTAAATAATGACTACAGGCAGGACTTTTTTTATAGTGTTGGAATAGAGCGGAGAGGGATTAGACCCTCTGTCAGTTTTTATTGCTGTCTGTGTCCCCCGTTAAGAGAGATTCGCCCTCCTCTCTGTTTGTCCTGGTGACTGCTATCACTGAAAGTGAAGGAGAACCCCAAATTTTGGATTGTGACCAGAGCAGGAATAGAAGAGGAGATCTTCCAACGGGGACACTAGCCCTGGTGACACTCCGAGATTCTTTCACTTTGCAGGGATTTCCTCTCACTTCCTGTTTTGATTATGGGACAGGAAGTAGAGGGAAATGTCCCCCATGGGAAATAGATGTGGAAAGAAAAAAAGAAAAAAAACAGACAGAGGTTATAACCTTCTCTCATTCCATTTAAAATGAAAAGTTAGTTCTACTTCGAATTTCGCCATGCATTGGGAAAAAAATTTGACATGTGATTGCTGTCTTTGTTTATAAACAAAGCCCAGTGATGAGTAGGGATGGGCAGACTATCGGGACCTTTATAATCAGTGCAGAGTTCTCTCCCTTCTCCCCCGGTAGTCTCTGCATCTTTCCAGAACTTCTTAAACGCGTAACTTATCATAAGTGGGTCACCAGGTCTGCCATTTCTGACAATGATAGTTGCCTGGCTGCTACCAACATCGATATGTTATGTGCCTGGCTGTTACTTCCCTTTCATCATTATTGGTCTACTCTAATATATTATTACAAAGTATTATTATATATTATTACAAAGTATTATTATACATTAAATTTATATTATTATTATAAAGCATTATTATATATTTTAAAAAAAGTATTATTATAAAGTATTGTTACACATTATTATACAGTGTTATTATACTGCATATTGTTATAAAGTACTAATATATATTCAAGTATTATGACATATTATTATAAAGCATTATTATATATTATTACACAGTATTAATATATATTATTATAAAGTGTTACTATAAAGCATTTTTATATATTATTAAAAGTATTATTATATCTTATTTTACATTATTTTTATACATTATTATAAAGTATTTTTATGAAGCATTATTATACTGTATATTATTATAAAAACATTATTATATATTATTCCACCATATCATATATTATTATACGGTACTGTATTATATATTATTATAGGGTATTATTGTACTGTATTTTGTTATAAAGTATTATTATAAAGAATTATATGTACTGTATATTATTATAAAGTATTATATATTATTACACAGTATTACTTTATATTATTATAAAGCATTTTTATATATTATTATTATTATATATTCTTAAAAAGTATTACTATAAAGTATTGTTACACATTATTATACAGTATTATTATACTGCATATTGTTATAAAGTGCTAAGATGTATTCATGTATTATGACACATTATTATAAAGCATTATTATATATTAGTACACATTATTAATATATATTATTATAAAGTGTTATTATAAAGCATTTTTATATATTATTATATATTTTTTAAAGTATTATTATATCTTATTTTACATTATTTGTATACATTATTATAAAGTATTTTTTATGAAGCATTATTATACTGTATATTATTATAAAACATTATTATATATTATTCCACCATATCATATATTATTATACAGTACTGTATTATTATATATTATTATAGGGTATTATTGTACTGTATTTTGTTATAAAGTATTATTATAAAGAATTATATGTACTGTATATTATTATAAAAGTATTATATATTATTACACAGTATTATTATAGATTCTTAATAAGTTTTATTTTTTATTATAGTTATAAAGTGTTAATATATATTAAAGTATTATTACATATTATTATAAAGCATTATTATATACAGTATTTACCACACGCGGTATTATATATTATTATAAAGTATTATTATATATTATCACACATTGTTGTTATATATTCTTAAAAAGTATTATTTTACAGTATTAATATACATAAAAAAGTATTATTTTAGAGTATTATACTGTATATTATTATAAATCATTATTATATATTTTTATAAAATATTGTTATAAGTATTATTAAATATTATTACACAGTATTGTTATACATTATAAAGTATTATTATATTGTATATCAATATAAAGTATTATATATTATTATATATTATTATACATATTGTACTGTACATTATTATAAAATATAATTATATATTATTAGAACGCATTTCCCATCATCTACCAGGAGAAGTTGGGGGTGTCAGCTCAGTGGTCCCCTCAATGCTCCTATTAGGGTGGAGGGGTGACTCCGCTGTCAGGAAGTAAGCTCTGGGGGTCACCACCAACCCATCCCCCTCTCAGCACTGCACGTGGTGGTTGGCAGCAGAGGGAGCCAATCAGCGCCTGAAACTCGGGACGGGGGGCGGGCACCGTGTAGCGTTTGAACGGAGGGCGGGGCTGTACCACGTGGATGCGGAGCAGAGGACTGAGCATGCGTGGCGTACGGTGCCGTCGGGTATCCTGCCTGACTGTCTCCATGGTAACAGAACGCCCTGGTAACCCGGGCCTAAACACGGCCTGAGAGAGATGAGCCCCCGGACGGAGGAGGTGACGGCTTCCCTCATCAGAGAGTTCCTCAGCAGGAAGGTGACGGTCCAGTGAGTGTGTGTCAGTCCTCGTGTACCGGGCCCTCCGCGTCATCACAGTATATTACCATGTATGACGTATTACAGCACCCCGGATTTACAGTCACCTATAGCAACCAATGACTGTCACATCCCAGCATGCCCTGGGACACTCCCCAGGGGAACCCCGAATCCCAGCATGCCCTGGGACACTTCTCGGGGAGCCCCAAAATCCCAACATGCCCTGGGGCACTCCTTGGGGGAGCCCCGAATCCCAGCATGCCCTGGCACACTCTGTGGGGGAGCCCCAAATCCCAGCATGCCCTGGGACACTCCTCGGGGGAGCCCCGAATCCCAGCATGCCCTGGGACACTCCTCTCCCCGAATCCCAGCATGCCCTGGGACACTCCTCTGGGGAGCCCCGAATCCCAGCATGCCCTGGGACGCTCCTCGGGGGGAGCCCCGAATCGCAACATGCCCTGGGACACTCCTCTGGGGAGCCCCGAATCCCAACATGCCCTGAGACACTCTGTGGGGGAGCCCCGAATCCCAACATGCCCTGGGACGCTCCTCTGGGGGAGCCCCGAATCCCAGCATGCCCTGGCACACTCTGTGGGGGAGCCCCGAATCCCAGCATGCCCTGGGACACTCCTCTGGGGAGCCCCAAAATCCCAGCATGCCCTGGGACACTTCTCGGGGAACCCCAAAATCCCAGCATGCCCTGGGACGCTCCTCGGGGGAGCCCCGAATCCCAGCATGCCCTGGGACGCTCCTCGGGGGGGAGCCCCGAATCCCAGCATGCCCTGGGACGCTCCTCGGGGGAGCCCCGAATCCCAGCATGCCCTGGGACGCTCCTCGGGGGGGAGCCCCGAATCCCAGCATGCCCTGGTACGCTCCTCGGGGGGGAGCCCCGAATCCCAGCATGCCCTGGGACGCTCCCTGGGGGGGGGGGGGAGCCCCGAATCCCAGCATGCCCTGGGACACTCCTTTGGGGTAGCCCTGAATCCCAGCATGCCCTGGGACACTCCTTTGGGGTAGCCCTGAATCCCAGCATGCCCTGGGACGCTCCTCTGGGGTAGCCCTGAATCCCAGCATGCATTAAGAAATTGTGCAGTTGCTGTTGCTAGCCGTCCGATATAAGAAAGAATAGTCTCAGACCTCCGTCCTGTATAGATTCAATATGGGATGCAGTTTGTCCTGTGTGGCAGCCTGCATTGTACATAACCAGGGCTGTGCTGGAGGGGGCGCCATTTGTGACAGCCATTTTTTCCATTCCCGCTCCCTCCCCTGTGGGGATTTGCTACAATGTAAAGTAGTGAGTGTACAGCTTGTATAACAGTGTAAATTTTCTGTCCCCTCAAAATAACTCAACAGACAGCCATTAATGTCTAAACCGCTGGCAACAAAAGTGAGCACACCCCAAGTGAAAATGTCTAAATTGGGCCCAATTAGCCATTTCCCCTCCCCGGTGTAATGTGACTCGTTAGTGTTACAAGGTCTCAGGTGTGAATGGGGAGGAGGTGTGTTAAATTTGGTGTTATCGCTCTCACTCTCTCATACTGGTCACTGGAAGTTCAACGTGGCACCTCATGGCAAAGAACTCTCTGAGGATCTGAAAAAAAGAATTGTTGCTCTACATAAAGATGGTCTAGGCCAGTGGTGGCGAACCTTGACACCCCAGGTGTTTTGGAACTACATTTCCCATGATGCTCATGCACTCTGCAGTGTATTTAAGCATCATGGGAAATATAGTTCCAAGACATCAGGAGTGCCATATTTGCCATCACTGACCTAGCTGCAGCACGGTGGCCAAGACCATACAGAGGTTTAACAGGACAGGTTCCACTCAGGACAGGCCTCGCCATGGTTGAGTGCACGTGCTTAGCGTCATATCCAGAGGTTGTCTTTGGGAAATAGATGTATGAGTGCTGCCAGCATTGCTGCAGAGGTTGAAGGGGTGGGTGGTCAGTCTGTCAGTGCTCAGACCATACGCCGCACACTGCATCAAATTGGTCTGCATGGCTGTCGTCCCAGAAGGAAGCCTCTTCTAAAGATGATGCACAAGAAAGCCCACAAACAGTTTGCTGAAGACAATCAGACTAAGGACATGGATTACTGGAACCATGTCCTGTGGTCTGATGAGACCAAGATAAACTTATTTGGTTCAGATGGTGTGAAGCGTGTGTGGGGGCAACCAGGTGAGGAGTACAAAGACAAGTGTGTACTGCCTACAGTCAAGCATGGTGGTGGGAGTGTCATGGTCTGGGGCTGCATGAGTGCTGCCGTCACTGGGGAGCTACAGATCATTGAGGGAACCATGAATGCCAACATGTACTGTGACCTACTGAAGCAGAGCATGATCCCCTCCCTTCAGAGACTGGGCCGCAGGGCAGTATTCCAACATGATAATGACCCCAAACACACCTCCAAGAAGACCACTGCCTTGCTAAAGAAGCTGAGGGTAAAGGTGATGGACTGGCCAAGCATGTCTCCAGACCTAAACCCTATTGATCATCTGTGGGACATCCTCAACGGAAGGTGGAGGAGCACAAGGTCTCTAACATCCACCAGCTCTGTGATGTGGTCATGGAGGAGTGGAAGAGGACTCCAGTGACAACCTGTGAAGCTCTGGTGGACTCCATGCCCAAGAGGGTTAAGGCAGTGCTGGAAAATAATGATGGCCACACAAAATATTGACACTTTGGGTCCAATTTGGACATTTTCACTTAGGGGTGTACTCACTTTTGTTGCCAGCGGTTTAGACATTAATGGCTGTGTGTTGAGGTATTTTGAGGGGACAGCAAATTTACACTGTTATACAAGCTGTACACTCACTACTTTACATTGTAGCAAAGTGTCATTTCTTCAGTGTTGTCACATGAAAAGATAGAAGAAAATATTTACAAAAATGTGAGGGGTGTACTGACTTTTGTGAGATACTGTGTATATTTTGGCAGGTCGAGCTCTGATTCCTGGTCACTGAAGGTCTCCCCCCTACACCCAACATTAGAGAATGGTTACGGTTCTTCAGATGATCTAGCTCGATCTACGACATTTTACTAAACTCCCTCCTGGACTTCTTCCCCATCTCTCAGTTTTTTTTTTTTTTTTCTTCTTCTTCTTCATCTTTCTTTATCTCTTTATTATAATAATGATGGCCTCTAGTTGTGGGATATTATACTCATATATGACTTATCTTTGCATTTGTGGTGAACTGTATTCACACCCACTTTCATCTAATACTTATTGATATTATACAGTCATCTTATCAGTTTGGATTTGTTATATATTATTATTATTATTGATTGCTAAATCATTTATTGTCCATATACATTTTTCATTGTGCCACATCTTTAATAAACATATATTTAACAAAAAAAATATTTCTTACATGGGTTAGTTCGAATAGGTTTTTAGGAGGAGAGGGAACATTTTTAAGATTAGTTGGGTATATCATGAAATTCTGTTGAAGTGTACAAATTCCACCGTGTCTCTTCCTCCCTGTGTTGTCTACTGATGTTATATATTTTGTCATTTTTGTTTCTATAGGGGCTGAAAAAGACACGCGCAGCTCTAGATGAAGAACTGCCACGCACGCAGCACAGCATCAGTAGCAGAGATGAACTGAGGGCCGCGTTACACTTGGACTCTTTGTACAAGGAGAACAAGGTAGTGAACATAAGGCTAATAAACTGCTAATGTAACTGTATGCAGACACCTACAGAATGTACCTTCTTAGTAATCTTCCAGAACACACTGAGGGTGTTGAAATCAGGAGGGCTCCAATATGCTCATAGCGACCTAAGGGCCCTTTCACGCTGGGGCGGTTTGCAGGCGCTATTGTGCTAATAATAGCGCCTGCAGACCGACCGAAACAGCCGCTGCTGTATCTCCAGTGTGAAAGCCCCGAGGGATTTCACACTGGAGCGGTGCGCTAGCAGGACGGGAAAAAAAGTCCTGCTAGCAGCATCTTCGGGGCGGGGAAGGAGCGGTGTGTACACCGCTCCTTCCCCGCTCCTGCCCATTGAAATCTAAAAAAAAATCTATTTTTGGGCAAAAGTTATAGCATCTACAAACAGGGTGAATTTGATTTAAATCAAGTCGATTTAAATCATAATTTTTAAAGAGCAACTGTCATCTCTGTCCTGCAGCAGCTCCTCCTCTGACCTGCTGTTGGCTCTTCCTCTGACCTGCTGTTGGCTCTTCCTCTGACCTGCTGTTGGCTCCTCCTCTGACCTGCTGTTGGCTCCTCCTCTGACCCGCTGTTGGCTCCTCCTCTGACCCGCTGTTGGCTCCTCCTCTGACCCGCTGTTGGCTCCTCCTCTGACCTGCTGTTGGCTCCTCCTCTGACCCGCTGTTGGCTCCTCCTCCTGACCCACTGTTGACTCACCGACAGTCCCATTCACTTTAATGGGACGGCTGGTGATACGGCAGTGACACAACAAGGTGAGGAACGTGGCGGCAGCAGGTGAGTGGATGCCGCTAACAGGCGCTGCCATGATGGATCTGAAATGACAGGTGCTCTTTAAATGTAAGGATTCATTCTTGCTGGTAGTTAGAATCTTTAATATTTGCAAACAAAATGAAGGTTTTCTATTTAGAATAATAATCTGTCAGGTTAGTATAAGAGCGATATTAAAACCAATTCAATCATACAGTTTGTACTGAGATTTGCAAAACAATGGGATAAAGGAATATTCCTGAACTTTTGTTTTTATCTCACGGTTACTGTAAAATTGTGTGAGTGCGAACGACAGTCGCAGTATGGGAACAGATGTCAAAAAAGATTGCAGGACCTAATACTATCTCTCCATACACACCGCTGTGGGGCAACCCTAAATTAAAACATCTCCAGGCAGTCCCAGATCCAGCCCTATGGGCGGGATATGGAATTAAAACAATGCAGCAAGTGTGGTCTGGGGATGGAGTTATCCCGTATGACACTCTTAAAAATAACTTCCAGCTCCCCTCCAAAATGTTCTTTCGCTATCTACAACTACGACATGCAGTACGGGCCCAGTATCCAGACGGCGTTGCTTTGCGGTCGCATGGGGTAGAGAAGCTTCTCATTTCTAAACACGTAGATCGAACTTTATCCTCCTTATACAATCAAATTCTCACTGAGGAGCAGACTGGGGAAATGGGACTGTACGATAAATGGAAGAGGGACGTTCCAGACCTGGCGCCAGATGATTGGTAGGAAGGTCTGCAGCAATATATTCCCCTTATGATCTCGGCAAGGGATAGATTCATCCAGCTCAAATTTATTCATAGAGTATATTATACGCCACAGAGAATGGCTAGAATATACCCGACACAAACGGACCGATGCCCGAAATGTACGAGGGAGATGGGTACGTTTATCCATGTAGTCTGGGAATGCCCGCTTATACAAAAATTCTGGACAGAGGTGGTTGAAGTGATTAACACAGTAGGTAATCTAAATATACAAAGAAGTCCTATTATTCTACTCCTTGGGGTATGTGACAATATTATACCTAGTGTGCACAAAAGACTGTTTGTATTCTATGCCTCATTCTATGCCAGGAAGGCTATTCTCCTCAGGTGGAAACAACCCGACCCCCCCACGGTAACCCAATGGAAGGATATGATAAATTCCATTTTACCGCTTTATAAAATCACGTACATCAACCGTAAGTGCCCCAAAAAGTTCTCCAAGATCTGGGGAGCCTGGACCAAACAGTAGCAAGGCTCAGTAGTGATCCGCCAAACATAGGCTGGTCGCTTTTTTGGTGCCCTCCCCCCCCCCTCCCTCCTTTTGGCCTTTTCAACCCCCGCCCCCCCCCTCCCCCCTAGCCCCTTCCTTTCCCGTCCCCCTTCCCTTTTTCTCCTTTCCCCACCCTCCCTCCTCCCCCCCCTTATCGGAGGACCTATTAGTATTTAACGAGGGAATAATATGACAAGTAGCTAACATAAAAATTGCCTGCAGATGTTTAAACTATTGTAGAGGTAAATATGGATAAATCTGTATAATTGATGATACGCAGATCCTCCCCTCCAGTTAGGAGGACGCGCAAAGCAATAATAGCAACGTAAGCTGTATAGTATGATTTCAGATTGTATGAGTAGGAAATATGCAATTATTTATATATGTATATTTTGAAATATGTAGCAACATTATGTTCTTTGTAAATATGTTTGTACGATGAATCATCTCCGGCTGGAGACAAATAAAAACTTTTCTGTTAAAAAAAAAAAAAAATTGTGTGAGTGCATCAATGCAGTGCAGGTTATCTCAGCTTGCAGAGCTTGGATTCATTGAATGAGTTTACCAAAAATGTAGATATTGCAGAATATACAGCTTCATGCTACAGAACTAAGCTCCATTGCATGCTTAATGCTTAATAAACCAAAATCAAAAAAATCTGTTTTTTTTTCATCAAATTTATTTTAATAAAATGCTTTTGGAGTAAAAATGGATCTTAAGATAGTTTTCTATTTAAGATACATTATCTTTAGAGTGCTTTTTTTTTCTTTTTTTTTTTTTTTTTACTCCAAAAGCATTTTATTAAAATAAATTTGATTTAAAAAAATCAATAAAATCAGATTAAAAAAAAAAAAATTGATTTGTATCCACCCTGTTTTCCACCAAAAAAGAAAAGAGAGGGGGGAAAGCCCTTATAGTGTAGTAGATTAAAGATGAACTGCAGTCTGCTCACATAATTTGTAATAAAAACATCTTTGCCCTTCTGAAGCTTCCCTCCAACTACTTTGCATATTATTTTATATATACTGTGATTCTGTACTTGCCCAGTAGGCTGCAGAAAACTCCCTCCACTGAGTCTGGCTGCAGCCATTTTAACTGTGGGCAGCTGAAGCTGCTGCCTGTTCACTTCCTGGTTTTACACAGACACACATCCAGCTCTGCAGCTCTCATTAGTATATATAAACCATCACCATCATTTTTGTTTTTTAAAAATATTTTTTCATTTTTTCTTTTTATATATATATATATATATAATATATATATATATATATATATATATATATATATATATATATATAATACTTTTTTCCCCTTTTTTTAAAATATTTATCCTAGTTTTTTTTTTCCTCTTTACTTCTTTTTTTCTTTAAGACCCATCTAGGAATCTTTAATCTTTATATCAGCTATGCCCCTTGTGTTAGCGGGCTTTTTATCTCTTAGTTTTGTTTATTGAAGTTTTCCTTGTCAGCTGTAGTGTGTCTGTCCCATTATACGGAGCTATTTAAGTTGTCCTTCTCCCCGTTCACCCTACACTTGAAAAAGGAGCGCACATGCCCAGTGGGAGCTTTGTGCATGCTCTGAAACGCGTTGTGGTCCTCTGTACTCCGGTGACGTCACACATCCACGAGCGCCTTGCTGGATTATGGGACGTCCCTCCAGCTCAGCTGCTTGTCTTCTCCGTGCGGGGAACGTCGGCCATCCCTTCGTAGCCATCCCGCTGTATATACACCATGGACATTGGGACTGATCCAGGAGCTGTTCCCCTTCATAGCCGTTTTCTCCCTACTTCACTGTAAGTGTGGATAACTTGCAAATTGTTACTATTAAATACCTGCACTCAGAGGCGCTTTTCTTCTGTTTCTTTCACCTGCAGCTCTCATTGGCCCTCTTATGACTCATCCCCCCTCCCTTCCTGGCAAACACTCAGGAGAGTGATAGAGAGCTGTGTATGATGTCATAAGCCTAGGCTAATGACCAGACAAGAAACAGGAAGTGGGCTGTATAAGGGATTTACTGGCAGAAAAAAAAAAAAGGGGCAGAAGATTTAATAGATGGAAAGATGAAAAAATGACTGAAGGCCACTTTAAAGTGGTTCTAAAGGCAGAAGGCTATTTATCTTAATGTATGAAGGGGGGTAAATCTTCCAGAGATCAAGTGGTTAATTTTAGTGACCGATTCCTTTTTAAATGTGTGTTTTTGGTTTTTTTTTTTATTCTTCCTTCTAACAGTTGGCTGAGAACCCCCTAAAAACATACCTGGAAATAATGACAAAGCATTTTCTTGATAAGAAAATGTTGAAAATGGAAGGAGAACAGAATGCAGAGTGCGCCAAGTTATTCACCCAAGGACACCAGAGGAGAGCGCCAGTGAGCTCAAACCTGGCTGTGTATGACCTCTCGGATGAGGAAAGCGGGAGCAGCTGTGCTGTATCTGAGACAAGTCAAATTTTATCCCACAAGTAAGTGTTTAAAGCTGAATTCCAGTCTGCTTTCCTGCTTGCACCGTTGTACAGGCTTATTTCTTTACTGAAATGTCTTGCTCTGATTTCACTGCACACTGTGAGCTTCTCGCAATGTGCATTTAAAGTGGGGGTCCACCTATCTATCGTTTTGTTTTTTTTTTTGAGTTCATTCACAAACTTTTCTTCTCAGCATTACATACTCACATATTGTGTGTAATATGTCCGCCTGTGTCAGATTTCGTCGGAAAGAATAACTTATATTATTCACTGCAGGCGGTTTCCATCTTCATTGTGGGCATTTGAAGCCCACAAGCATGTATTTCCTGGATGTGGTGAATGCTGTGCTCCCAGCATTCACCGCTCGTTCCCGCACATGCTCAGTGGCATCCTGGGAAGCCTGAGACTATCTCCCAGGAGTCTGGGAGAGGCTAGAAACACGCCTACTCCCATGGGAGGAGAACCAGGAAGTGCAAAGAAGAATAGTAAAATAAAAAGGTAATTACGGCGATTTACATTTTTTTAAACGGCATGTCAGCATCTAGGCAAGGAAGAGAATACATACAGATATTGTTCAAAATTTGGGTGGAACCCCGCTTTAAAACTGCAGCGAATCAGATAGAGCCTGCACCATTTCCTGGCTGGAGGACACCCATATAGCCCTTTAGCCTGCCCCTTTCATTCATTTGATTTCAGTTCTTTTATTCTTGGAGGCTCAGCATCACCTTGAGCAGCCTGCCTAGGAATGCAAAACATCTGCAAGCTGACACCCACCCATCAAGACTTTTTGATATTTGTATTACTTTTCCCATGAGCCAGCCTACTGCTTGCATCAGGGATGAGGAGTATTGAGAGCAGTATTGAGGCACGGTGCTGTGATGTTTGCAGTAAGTAAACACTGTCCTGCCATGATTTGCCTGCATCACATAGAGAAGCATAGAGGCCCAATGATGACCTCGATGGGGCTAAAGTGAAGTATGTAGTGTGAACAGATTTTATTTAAAATTTTTACTGAGCAATGCATCACCGTGCCTCAGTCCCCACGCTTTCAGAGTCTTTCAAGTGTCCCCTACAGTCACTCCAGTGCCTCCCATGTCCCAGTGTCCTCTTTGTCTCTTGAGCTTCAGTCCCCCCCCCCCCCCCCCCCATTTCCTAGGTTCTCCAGTATCTTTGTGTCACCAGAGCCACCTGATTCCCAGTGTTGTCTCCTTAGCTGCCGGCTCCCTCAAGTCCTGTGCAGTCTTGGCCTCCTGCATGCCCCTGTGTGCCACCATTGTCCTGAGGGCACCCATGTGCTCCTCTGTGTCTCCCATCCATCCTCCCCCAGTGTCTCCAGCATGCCACTGTGCACTTTTGTTCTTGACATGCAAACTTGTGTTCCACCACATCTCCAGCGAGCTCCTGTGCATCTCTGTGACTCCTATATACCCACATAGCTTCCAGTACATCAGGCTGCTACGCTCCTCCTCCCATCCTCTGTGCTCCACCCTCAGGTTCACCCCTGTAATCTCCTGGGCTGTGTCTCTCCCAGTAGATATGGACCTAGTGCCAGTCCACACCAGAAGGCAGCTCTGGAGGCGTTTCCTGCACAGCCCTTGCGATCTGCAGCGGGTGTCACTGCAAAGCTATCACAACCCCAAATGCAAAAAAATGCAATACGTTTGCCTGAACAGGATTGCATGGTACTGGTTGCTGTGTGTTTTGCTGCAGTCTGGTGCCATTTCAGCTCATTAAAATGAATAGGCTAAAATCTCATTTCATAAATTGTCCCTGTCGCGGAATTCGTGGTAAAAACAGAGGCTTTTGTTTGAACACATTTGCAAGGTAAGCCACAGTGCCTACATCAAGACTCCTCTGTGTTCTGCAGTCCTAACTCTATCATTTCCAGTCTCCCAGGTTGGAGCACATATAACAGTGGATCGATTAACTGTTTAAGGTCCGCCCTATAGCAGTTTTATTGGTAGAGGGCGGCACCTCTGAGCCGAATCACGTATGTATAAGTAATCCGGCTCTTCCAGGTATGGGGCGCACATGCACAGCGCTGGCAGCTCGTTCCTGCTGTGATCAGACATAGAGGGAGCGCAGTGCTGGGTACCGCAGACTTGATGTCCGCTGGCACCCGCCGATCATCCAGCAGAGAGGCAGAACGGCGGACTTGTAAACAAGGGAGATCGCCATTCTGACAGGAGGGAAGGCACAGATCCTGTGTCTCTGCAAAGCAGGGACTAGGATCCATCTCTTCCCCTAGTAAAATCACCTCCCACAGTTTAGTAAAAAACTGATTAACTGCTTGCTGACTGTATAACCTAGATATAAGGCGGCTCAGCTACGCTCTCTCTCTCGATTTCCATCTCTCGATCTCTCTCTCGATCTATATCTCTCGATCCCTATATCTATCTCTCTTTTCGATCTCCATCTCTCGATCTATATCTCTATCTCTCGATCTATAGCTCTCGATCTATAGCTCTCTTTCGCTATCTCTCGATCTATATCTATCTCTCTCTCTCTCTCTCTCTCTCTCTCTCTCCCCATCTCTCGATCTATAGCTCTATCTCTCGATCTATATCCCTATCTCGATCTCTATCTATATCTCTATCTCTATCTCTCGATCTCTATCCCTATCTCTATCTCTCGATCTCTATCCCTATCTCTATCTCTCAATCTATATCTCTATCTCTCGATCTATATCTTTATCTATCTCTCGATCTATATCTAGATTATATATCTATCTAGAGAGAGAAAATGAAATAAAATATAAATAAAAGCATGCAAAAACAAAGGAATTCATATAATGAATACTATCAGTACCCCACTCAGATATCGGAATACATTTTTTTTGTTTTGTTTTTTTGGCAATAGTGATTTGTTATTTTCTGAACATTTCATGGTCCTCTTAACACACAGGGTTGAGGACAGCCCAGCATCATCACAGAAACATGTATATCTGAGAGCATCACGGGATGGAAGTAAAAAAACAGACAGTAGCATGAAAAGTAGCAGCTTCTCTTTGGAGGATGAATTGAAGAATACAAAGGAAAATAATTGGGAGACCACAAAGATTTCATACGCTCTAAATGAACCAAAAAGTTCAGCACCTGAGAATGGGAGACCGAAATCAAGCAAGATTGTCCGGGGGATGATGTCTGGTCCCATCTCCAGCTTTCAGGAGGTATGTGATTATTGCATATAAGTAATTCATCAATAAATCTGAGTACCCGGGTGTCAGAGTGTCATGGCTGTCAATCGTATTGTGAACAAAACGGCAGGGGTGTGTGGACGTTCCCGTAGCGCCATTTATAAAGGTCACTTCAGAAATAGCCCTTGGGCGGCCAGTGCACCCAGTAATGGTTATGAACTGAGCCGTCATTAGACACAGTATATAGAGCTGATCCAAGCGGCTCTGTACCATGTGATCGCTGTGATGACCAATCACAAATGTAAGCAGTGTAGTGTTTATTTTGGAGAGCCCATCTTTCCCCTTACAACAGAAAAGGACGAACTAATGAATAAAAGATCAAGCATTGGTTCCAGGGCACAAGCAGCAGATTAGGGGTAGGAGGGCATTTGAATGTGGAATTTTTTTATTTTTGTATTATTTTTTTTACCCCATTAACTCGCCCTACTCTCTCTCATATAACTCAGCTTCATCCAGTCTCTTATGGCCTGAATATTAACCCCTCATTTTCCATATCCTGCACATCTGAACATTAACCTCTTCATCTCCATCCTCTGCCCTCTGTGACTTGTACATTAACCCCTTCACCGCCTCCTACCTATGGTACTACTGTATCTAGTGCACCATTACCAAGCTCCATGTTTATTGAAAAGAAGTATGAGCAACAGGATTTTTTCTTGGTACCAACAAGGGCATTACAACAAATAAAAAGTTTAGAAACACATCATTTTGTATTACACGTGTCATCATAAAAAAATCGTAAAGGGACATAAATATAAACTCTCTCTCTTTTTCGGCTGCACTATAATCACAATAATGATGCCAACTTGCACCAGAATGATGTTGATGCATGATGAGAGCAAACATTTAGTCAGCCAATCTGGACATGTTTCGCGGATTCCCCGCTTCTTCAGGAGTAAAAATCCTGAGGTACCAAGTGCTATCAGGTAGGCATTAGACACACAGAGGTACTAGACCAATCCCCACCAGGCGAGCATGGGAACAGATTTATGAGCCTTATAGTACCAGGCAGAATATTTCCAAACTTAAAAGAGGGATGGGGGGAGTGGGGGGGCAGGTTGGACACTATTAGGCACCAGTTGATAAACCCACAGGTGACATATCAAACAATATATCGATTAGACAAACAGATAGTTCCAGAAATTGGCATGTACCTAAAAGTTGCATCTGGTCGAGTAAGGTAAACTTAATAGATAGCTCAATGAGTGACTCAAACACAATGGTCCATTGTCACAACAGGGAGGGTAATCAGGAGGTGTATCCTGGTTGGGGATGCCATCAGAGAATTGCCCACCACCGCAAATGTTTCCTCATCTCCAAATACCTTGGGGTGTCTATTTTCAAAAAAGGGGTCATTTTAAGGGTTTTCATATTAAATAAGAAAAAAATAAATTGTGTGTGTATATGTGTGTGTGTATATATATATATAATTTATATTTATATATATATATAATTTATATTTATTTATTTATACACGCACGGTAAAATAAGTATTGAACACGTCACCATTTTTCTAGGTAAATATATATCTAAAGGTGCTATTGACATGAAATTTTCACCACATGTCGGTAACAATCCATACATACAAAGAAAACAAATAGGTTCAGAGATGAAGTTCTGTGTAATAAAATGGAATGACACGGGGGGGAAAAAGTATTGAACACGCTAACTGAAATGTATTTAATACTTGGTACAAAACCCTTTTGTTGGTAATGACAGCTTCACGACGCAGGTTCCTGTATGGAGAAACGAGTCGCATGCGCTGCTCAGGTGTGATTTTGGCCCATTCTTCTACACATACGGTCCTCAAATCTTGAAGGTTCTGTGGGCCTCTTCTATGAACTCTGATCTTTTAGTTCTTTCCATAGATTTTCTATTGGATTCAAGTCAGGTGATTGGCTGGGCCAGTATAGCAGCTTTATTTTCTTTCTTTGAAACCAATTGAGAGTTTCCTTGGCTTGGTGTTTGGGATCATTGTCTTCCTGAAATGTCCTCCCTCGTTTCATCTTCATCATCCTGGTAGATGGCAGCAGATTTTTATCAAGAATGTCTTCATCCATTTTTCCATTCATCCTTCCTTCAATGATATGAAGTTTGCCAGTACCGTATGCTGAAAAACAGCCCCACCCCCACCATGATGTTCCCACCTCCCAAACTTCACTGTTGGTATGGGGGGGTGTTTTTGGGGTGATGTGCCATGTAACCTCCAAACATGGTGTGTATTATGGCATCCAAAGAGTTCAATTTTTTTTATTTCATCTCACCAGACTATATTCTCCCAGTATTGTCTTGTCTAAATGTTGTGCAGCAAACTTTAGCCACTTCGTGCACGCAAATATATGCAGCCTCTTGGCGTCCGGGCCTTGGTGTGGAGCAGTCACATATTTGCGTGCAACACTCCCGGCACAGTGACCGGCGGCTCACGCAAACGGCGCTCGAGACTTTTCGGACCATGTGACCTCCGCGACCGCCGATCGTGGCCATAAGCCCCGCCCCCTCTCCCAGCATAGCAAACCCCATTAAGGGCCGATGGCAGCTGGCGCCAAGGGCTTAAATGAGCTTCAACATGCCTTTTCTTCAGCAATGAAGTCTTGCATGGTGAGCGTGCATACAGGCCATGGCGGGTGAGTGCATTATTAGGTGGTCCTTGGCTCTTGGACAATTCATCTGATAATTCTTTTCACTCCTTTGTCAGAAATCTTGTCATGAGCACCTGGTGGTGGCCAGTTTATGGTGAAATATTGTTCTTTCCACTTCCGAATTATGGCCCCAACCAGGGGCGTTGCTAGGTCTACAAAAGATCTGGGGCTAGAGTCCATAGCAGCGTAGTAAAGAAAGTCATACGCTTGGGCAGGCATACACATGTATATACAGTAATATACGTGTGTGTGTGTATATATATCCCCAGAGAGCCCCCCACTTACATCAGGGTCCCCAGAGCCCCCCACTTACATCAGGGTCCCCAGAGCCCCCACTTACATCAGGGTCCCCAGAGAGCCCCACTTACATCAGGGTCCCCAGAGAGCCCCCCTTACATCAGGGTCCCCAGAGAGCCCCCCCTTACATCAGGGTCCCCAGAGAGCCCCCCCCTTACATCAGGGTCCCAAGAGAGCCTCCCCCTTACATCAGGGTCCCCAGAGAGCCTCCCCCTTACATCAGGGTCCCCAGAGAGCCTCCCCCTTACATCAGGGTCCCCAGAGAGCCTCCCCCTTACATCAGGGTCCCCAGAGAGCCTCCCCCTTACATCAGGGTCCCCAGAGAGCCTCCCCCTTACATCAGGGTCCCCAGAGAGCCTCCCCCTTACATCAGGGTCCCCAGAGAGCCTCCCCCTTACATCAGGGTCCCCAGAGAGCCTCCCCCTTACATCAGGGTCCCCAGAGAGCCTCCCCCTCACATCAGGGTCCCCAGAGGGCCTCCCCCTCACATCAGGGTCCCCAGAGAGCCCCACTTACATCAGGGTCCCCAGAGAGCCCCCCTTACATCAGGGTCCCCAGAGAGCCCCCCCTTACATCAGGGTCCCCAGAGAGCCTCCCCCTTACATCAGGGTCCCCAGAGAGCCTCCCCCTTACATCAGGGTCCCCAGAGAGCCTCCCCCTTACATCAGGGTCCCCAGAGAGCCTCCCCCTTACATCAGGGTCCCCAGAGAGCCTCCCCCTTACATCAGGGTCCCCAGAGAGCCTCCCCCTTACATCAGGGTCCCCAGAGAGCCTCCCCCTTACATCAGGGTCCCCAGAGAGCCTCCCCCTCACATCAGGGTCCCCAGAGAGCCCCCCACTTACATAATGGTCCCCAGAGAGCCTCTCCTCCCCTTGGGGACCCCTGCAGAGACTCGGGCTATTGGCCCCAGATTCGCGGCTATAGCCCCAAAAGCCACCCCCTAGTGACGCCCCTGGCCCCAACAGTGCTCGCTGGAACATCAGAAGTTTAGAAATCCTTCTGTAACCAATGCCATCAGTGTGTTTTGCAACAATAAGGTTGCGAAGGTCTTGAGAGAGCTCTTTGCTTTTACCCATCATGAGATGTTTCTTGTGTGACACCTTGGTAATGAGACACCTTTTTATAGGCCATCAGTTGAGACTGAACAGCAGGATTGCTTTCTAATTACCGATTTCAGCTGGTGTCTTGGCTTTCCATGCCTTTTTGCACCTCCCTTTCTTCATGTGTTCAGTACTTTTTTCTTGTGTCATTCCATTTTATTACACAGAACTTCATTTCCGAACGTATTTGTTTTGGTGTCTTGGTATGTATGGATTGTATGGGTTTTTACTGACGTGGTGAACATTTCATGTCAATAGCACCTTTAGAAAAATGTATGTTTTTCAACCTTTCTTCAGTCAAGGGACCCTTTAGAATCGGGCACAATCTCAGGGCACACCAGTCTGAGGGCTCATTTGCACCAGAAGATGCATCTCAATGCACACGCTTTTTTTGAAGTGACACCCCAGTTGAGAAACGTTGCCTTTAGGTAATGCAGATACTGAGAATTCAGAAGGTTATTTTTGTTTCTTTTAGGACTTGCTGAAAAAACGATCGCAGAGACGACCATCTGCAACTTCTCCTTCATCGCAAACAAAAAATGATCCCCAGAAGAATGAGATGATTGGGAAGGCGGAAGAGCCTCTGAGCGGTGGTGCTTCAAACCCAGCGCTGCAACAGGGGAAAGAATTCTCTGCTAAACTGCTGGGCTCCGCTCCATCTAGGAACCCGGCTGTGAGCTCCACCACTAAGCAGGACAAGCAGCCCAGAAATGGACCAGACACTGCAGAAGGCACCAGAGATGCTTATAATAACTTCAAATTAAAGCTTGCTTTAGAAGCAGAGCAAGAGAAGCTGCAAAGGCCACAAAGAAAGAGTGAACCCTCCTCAAAAAGGTCAGTCTACAAGATTTAGAAGATTGTTCCAAGCAGAACAAATGGTACAGCCTAGTTGAAGTTTCACACCTTTTATCTCCACACTTTATGATTTGTGACTGGTATGTACTTCAAAATGTATTAAAACAACTTTCTCTAAATGAAAATGCAGCTTCCTGCTCTTCCCCCTTCTATGCTTTGTGTTTGCAGAGCTGAGTAATAGCCACACCCCTCAATGCCAGTGTCCCCACACAGACTTGTATTTTAGAAGAGGTTAGCATGAGGTCTTTCTGATTACATATTTGTTTTCAAGAGAGGAGATACTATGTATCACATGGTTAGAGTTTGTAGGATCAAGGAGATCCATTTTTTTTTAACCATCATAAATAACGTATTATTAACCACTTCAGCCCCCTAAATGACCAGGCCATTTTTGCGATATGGCACTGCGTCACTTTAACTGAAAATTGCGCGGTCGCGCGACGTTGTACCCTAAATAAAATTGACATCCTTTCTTTCCCACAAATAGAGCTTTCTTTTGGTGGTATTTGATCACCTTTTGCGGTTTTTACTTTTTTGTGCTATAAACACAAAAAGAGCGACTAGAAAATTGTATGTGTGTGTGTGTGTGTATGTATATGTATATGTGTGTATGTATATATATATATGTATGTATGTATGTGTGTGTATATGTGTATATATATATATATATATATATATATATATATATATATATATATATATATATATATATATATATATATATATATATATATATATATATATATATATGTATGTGTGTGTATATATATATATATATATATATATATATATATATATATATATATATGTATGTGTGTGTATATATATATATATATATATATATATATATATATATGTGTATGTGTGTGTGTGTGTGTGTGTGTGTATATATATATATATATATATATATATATATATATATATATATATATATATATATATATATATATATATATATATATGTATATGTATGTATATATATGTATATGTATGTATGTGTATATATATACATACATACATGAATTTATTCATCATCAGTTTGGGCCGATATATATTCTTCCACGTATTTTCAGTATAACAAATCGCAATAGGCGTATATTGATTGGTTTGCGCAAAAGTTATCGCGTCTGCAAACTATGGGATCGATTTAGGGACTTTTATCTTATTTTTTTTTAATGGTAATGGTGGAAACTGCGATTTTTAGCGGGATTGTGGCGGACAAATCTGACCCCCAAACGACAGTTTTTGGGGGCCAGTGACATTAAATCATTGATCAGTGCTATAAAAATGCACTGGTCAATGTAAAAATGACACTGACAGGAAAAGGGGTTAAGTGTGTTCCCTCAGTGTGTTCTAACTGTAGGGGGGATGGGCTTACTGGAACATGACAGAGATCACTGCTTCCGATCACTGGGAGCAGAAGATCTCTGTCATGTCACTAGGCAGAACGGGAAAATGCCTTGTTTACATAGGCAGTTCCTCGTTCTGCCTCTCCTCGCTGCGATCGCGGGCCGCCGGCGGACATCGCGTGCGCGGGACCCGCAGGCACACTCCCGCGGGGCACGCGGGCCCGCTATCCTGCTTTTACGAACTGACGTACAGGTACGTCAGTTTGCGCAGGAGAGCCATTCTGGTGACGTATATCGGCGTGAGCCGATTGGCAAGTGGTTAATATTTATTATTATTATTATTATTCAGGATTTGTGTAGGGCCGACAGTTTGCGCAGCGCTTTACAACAGTAGGGCAGACAGTACAATTACAATACAGGAAGAATCAGAGGGCCCTGCTCGTTAGAGCTTACAATCTAGGAGAAAGTATTGTCTAATAATTATATGAAACCCGAGTGTTCTCTCATTTGTACCAGTAAAGTCGGTAGAAACCTTTGTATAGACATTGTATGTTATCATACTGTGCTGTGCTGTGCTTGTGTTCTGTGATAATTTGCTAGTGTGATATATTATCATGGTGATGACATTCGCCTTTTACTGCTCTACTTTCAGGAAGACGACACGATCTGGCTTGAATAACAAAGGAAGCTATATGGATGACATCAAACTAGGTAAACTCCTTCAGTCTTTTGCATACTCAAGTGTCAACCTTGCTGTATAACTATTATAGTTATATTTCAAGGAGGCTTTAAATTATTTTTTCTGTGCACACATAACTAATTTCAAGTGATTGATTGTTGTGTTTTTTTTTTTTTGTTTTTTTTTGTTTGTTTTTGTTTGTTTTTTTTTTAATTCAAATTTTACAAACATGTCATACTTACCTGCTCTGTGGTTATGATTAAGGCCTTATAGGCTGAAACCCGTCAACTGACTTTTCTCTTTTCGGGTCACCTGCCAGCGCTTCTTGCTTTTTTTTGCTTTTGTGGTTGGAGTGAGGCACCCCATTCTATCTGAAACTAAGAAAAGAAAAGTTTAGCCTAGAGTTGGTTATAATAATGTCAGTAATACTGCCTTTAAGTGATCTGTGTATTACCTTCCCACTATTTCAGGTATAGGGGGGGGGGGGGGGGCTGCACTATGGGCTGATCAGGCTGCACTGCATTGCACAGTGTTGTCATTCTAACATGTTTTCAGGGACTGGGGGAATGTGGAGAGGAGTCCTGAGATAACTTACTAGAGAGGAGCTCAGCAATGTGACCATCTTTGATGATTCAGTGGGCAGACTAAAGGTAGTTGGCTCTCGCCCTGTGCCCCCAAAAAGTTTATTCTGTTCAGCCAGTATAAGGAGAATGATAAATCTGCACTGAAAGAGAGTAACAATAAAGCACAATCACTGCACAGCAATACTGTGCCAGATGAAGAAAACAAAGGGTATAAGCTGCAACAGATCTGCTACCTGGATTTGATTTGGTATCGGCCTTTCACAACCCTCTGTACTGCAGAGAAGGAAGAAGCAGCACAAGGAGCTGATAGGTGGAGAGAGCAGAGTGACGTAGAAATTAGCTCATCCTTCTGCTGCTTCTTTTTACATCCCCCAATAACAGGCTGGGGGAGGTACAATTCCTGAACTGCAGCAAAATCGGGTCCCCTACCCTGCCAGACATATTTTTGCCATGTGGCAGAATTGTGTAACTGAAACATGCAAACAAAGGAACTCCACTGTGAATTGTACATGAAAGTCCTTGAAGTCCTTCAGGTGAAAAGAAAACACACTCCATGCTCCCACACCAGTGCACAGGTCAGAGGCTTACCGAAAAAAGGTGTGACCCTCAAAGTGGGAAGTCTTCTAAAAGTTGAAAGTGATCAATTCCCGGAAATGTGAAGTCGCCACTTCACTCCACTGTTTATATCGGCAGCCGCTCAGGGAAATGTGCATGGAACGATGAGAACGCTCCACATAGTGTAACAGCATCCAATATTTAATAAAAACAATGATACTCACATGTATAAAAACATAGGCAGTACAAATCAAATCCTCCACAGGAATATTGATACAAGATAAAAGTGGTCTCTGCGGCGGATTCGCCCCGAGATCACTTTTATCGGTGGCGGGAGAGGGCCCCCCCCCTCCCGCCGCGATCCGGAGCAGTCGGCAGTGGCAGAGGCGATTGCGTCCGTTCTCTAGCTGTGCATGGAGACTAATGAGGGGAAGATGACCCCCACCTGTCTCCATGACACTGCAGGGCAGAAGTGACGTCAAAACGTCACTTCCGTCCATACCTCTTAAAGCCACATTTTTTTCAATGTCATTTTTTCAAGCTACTTTTTTTTTTATTGCATTTTAGTCCAAATGTGAGATCTGAGGACTTTTTGACCCCAGATCTCATATTTAAGAGGACCTGTCATGCTTTTTTCTATTACAAGGAATGTTTGCATTCCTTGTAATAGGAATAAAAGTGACCCAAATATTTAAAAAAAAAAAAAAACAGTGTAAAAATAAATAAAATAAAATAAATAAGGAAAAAAAAATGTTTTTTTAAAACGCCCCTTTCCAACGAGCTCGCGCGCAGAAGCGAACGCATATGTGAGTACCCCCCGCATATGTAAATGGTGGTCAAACCACACATGTGAGGTATCGCCGCGACCGTTAGAGCGAGAGCAATAATTCTAGCCCTAGACCTCCTCTGTAACTCTAAAACTGGTAACCTGTAAAAATGTTTAAACGTCGCCTATGGAGATTTTTGAGGGTAAAAGTTTGACGCCATTCCACGAGCGGACGCAATTTTGAAGTGTGACATGTTGGGTATCAATTTACTCGGCGTAACATTATCTTTCACAATATAAAAGGAAAATTGGGCTAACTTTTAATGTTGTCTTATTTTTTTTTTTATTCAAAAAAGTGATTTTTTTTTTTTTTCCAAAAAAAAAGTGCGCTTGTAAGACCACTGCGCAAATATGGTGTGAAAAAAAGTATTGCAATGACCGCCATTTTATTCTCTAGGGTGTTAGAAAAAAAAAACAATATATAATGTTTGGGGGTTTTAAATAATTTTCTAGCAAAAAAAACTGTTTTAAACATGTAAACACCTAAAATCCAAAACGAGGCTGTTCATTAAGTGGTTAATTTACAATTCACGGTGGAATTCCTTTTGCTTGCCTGGACATTCTACTATAGGCACATACTGGGCTGATATTCGTTTTGTTTTTGGGTTATGAACGCTGCACTTGCATTTAGGTTTATTTGGTATTACCATTTTGTATCTAATAGTGTGCTAGCTGCTGGTTTAGGGATTTTACCCTTTAGCACAATTTTGTTGCTATTTTCACGCTTGCTGCCCGCGTAACGTCAAATGACCTAGTGGACTTTGAGCAGTGATATCTGAATGATGGGTGCAGCTACAGGCATCATTCAGATATCGTCTTTTTAGAGCCGGCGATTTCCTGCACTGTAGCAATGATCATAGCAGCTGTTCAGCCGCTTGATCGTTCTTACAGGCAACGGGAGGGGGCGGTTCCCCCTCCCGCCACCCTCTGGTGCTTTTACCGGCTCGCCCCTGCCATTGGCGAACCGTGGAAGGAACCAACCGCCCCCGGATGCTGACAAGATGGTCCCCGGATCGTTTGGAGGCCGGGCGCGATGTTGTGTCGTCATGCCCGCCCTCTGCATTTGAAAAAATGCCGCCGCCTTGGCTGGGAAGCTGAGATCTATTTATTTTATTTATTTATTTTGATTTCAGGCTTCCCAGCCTAGAGGTGAGATGTGGGGACTTACTGACCCCCCCCCCCGATCTCACTGTAAAGAGGACCTGTCAAGCAGTATTCCTATTACAAGGGATGTTTACATTCCTTGTAATAGGAATAAAAGTGATAAAAAAAAAATGTAAAAAAGAAAGTGTCGTCACCATAGAAAAATAAACGTAAATTAACAAAAATTTTTTTTTTTTGTAAGTGCCCCGCATGCTCGCTCGCAGAAGCGAACACATACATAAGTCGCGCCCACATATGTAAACAGTGTTCAAACCACACGTGAGGTATCACCGCAAACATTAGAGTGAGAGCAACAATTCTAGCACTAGACCTCCTCTGTAACTCAAAACATGAAACCTGTAAAAAAATGTAAAGTGTCACCTATGGGAATTTTTAGGTACGGAAGTTTTGGCGCCATTTCACGAGCATGTGCATTTTTAAAGTGTGATAGGTTAGGCATTTATTTACTTGGCATAACATCATCTTTCCCATTATACAAAAAAATTGGGCTAACTTTACTGTTTTGTTTTTTTAATGCATAAAACTTTTTTTTTTTAAACGCGTTTGAAAATTTGCTGCAAAAATACCGTGCAATATATATATATATATATATATATATATATATATATATATATATATATATATATATATATGTGTATATGTGTGTGTGTGTGTGTGTGTATATATATATATTACATACATACACACATATATATATATATATGTATGTGTGTGTGTATATGTGTATATATATATATATATATATATATATATATATATATATAGTGTGTGTGTTTCGGGTTCTGTGTAATTTTCTAGCAAAAAAATATGATTTTTACATGTAGGAGAGAAATGTGAGAATTGACCTGGGTGGCGAGGGGTTAAACTGAAGCGGTTTGCCTGAAATCTAATTTTTAAAGAGTCTATTTTAAAGTGTAACTTTACCCATAAAAAATTCATGTTCTTTAGCAAGGAACATACATTCCACATTAATATTTATACTACCAAAATGAGTGTGTGCTGTAAATTGCCTCCAGCACTGTTCCTGTTACTTCTTGCCGGAGGCTACCATTTTGCTGAAGCCCAGAGCCCCAGCAGTAAATCATAAAGTAGAGCTAAAATCATAAATTTACAGATTTAAAAAAAAAGCAGTTACATTCTTGGAATGCTGGAAATGCAAACTTTGACATTTGACTCCACCAAACTGTCAAGCCATCAAATGGCCGTTGTCATAACTGATCACATGTGCAGCACCATGGCAGTTGCAGTTCAAACAGAAGCAGCGGCCTAACAATGCCTAAAAATGGAGAGCAACTGAGCATGTGCAGAGCAAAGAGAGACAATATATTACTGAATTTTAAACAGTACAGTATAGGGACTTTTTTTTTTTTTTTTTCTAATGTTTTTACATAGCTATACCTGCAGAAGGGGCCCGCCTGAAGTAGGACTTAATTTTCTGCCTAAAGCTCCACTTTAAAGTGGTTGGTAAACCCTTAAAACACACTTTTTGCTACAGATAAGCCTATAATAAGGCTTACCTGTAGCTACCCTGGATATCTTCTAAATCTGAACGGTTTAGGAGATATCCCCTGTATTTGCATGTGCCGACGTCATCGACACATGCGCACTAAAGCAATGGCACGTACATGCTGTTGCTTCAGTTAGACTGTGCCGTTACCGGCGGCTCCTGCGCATGTGCGTGGGAGTGATGTCATCGCGGCTTCAGGCAGTCACAGCGCTGGAGCCCGCGATACCCGGAAGTAACTCCGGGAGCGATGTCGCCGGCCGGAGCGGTGAACGAGGACAGCTGCGGGGGGCTTTTGATCTAAGGTAAGTAATACATAATGAGCTAGTATGCTATGCAAACTAGCTCATTATGCCTTTTGTCTTGCAGGTTTTTTTTTTTCTTGGGTTTACAACCACTTTAAGAACTATGAATCAGAGTTTTTTGTTTGCTGTTTTTTTGTCTCTTTTTAGATGATGTTGAAGAGGATTTATTGGCAGCAGATACTATAGGGATTCCAGAGGTCATCGCACGGAATAAAGTTCAGGCAGAAGGAAGACCTATTGATTTGCAACAAGCTGTGGTGAGAATGTTACTAAACAGACACTCGTACCTTAAGGTCTACACAAAGTTGTAGATAGAAATTTTAGATGTTATGAAAAAAATACAAAAATACATACACTTCTACATATGAACACTTTTGTTCTTTGACAAAAAACAAAACCTTAGTCTAGTCTTGGCAATTGTCTTTGGGCAGAGGAAGAAACAGTGCACAAAAAGAGACACCAGTACCTTGTACTCCTGGAAGTGTTAACTGCGATTAAAACAGAGCTTCAATCGCTTAATCAGCATACTTGTTTTTATCAATATTTTTCACATTTCTTCAGTGCCTTCCTGGTTTATGGCCTAGTCAAATGATGTCATACATCCCAGGAGTCTTCAGGAGGAGAGGATGGGTTTTCTCAGCTAAGCACACCCTCCTGCCTGCATGCCAAAGCTAAGGGTAGATGGATTCCAGGAAGTAAATGCTACCTGAATCATCTGCCTTTACGTAAGATGGCCACTACTAGAAATGCTTGGGGGGGGGGGGGGTGTTTGTCTAAGTAATTTCTCAACAAAATAAAACATAGAAACATAGATGAATGGTTGAGTGTTTTTTCTTTGAATAATAAAAAAAAATTTCAGTTTGTGGTGCTCAGATGCAGTGTAGTTCTGCTTTAAAGAGGCTGCAGTGTTGGAACTGAGGGAGACGCATGTAATGCTAGAAAGGTGAATATAATACCTCTTCCATCGCATGTAACTGCCATTTTCATTGCAGAACAAACAGCACTGTCTGTCACCCCGTGTAGCCCTAAATGTACTTTAACCACTTGCCCTCCAGAAGATTTAACCCCCTCTCCCTCCCATGGCCAGGCCACTTTCTGCGATACGGCATTGCGCTGCTTTTTTTGGGGGGGTCTTTTTATTATTAGTTATGTAAAAATAATAAGAAAACAAGGTTTTTCGCCACGCAGGGCTCAATGTAAAAACAAAAACACTCCCCCGCAAAACAGCCCACCCCCCCACCCCCCACCCCCAACAACCCATGAAGAACTTCCACAGCATCAGATGTTAAGAGTTCCTCAGGAGTGGAGAGCAACAGTCCCGTATCAAAGAACCATGGCCAAAAACATAAACACAGTTCCCCTATAATATCATAGAGAATCACAACTTGTCACCCTGGGGGAGAAAACCTCAAACACTGAGGGCCAGAGGAGGACCAGCCATTATAAAGGAGATCAAGAGAGAATATTATCCATAAAAACATGGATGAGCGAGTTTGGGGTGGAGGAACTTGATTGGCCTGCACAGAGTCCTGACCTCAACCCGATAGAACACCTTTGGGATGAATTAGAGCGGAGACTGCTAGCCAAGCCTTCTCGTCCAACATCAATGCCTGACCTCATAAATGGGCTTCTGGAATAATGGCCAAACATTCCCATAGACACACTCCTAAACCTTGTGGACGGCCTTCCCAGAAGAATTGAAGCTGTTATAGCTGCAAAGGGTGGGCCAACTCAATATTGAACCCTACGGACTCCATTAAGTCGCCATTAAAGTTCATTTGCGTGTATATAGTATTGCTATTTCTTGCTGTGAGATAACAATGAACAATAAGAGGTAACTTTGTTGTCCTATAAGAGCTTTTATATATATATATATATATATATATATATATATATATATATATATATATATATATATATATATATATATATATATATATATATATATATATATATATATATATATATATATATATAATTTTTTTTTTTTTTTTTTTGTACAATTCACTAGTAATCAAATAAAAAAAAAAATTGAAAAGCTAAAATCTGCATAAAATATTATTTTCATGTAAACTTCCCCCATAAACCCTCAATATGTTTATTCCTGAAATATAGTTTTCCTTTGACATTACCAAATTCTGCATTGCAGGAGCTAAAAAATCTGCTGTTCGGATCTCCTCTGCGCTGCTTCAGTGAAGAATGGAAAATTCAGAGCTTCACCTTCTGTAATATTGAGGATTTGAAGTACGGCTTTGTGCAGAAAAAGGTATATTTCATTGGAATTGTTCCATTTTTTTTTTATCTGCATCTATTATTGAACTCCAAGCAAACTACTAAATACACAACAGAAATACAAAGGAGCATAATAATTCAAAACTCCTAAAGTATGGCTATTTTCATTCTTGTGTGTTTCTAATTTTACAGTTGCTTATCAATTCACTACAGGCTCATTTATATTGTTGTGGTGCATTATGCTAGGGTACATTGGGGGAGATTTACTAAAACTGGAGAGTTCAAAATCTGGTGCAGCTCTGCATAGAAACCAATCGGCTTCCAGGTTTTATTGTCGAAGCTTTATTAAACAGCCGGCGTTAGAAGCTGATTGGCTACCATGCAGAGCTGCACCAGATTCTGGCCAAAGCCATAGCTTTTTTGGCCATACTTCTCCTATAGATCACAGGAGTGCAGTTCGTTCTCCTGAGACCCATTTTCAGCCGACAGCTGGATAAAGCCCGCTGTCAGGCTGATGTCACTTAGCCGGCTCCGTAAAGATCCCGACCATATGGCCTGGACAGGCACCTGGCTCAGGTTCTCGGCGAACTGCTGAGAGTCTGAAACGGCCCCTCCTGCCCGCTCCACAGCCCAGCACTCCAGTGAGCGGTGGAGGGTAGAGCAGAAAGCTGGGGACTGACAGTCACAGCTCTCTGCTTAGAGTGGAGGGGGAGAATTGAGCGATCAGCGGTGTCTAAGCAGAGCCGGCAGGAGACCGATGCAGCATTGCATCTATGCTGCATCCACCTAGGTGAGTATAATAGTTTTTTGTTTTTGTTTTATATCCTAAACTTCTCTTTTAATGCATTATGTGAGCAGTCTGCTCACATAATTTGTAATAAAAACCTCTTTTCCATTCTGAAGCTTCCCTCCAACCACTTTGTATATTATTTTATATATTCTGTACTTTCCAAATCTGCTGCAGAAATCTCCCTCCGCTGAGTCTGGCTGCAGCCATTTTAACTGTGGGCAGCTGAAGCTGCTGCCTGTTCACTTCCTGGATTTACACAAACACACAGAGGCACACCTCCAGCTCTGCAGCTCTCATTATGACTCATGCAGGCCCTCTTATGACTCATCCCCCCCCCCTTCCTGGCAAACTCACAAGAGAGAGCTGTACATGATGTCATAAGCCTAGGCTTTTTACCAGACAAGAAAGAAGAAGTGGGCTGTATAAGGGATTTACTGGCAGAAAAAAAAATGTTTTACTATCCAAAGGTAAAGCGACAACAACAAGGGCAGAAGATTTAATAGATGGAAAGATGAAAAAACGGCTGCAGTACCGCTTTATGTTAAGAAACCTGCATTCAGCCCCCGCCCCACCCCCCCCACCACTCCCCCCACCACTCCCCCATCCTCACCTAAGCCCAATCTCGATCCAGCAATGTGCACAAGAGCAGTGACTCTTTTGGCGCTCTCTCTCTCTCTCTCTCTCTCTCCTCATTGACCATTGGCTCCTGCTACTGTCAATGACAGCCAGTGAGGAGAGAGAGTAGTTGGGGCTGAGACGCACTCTGTGTGTCAATGAATACACCGAGCCCGCATGGGAGCGAGCCAGCACGAGTGCCCCCATAGCAAGCGGCTTGCTGTGGGGGTACTCGGCAGGGGGGAGGAGCCAGGAACACCCGTGAGGGGGACCCAAAAGAGGAGGATCAAGGCTGCTCTGTTTAATGGTTTGATGAGTATAACCGTTTTGCTATTTTAAATAAAAATTGTGCTTTTTTTTTTTTTCAATCACTTTAATTAGGGAGCTTGGTAATGTGCACTCGATACAGCATCATTATAGATCGACCACAGAGGGCTGTGCATTGTGTGTAAATAAAGTGCCTTCTCTGTTTCAGGGGGGGCCCTGCGGAGTTTTGGCTGCGGTTCAGGCTTGTTTGTTACAGAACCTTCTGTTTGGGAGAGATTCTGATATCAGGTAATGGACAGATGAGGGAAATCATTGTATATCTGTCATGTATATTTCAGAGGAAACAGTAAATGATGATTGATAATTAAAGTGGTGCTAAAGGCTAAAGGCATTCTATGCATGAAGGTAAAAAAACTTTCAGTGTGCAGCTCCCGCCTAAGCCGATCCTGATCCAGCGTTGTGTATTAGAGCAGAAGCTCTCCCAGGTCTCTCCTTCAATGATTGAGACACAGCAGCAGGAGCTATTGGCTCCCGCTGCTTTCAATTACAGCCAGTGAGGAGGGGGCGGGGCCGAAGCCCGGCTCTGTGTGTTTTGCAGACGCACATAGGAGGCTCTGAAGCAAGCAGGCCCGAGTGCCCCCGGAGCAAGCAGCTTACTGTGGTGCACTCACCGGGAGGGGGAGCCAGGAAAGCCAGTGGGAGACCCGAGAAGAGGAGGATCCAAACTATTACACAGAGCAGGTAAGTATAACATGTTTGTTATTTTAACCACTTGAGGACCGCCCGCCATCGTTATATGTTATCATTTTTTACAGGTTACCTGTTTAGCGTTACAGAGGAGGTCTTGGGCTAGAATTGTTGCTCTTGCTTTAACGCACATGGCGATACCTCACATATATGTGGTTTGGACGCTGTTTACATATGTGGGCGCAACTTGCGTATGCTTTCGCTTCTTTACGCGGGGACGGGGAAGCTTTACTTTTTTTTTTCTACTTTACAGTTTTCTCTTAATTTTTTTTTTTTTTTTTTAATCACTTTTCTTCCTATTACAAGGAATTTAAACATCCCTTGTAATAGGAATAGTGCGTGACAGGTCCTCTTGGAGAGATGTGGTGTCTATAATACCCAGAGCTGCACGATTAATCGCGGAGATTCGTTATTGCGATTCTCCTCCCGCCACGATCACAACTCTGGATTTGAAGGCCTCTACGATTCTGACCATTCAAAGCGCGCGCCAGTTTGGGAGCTGAGGGGAAGCCGCCGGAGCCAGCGTCAAGTGTCTGACGTCAGCAAAGAAGAATGTGATTGGTCGGTAAGTATGTCAGAGTGACAGCCCCGCCCCCCGGTGTTGGTAGCTAGGGGACGTTGCCTCTACGGAGATGGCGGTGGGCGCTTCCTCTTCCTGTGTGCGTCCGAGCGTGTGATGTCAGCGGGAAACATGGCGGAGAGCAGGAACGGGCCGTACAGCCCCCCCGAGACCGGAGCCCTGAACAGCACCGCCCGGATCCCCAGGATGGGGGTCTCTCTGCTCGGGGTGCTCTGCCTGCTGTGCCAGGGGTGTCCCACCGGGGCCACAACACACTGGGTGGTGACAGGACGGCAAGATCCAGCAGCAGGTGAGGTGACACCTGACAGAGGGGGAACACATGACAGAGGAAGAGACAGGGAGAGGGGACACCTGAGAGAGAGCAAGGGGGACACCTAACATAGAGAGGGGGGATCCTGGGATTGGGGGCACCTGACAGGGGGAGGGAAATCACTAGAGAGAGAGAGAGTGGAAAAAGGGGGACACCTGAGATAAGTAGGGGCACCTGAAAGGAGGATAGGGGGATACCTGAGAGGGAAAAGGGGGGAGGTCACTTGAAAGAAGAGGGGGACACCTGAGAGGAGAGGCTCTCAATCAATCAATGTCTCTCTCAATCAATCAATCACCCTCTATCAATCTCGCTCTCCTAAAAAAAAAAAAAAAAATTACGTTGCGAGAATCGTGATCTTTTTATCCTAAGTAAAAAAAATTGTGATTTTCATTTTGGGCAGAATCATGCAGCTCTAATAAGACCCCACATCTCTCCTTCAGGCTGGAAAGGCTGAGATCAAAAAAATAAACAAATTGTCTCGGCCTTTCCAGCCGCATCCCCGGCATTTATTTACATCCGCCGGCCCGGACGTCACGTCGCGCCCAGGCCTCCGAGGGTCATAGAGATGAGTGGGGGCCATCTGGTCACCAGAAATCTCTATGTTCAACTTCCGGCGACCAATTCATTCTCCGGTTTGCCGATTTGCACGGGTGAGCCGGTAGAAGCACCGGAGGGCGGCAGGAGGGGAACGCCGCTATGATTGTTCTTACGTTGCACAGGATCGCTGGCTGAAGAAGTTGATGGATGATGCCTGTAGCTGCTCCCATCATTCAGATATCACCACTCAAAGTCCAGGTCATCATATGACATACCTTGGGCGGGAATTGGTTAATCATTTGTTATTAATTTCAGCAAATCTTATGATTCCCAGCGCCCAGCTGTGTGCAGTTTGTTTTTATGGCACTGCGTTTCTGTTTCTAGGTGGGCACTGCGTCCTTCAGACATCGATCGGACAAGCTGCCTGTCCAGAGCCGTCGCTGACATCTTATGGCGCGCTGGAGACTGTAAGCAAGCAGTTGTCTCTCTGTAAGTAGGTCAAACGGATACCCATTTACTTTACAAGTATGTCAAATACATACAGTGCATCTCTTCAATACATGTTTTATGCCTTTTGAGGACCCTGTAAGTACATACAAATACCTATTGATCTGTCAGAAATGCACTCTGCCCCTAAAGGAGAAGTATAGCCAAAGCTCTTTTGTCTATACTTCTCCTATGGATCGCTGGAGTGCAGTTCATTCTGCACCCCTGTGACACGGTTTCAGCCAACAGCAGGTTGACGTCACTAAGACGGTCCAGGCTCTGAAAAGATCCCAACCATATGGTCAGGATCTACCAGCACCTGGCTCAGCCACTCAATGATCTGCCAAGAGCCCGAGCCCAGCCGTTCCCTCCCCCTCCACAGCCCAGCGCTACAGTGAGCCCTGGAGGGGCAGAGAGCTGGAGACTGACAGTCCCACCTCTCTGCTCTGAGCAGAGAGGGGGAGAACTGAGCGATCAGCTGTGTTTGATTGTTCAGTTCTAACTGCAGAGCCGGCAGGGGACAGATGCAGCAGCGGATCAATGCTGCATCCACCTAGGTGAGTATAACTTTGTTAAAAAAAAAAAAAAGTTTTACTACTCTTTTAATCCTAAGTCGACTTTTACACTGAGGCGCTTTTACAGATGTTTTTAAGCACTAAAAATAACGCCTCTCCTGTCACTCCAGTGTGAAAGTCCGAATGCTTTCACACTGGGGCGGTGCTTACAGGATGTTAGAAAAAGTCCTGCAAGCAGCATCTTTGGCACCTCCCCTGCCCATTGAAATGAATAGGCAGCGCTGACGATGCGCCTGCAAAGCGCTTCGGCAGCAGCACTACACGATCGCTATTAACCCTTTCTTCGGCCGCTAGCGGGGGTTAAAAGCGCCCCACTAGCGGTCAAAAAAACAACAGTAAAGCGCCGCTAAAACTAGAGGCGCTTTACCCCCGACGCCCTCACTGCGCCAGTGTGGAAGTAGCCTTATTGTGTGCTGACAACACAACCTTTTTTGGTGGACTGAATGGTGTCAGCCCCGCCCTGTATTTTTTGCTAAACTACTCAGCCACTTGCAGCAGCCAGGAGTGCATATGTATGTGCCATGCACACCCGTTCTGCTTTTCTTTGGATGCATGTATTTTCATTAAAGGCAAAGCAGGTCAGGCACAAAAAATCCATAGCTATGTACAATCAGGTCCATAAATATTGGGACATCGACACAATTCTGATCTTTTTCGCTCTATACACCACCACAATGGATTTGAAATGAAACAAACAAGATGTGCTTTAACTGCAGACTTTCAGCTTTAATTGGAGGGTATTTACATCCAAATCAGGTGAACGGTGTAGGAATTACAACAGTTTGTATATGTGCCTCCCACTTTTTAAGGGACCAAAAGTAATGGGACAGATTAACAATCATCCATCAAACTTTCACTTTTTAATACTTGGTTGCAAATCCTTTGCAGTCAATTATAGCCTGAAGTCTGGAACGCATAGACATCACCAGACGCTGGGTTTCATCCCTGGTGATGCTCTGCCAGGCCTCTACTGCAACTGTCTTCAGTTCCTGCTTGTTCTTGGGGCATTTTCCCTTCAGTTTTGTCTTCAGCAAGTGAAATGCATGCTCAACCGGATTCAGGTCAGGTGATTGACTTGGCCTTTGCATAACATTCCACTTCTTTTCCTTAAAAAACTCTTTGGTTGCTTTCGCAGTATGCTTCGGGCCATTGTCCATCTGCACTGTGAAGCGCCGTCCAATGAGTTCTGAAGCATTTTGTTGAATATGAGCAGATAATATTCCCCAAAACACTTCAGAATTCATCCTGCTGCTTTTGTCAGCAGTCACATCATCAATAAATACAAGAGAACCAGTTCTATTGGCAGCCATACATGCCCACGCCATGACACTACCACCACCATGCTTCACTGATGAGGTGGTATGCTTTGGATCATGAGCAGTTCCTTTCCTTCTCCATACTTTTCTCTTCCCATCACTCTGGTACAAGTTGATCTTGGTCTCATCTGTCCATAGGATGTTGTTCCAGAACTGTGAAGGCTTTTTTAGATGTTGTTTGGCAAACTCTAATCTGGCCTTCCTGTTTTTGAGGCTCACCAATTTACATCTTGTGGTGAACCCTCTCTATTCACTCTGGTGAAGTCTTCTCTTGATTGTTGACTTTGACACACATACACCTACCTCCTGGAGAGTGTTCTTGATCTGGCCAACTGTTGTGAAGAGTGTTTTCTTCACCAGGGAAAGAATTCTTCGGTCATCCACCACAGTTGTTTTACGTGGTCTTCTGGGTCTTTTGGTGTTGCTGAGCTCACCGGTGCGTTCTTTCTTTTTAAGGATGTTCCAAACAGTTGATTTGGCCACACCTAATGTTTTTGCTATCTCTCTGATGGGTTTTCTTTGTTTTTTTTTTTTTAGCCTAATGATAGCTTGCTTCACTGATAGTGACAGCTCTTTGGATCTTAAATTGAGAGTTGACAGCAACAGATCCAATTCCAAATGATTCCAAATGCAAATAGCACACTTGAAATGAACTCTGGACCTTTTATTTGCTCCTTGTAAATGGGATAATGAGAGAATAACACACACCTGGCCATGGAACAGCTGAGCAGCCAATTGTCCCATTACTTTTGGTTCCTTAAAAAGTGGGAGGCACATATACAAACTGTTGTAATTCCTACACCGTTCACCTGATTTGGATGTAAATACCCACAAATTAAAGCTGAAAGTCTGCAGTTAAAGCACATCTTGTTCGTTTCATTTCAAATCCATTGTGGTGGTGTATAGAGCCAAAAAGATTAGAATTGTGTCGATGTCCCAATATTTATGGACCTGACTGTATCTGTCTATCTGCTCAGTTTAATATAATCACCTTCTTTGTTACTTTGCTTTTTAGTGGGGGAAAAAACAAAATCTATATTAATTTAAAATGACTGTAGTTTCCTTTTTTGTACAGCACATTTAAATTTTATTCTGTTGTATTAAAGCGGTTGTAACACTAAAAAAAAAAATGATCCTGTTCCTTTATAGCAGGATAAACCGCATAGTACTTGTGCAGTGTCATTTGTCCCTCTCTATGCTGTAAAATACCTGGTTGATCCTGCCTGTTCCTGTGTCCTCCTATGTGTACTGACCACAGTAATTGTGGCTTCTGATCCATAATACCGTGGTCAGTTTACGTGCCTCGGTCATCCCGCTGTGTTTAGAGTCTCTCCCACTCCCTCCCTGCCTGTCAGTTCCTAGTGTGTGAGCCGATCTCCTCCCCGCCCCTCCTGCTGCTATTCCTGTGGCTGTAAATTTAGTGAGCACAATTACTGACATCCCCTCTGTTATCACAAGCTATGCGTCAGTGTCTGTGTGTTTTTTTTGTTTGTTTTTGTTTTTGTACTTCCGGGCTGACATCAGAGGGGAATCTAAGCCTCTCCCGCTGTAGTCATTATATCAGGGATGGAGAGCGGCGGGAGGTCACGTGACCGCACAGCAAGGCTGAGAAATTTAGGTATTTAGCTTCATCATTTAAAAAAAAAAACACAAACACTGTGATGTATTTTTGTTTTAACAGAGGGGATGTCAGTAATTGTGCTCACTGACTTTACAACCACTTTAAGCTCTACGAGTTTCTCATATTGTGCTCTGCTTATCATTGAAGGTCATCCGGAAGGCAGCAGTTCACTCCAGCTGGGAAATATAAAGCTGATGGAATCCTAGAAAGTGTAAGATTATTTATAATGTATATACAAATGTGAGATGTATGTTTAAGTATCTCCTCCAGGCAAAAATACAAATCACTCTGTGCTTAGTTTCTCATATCCACTCACCGGCCACTTTATTAGGTACACCTTGCTAGTACCGGGTTGGACCCCCTTTTGCCTTCATTCTTGGTGGCATAGGTACAACAGGGTATTGGAAACATTCCTCTGAGATTTTGCTCCATAGTGATATGATAGTATCACACAGCTGCTGCAGATTTGTCGGCTGCACATCTTTAATGTGAATCTCCAGTTCCACCACATCCCAAAGGTGCTCTATTGGATGAGATGTGGTGAGTGTGGAGCTCTATTGGATGAGATGTGGTGAGTGTGGAGGCCATTGGAGGACAGGGACCTCATTGTCCAGTGGTGAGATGATTGGAGCTTTGTGACATGGTGCATTATCCTGCTGGAAGGAGCCATCAGAAGATGGGGGACACTGTAGTCATAAAGGGATGGACATGGTCAGCAACAATACTCAGGGGGGCCGTGGTGTGTAAAGGATGCTCAATTGGTGCTAAGGGGCCCAAAGTGTGCCAAGAAAATATCCCCCCACCACCAGCCTGAACCAGTGATATCCCATCCCCCCCACCATTACACCCCCACCACCAACCTGAACCGGTGATACAAGACAGGATGGATCCATGCTTTCATGTTGTTTACACCAAATTCTGACCCGACCATCCGAATGTCGCAGCTGAAATCCAGACTCATCAGACCAGGAAAGCTTTTCCAATCTTCTATTGTCCAATTTTGGTGATCCTGTGCCAATTGTAGCCTCAGTTTCCTGTTCTTAACTGACAGGAGTGGCACCCGGTGTGGTCTTCTGCTGCTGTAGCCCATCTGCTTCAAGGTTCAATGTGTTGTGCGTTCAGAGATGGGAATCTGCATACCTTGGGTGTAACGAGTGGTTTTTGAGTTACTGTTGCTCTTCTATCATCTCCAACCAGTCTTCCCATTCACCTCTGACAACCAGGCATTTTCCTCCACACAACTGCCGCTCACTGGATATTTTCTCTTTTTTGGACCATTTTCTGTAAACCCGAGAGATGGTTGTGTGTGAAAATCCCAGCAGATCAGCAGTTTTTTTTTTTTTTAAATACTCAGACCAGCCCGTCTGGCACCAACAACCATGCCACGTTCGAAGTCACTTAAATCCCCTTTCTTCCCCATTCTGATGCTCAGTTTGAACTTCAGCAAGTCGTCTTCACCACATCTAGGTGCCTAAAGGCATTGAGTTGCTGCCATGGGATTGGCTGATTAGCAATTTGTGTTACCAAGCAATTGAACAGGTGTACCTAATAAAGTGGCTGGTGAGGGTATGTACCTGTAGAGTGTGTGTGTATAAAATAATTCCTGAACATAAATTGACTTATATATGAATAATAACAAGAAATAATAGTAATAAGTAATGATCAATAATTAGCGATAAATAAGAAACTCATCAGAAAACGGAATGCCTATTAGCAAAAATAATACTAATTAATGTAATTCTATGTAAGAATGATATAAGGTGTGTAGATCAGAATGGAAGCATCAATTACATTGTATTACTCCAAAATTGGGTCCAGGGATTGTAGATTAGTCAACATTTTAACCCTATGTATTCTGTCTTGTATTTCAGCTCATCTTATACAGCTTTAAAAAATATGACGATCTTTTAACTTTTCTTCAACAAAATATTTATCAGGTACACATCTTATGTAGCCTTTTTTTTTTTTTTTTACTTTCACAATGTGATAGTCTTTTTGGATAGACCGTGTATACTCTGGTATTAGTAAATATGGAAATATTTCCTTTTACTTTTGGGTCAACACTGTAAGCCAATAAGATAAAGAAGCATTCAGCACAGTGGTGTAGTGGTCAGCACTTTCACCTAGCAGCAAAAAGAGTCGCTGGTTCGAATCCCGACCACGACACTACCTGCCTGGAGTTTGCATGTTCTCCCTGTGCCTGCGTGGGTTTCCTCCGGGTACTCTGGTTTCCTCCCACACTAAAGACATGCTGGTAGGTAAATCGGATTCTGTCTAAATTGGCCCTAGTATGAGTATGTATGAATGTGAGTTAGGGACCTTAGATTGTAAGCTCCTTGAGGGTAGGGACTGATGTGAACGTACAATGTATATGTAAAGCGCTGCGTAAATTGATGGCGCTATATAAGTGCCTGAAATAAATAATAAATAAATGCAGCATATGAGTCGATGTCCATCTGAAGCCTTGTCGAGAAAAATATGCACAAAGCCGTTTCCCCATACCTATGCGCTACCCAACCCTAGGTGGACATTTATCTCGGCTCATCTCAGCTTTAGAGACATTCCTCGAAGGAAACTGCAAGCCTCTCACTAGAAAATAGACTTTTTATTGTCAATACACCTTCTACTTAGGCTCCAGTAGACCATACAGACTTGGTTTCGTTTCCTCACCTTCACTATGTGCAGGCTTCCCCTGCTATGGTCAGGTTCAGAGACCAGTAGCTACAGCAGTAGAGAGGCTCCCACTGACCAGCAGAATAAGTAAATAAGCAGATCACCCTGGTGGAAGCAGGTTTACCCGACGTGCTGGATCTAAGCACTACCTTGTATTCACCAGAGCTCCTGATGGTGGACATGGGTTTTGCTGCATGTTAGCACCAGGTCACAGGCCTCAGGATCACCCCACCAGGAGGTGAGCAAGCCTGGGTCCAGTAGCAGATATAGCAAGTAGGGATCAAGCAGAAGCATAATCCGTAAACAAGCCAAAGGTTGGTAACCAAGTGGTTGTAGGTTGGGATCAAGCTGAAGAGTAGTCGAGGAACAAGTCAAAAGTCGGCAACGAGTGGTAGTGGAGATGAGGACAGCTGCAGGTATGCATTGAGCAAGATATCTGCCAGATAGAGCAGAATAATCTAGCAAACTGGAAGTGAACAGACGTGGCTTAAATCAGGAAGTTCATGGGAGCAGCAAAGAGTTCAAGGCTCACCAGAAACAAGACACAAGAAGACCACAAAGTCCAAGGGATCAGACAGGATGCTGTCCAACATCTCAGGTGGCTCAGCAAGGAGAGCCACCCACAAATGCAGCAGAGGTCATAGGTTCATATCCTGGTCCTGATAACCCCACTGGTTGTCAGCCAATAGGAAGTGTCCAAGGCAATGACTTGGGTTTCCAAACAAGGACCCATCCACTCTGCGATCTAAGAAGGTAGAAAATATGGGACCTGGAGTGTCACTAGACCACGGATTAAGGTAAGTAAAAGGTATGTAATGTAGTCTAATATGGCGATGAGTTGGGAGGGGGGTGCGGGGCAAAGAGAGGATGGGGGAGCACTTGATGCTCATGGATCATCTTTAAAATAACAAGGCTGAAATATTAACCCAACATTATTTGATCACTTACAATATGCTTTACTTTCCCTTAAATTTTAGTTTGAACGTGGGCCATTTGGTTGCATTCTGCTTACAGTGTCTTCTGTCTTCTCGAGATCTATTGATCTGTAAGTAGATACCATTTCTCAACACTACACTAATACATGTACACTAATATTGTGTGAAGCATTTTTCTATGGACTTGTTAACAGAGTACTTTGTGTTCCCCATCAGTAGATACAAGAGAAAGGCTTTGCCGGGTTTCTAACAGTTTGTTGGCTTAAACACACTGTAACTTCACAACTACTTGTTCTTTTCACTGATTCTCACTGCAGAACCTCTTATTTTTACCAGCACACTTCTACTTACACTGGATTTGCCTTCTGTTTACAGGGTCCAGAGAGACTTTGACGTTCCCACCAACTGCCTAATTGGTGCTCATGCTTATTGTACACAAGTAAGTCATTCAGAGGCATCACTGCCATGAAATACACAACAAGTCTTGTTTCATTTTTACAAGCAGAGACTGCAGACAGAGCAGAGTTTTCTATGTCCTAAAATGCTGGGCTGACACAAGAAGGTCCATTTAGTGACCTGAACCTCGGTGCTATGTACACACTAGACCTGGGGGGTCCTCAAACTTTTTTTTTTAAATAAAGGGCCAGTTCACTGTCCATATCACACTGTTTGGGGGTCAGACTGTGGTCAGTAGGCTTGAATAAAAATGCCCTGGCATTGTAGGACAGTGAGAGATAATGCGCCCCTTCACTAGTGGACAATGGGTTTACAAAATAGAGTACCATGGTGTCAATGGTTAGGAGTAAAAAAATTTACCCCTGCGTCAGCTGTCAGTGGGAGCAATAACTGCCCCGCATCATTGGAAGTAAAATATACCCCTACTTCAGTTGTCAGTGAGAGTAAAATAAGGCATTGGTGTCAGAGGTAATAAATACCCCTGTATCAGTTATTAATAGAAGTAAGAAAACGACCCTACATTGGTGATTAGTGGGGTAATTAAAGGAGAAGCACAGCAAAAGCTCGTTTGGCTTGTACTTCTGTGGATCACATGAGTGCAGTTCATTCTGAACCCCTGTGATTCGTTTTCAGCAGACAGCGGGCTGAAGCCCCCTGTTAACTGACATTACAGAGCCGGTCCAAACTCGGGAGAGATCACAACCATGTGCTCGAGATCCACCCAAATGCCTGGACCGGCCGCTGAGAAAGCCGATGAGAGCCTGAGGCATCTGCTCCCGCCCTAGGGGGGGGGGGGGGGCAGAGCAGAGAGCCAGGGACTGTCTTTAACTAGCTTTCTGCTTAGGTAACTCTGAGAACCGAGCGATCGGCGATGTTTGATTGATGGGTTCTTAGTCTTAGAGCCGGCGGGGGACAGATGCAGCATCAGGCCAATGCTGCGTCCACCTAGGTAAGTATGATTCTTGGGGGGGAACAAATCCCATACTTCTCTTTTAAATAAACGGCTCTGAGTGGCTCCGAGTGTCACTGGCGCCCCCGCATCTCTGGCCAAATGCAGTACTGCACACTCCAGAGGCTTAAATCCTGCTTGTCTTGCGAGACAACGCTCGCAAACTGCATCAGAATTTAAAAAAAACAGCTCATATTGTGTTACTCGCAATCCGAGGTTTTACTGTACCTGTAATGAATTGCCTAGTACTAGAACCCACTGCATTCTAGCCCCCCCCCCCCTCACACCTGCTGTATTATGTATTACAGGTACTTATATAGCGCCATCAATTCACACAGCACTTTACATACATATTGTACAATCACATCAGTTCCTGTCCTGAAGGGGCCTACAATCTAAGGCCCCTAACTCACACACTAGGGTCATTTTAGACAGAAGCCAGTTAACCTACCAGCATGTCTTTGGAGTGTGGGAAGAAGCCGGAGTACCCGGGGGAAACTCACACAGGCACAGGGAGAACATGCAAACTCCAGGCAGGTAGTGCCATGGTCAGATTTCAAACTGACGACCCTAGTGCTGCTAGGCAGAAGTGCTGACCACTTAGCCCCTTGTTACTCTGCACAGTAGCTCCTGGCCTGCGTTGCAGCACAGCTGAAAGCTGAAGCAGCTGAATGTCTGATAAGGAGACTAGAGCTCCCCTTGCTGGCCATATTGAAGACAGCATAGTATTAATATGCAAGGTTTAATGTTTTACTAAAACTAAACTAAACAACATTTACATGTCAATCTTGGACTAAAGAAAAACAATATTTACATGTCAATCTTGGGCATAATAAAAGAAAAGATGTACTAAACCACTATACATTACCTTTAATGGTGCAGTCAGAATGGAAGATGAATTGCATTATATAAATGATTTGTGCATATACAGGGTGAAGAATTATTCCCATAGTTCCTTGGGGGGAGGTGAGGTTCCTTTTTATGCTACGTTTACCAATATCACAACAGAACGGTATTTCTGCTCACCTGGAAATCTCGGTGCCATAGAAACGGTGGGCATGTTATTGATTGATCTCAGTTCGCCTAATAAATGGGTTGTCTGCTTTATCATTTATCACAGGAGCTCGTCAATCTCATCCTGGGAGGTAGAGCTGTGTCCAACGTCTTCAATGACGTCATGGAGCTTGATTCTGGGAATGGGAACAGCACCGTCCTAAAGGGGGTCTCCAGCCGCAGTGATATTGGCTTTCTCTCCCTCTTTGAACATTACAGCGTGTGCCAGGTAAGTACTCAATTCTCCCAGAATACAAGTTTTTTTTTTTTGGGCAAAATAAAAACACTGGAAGAGTCTGCAGAACAAACTTTTTAGGTGTTTATTCGTATGGCTCTCTAGGCTGCTTTTCAGCTGTTTTCCAGTTTTTTTTTTTTTTTTGTTTGTTTTTTTTAAATTCCTTTATTTTACACTGAGCAAGTTCAGACAGTTACATATTCTGTTGTAAAACAATGTAAGAGACAAGCAAGCGTGATACAGAAGAAAGGTTGCAAACAGTAATGTCGGAAAACAACAAGGTCGACAGTTCTGGAAATTTAAACAAGCACCACTTCTAAGGTTTGTGGGGATATCTCCCCGATATATCAATACTGCCAGTAAATGAGACCTGGGAGGTGCTCTGGGATCTGAGTTGTTTGGCTTATTACTGACTTCCTTGTCTATTTGTCGTTGTCACTCAGTGAAATGCAGTGTTTTCCAGATAATTGGTAAAATGGGGGTTTGAAAGACTGTAAAACCCATACATGGGACACATTTAACAGGTAGTGATTAACAAGATTTTCTTTATATCTGGACCATGAAGGAACCCAAGTATGAGGATGCATGTTATAAAGACTAGCGTCCCCAGGGGTATGAGGGAGAATGATGGGATAGGAGGGGGCGGAGGGGTACAGACGAAAGGGGGAAAGGAGGGGAAGCGGAAGTGAGTAAGGGTGAAGTGGTACAGAGGAAAGGTGAAGACAGAATGCAAAAGTACAATATAACAAGGTAGAGGGGGATGCCCTCTGCCTGGGATATAGTGCTAGACTGTTGAGGTAGCTAGATTGTGCCATTTCCTGAAGATAGGCTTCCGTGTAAATAAAGTGCTGCCAGGGTCTCCAGGTCTCTCGAAAGGTCTCCTTTATTGTGCAGAGTGGCAGTAAGATCTTCCATATCCCTTAATTCGTTTACTTTAGCAAACCACAGGGACATCGTCGGTGGTCTCTCCGATCTCCAGCAAAGAGGAATGCAAGCCTTTGCGGCATTCAACAGTTGAATGGTGAGAGAGGTCTTATATTTCTTAATGGGTCGTTCTGATAGATGGAGCAAGCAGGCTGCAGGGTTCCCTTCCAGGGAGACACCGGTAAGATGTCCGACCGTGCGCGCAACCCCGAGCCAGAATGGGGCAAGCTTGGAACAGGACCAGAAGATGTGTAACATCGTCCCCTCCTCAGAGCCACAGCGCCAACATAGGCCGGGCACCTGGGGAAAGAAACGATGCAGGATGGCAGGGACTCTGTACCAACGTGTCATGATTTTGTAACAGGTCTCCTGAACCCTAGTGGCAATTGAGGATTTCTGAGCAAAGTAGAGAATTTTTTGTCTCTGTACGTCCGTGAATTGGACTCCAAGCTCCGCTTCCCATTTGGAGAGGAACTGGGGAACGTACCCTTCCTCTGGTTGGGTTAAGGTTGAATACAACAGTGAGAGACAGTGTCTAGTCGGTTCCCCACGATGGCATATGAGCTCTAGTTCAGTGAGATTACGGGTAATGCCTGATTTCCTCAGACAGCTGCGCAAAAAATTACGCAGCTGCAAGCCACTCCAAAAATCTAGGGGGGGGTCTGTCACCAATGCTCCAGCTTCTAAGGAAAGTTGACCATTAGGTCCCAGGAAATCATGTAGGCGACATTTAGTGCCCGTTGCCAGTCGTTTAAGTTGTAGACTCTGGATTCCAGGTGGGAATTCTGGGTTACCTATAATCGGAACCATGGGAGATGGCTGCGGAGACACTGCAGAGCGCCGAAAAGCATCTCTAACCACTGTTAGGGTGTTGCCCAGGGTAGGGTGTTCTAAAAGGTCCTTTGGCAGTGGTGAGGTAATCCAGGGCCAGCTCTTGGCCGACCCCCCGGAGTCCTCCTCCTCCATGGCGACCCAGTGCTTCGCCTCTGCGTGACAGTGCCAGTCCACCAACCTAGTTAGGTGGACTGCCCTGTAATAGGCCTTAATGTCCGGCAAACCAACCCCACCCCTGCTTTTTGTTAGGTAAAGGAGCTGGAGTCTCACACGAGGTTTGTGGTGGGACCAGACAAAAGCCCGGAACATGGAGTCGATCTGTTTAAAGAACGCTGGGGGTAATCGGATGGGAAGCGCCTGTAGCAGGTATAACACCCTCGGTAGCAACGTCATCTTGAGGGCACTACATCTGCCGAACCACGTCAGCGTCAAAGAGTGCCAGTGTAAGAGGTCAGTTTTAAGGCGTAAGAGTAATGGGGTAAAATTGGCCGAGTACAATTCCGCTGGATCTGAGGTGATGTCGACTCCTAGATAGCATATATGCTTGGTTGCCCATCTCAGTGGGAAGGACGAGCGTAAACGTTGGGCATTTCCCTTATCTACCGTTATGTTAAGAATGGAGGATTTTGTCAGATTAATCTGAAACGAAGAGAGATTGCCATATTCTTGAAGGGATCGTAGCAGGTTAGGGAGAGAGGTAAGAGGTTCTGTTAGAAAGAAAATAAGGTCATCTGCAAAAGCAGCCACCTTGTGGGATCCCGAGGGCTTTGGGTAGCCCAGAATGTCTGAGTTTGCCCTTATCGTGCACAAAAGAGGTTCTAGGGACAGGATAAAGATCAGGGGGGAGAGAGGGCATCCCTGACGTGTGCCATTTCGGATGTCGAAAAAGTCCGATCTCGTCTCGTTTACCCTAACCGATGCGGTGGGCTGCGTGTATAGGGAAAGGATCCACTGTAGCATAGAGGAGCGAAGGCCTATGTGCTCTAGGGTTGCTCGGATGAAGGACCAGTCGACGCGATCAAAGGCCTTCTCCGCGTCGGTTGACAGCAGGAGAAGGGCCCGTTTGGTGGTCCGTGCCGAATGTATCAGGTTGATGACTCTTATAGTATTGTCCCTTGGTTCTCGTAGCGGTACAAACCCAGCCTGGTCTCTATGTATCAGATTCGGTACGTGGGGGAGCAGTCTATTGGCTAAAATTTTTGTGAAAAGCTTGAGATCCGAATTCAGAAGAGCAATTGGGCGATAGCTCCCACAAAGTTGTGGGTCTTTACCCTCTTTCGGGATGAGTGAGATATAGGCCCTAAGGGTGTCTATGGGGAATAAGTTCCCCTCCGTAAGAGTGTTGAGGGCAGAAACTAAGGGCTTCGCTAATAAGTCAAAGCTGTTTTCCAGTTTTATGTTTAACTGCTTTATTGAAAACAGCCTAATGTTTGAAGAGCTCAGTAGCTAAAGCTCAGATTGTACAAATTTAGTGAGTCAGAACTGAGCCCTGACAAAGTGTGTCTTCTCTGAAGTACAGAACACTTCCCCCTCTCATCATCTCCATAGCATAGAGGAGAGTGTGCTGTAGTCCACAAAGGTGAATTGGGTAGGGCCAACAGCACTGCTTGGAAGTTAAGTGCAGCAGTGCTCAACAGCTCAAACAGGAGCACACTGGATTTTAGGCAGGTCAACAGGTATTTTTCTGTATTTGCAGCATTTTTAAGGGCCAGTTCACACCATAGAAACGCAGTCCGGATGCGTTCCAGGTGCTTCTCTGCATGCGCGTTTTTGATGCAGACCAGTGCTTTTTTTTTTTTTTTTTTTTTTTTTTTTTTTAACCTTAACCGCTTCAGCCCCGGAAGATTTTACCCCCTTCCTGACCAGAGCACTTTTTGCGATTTGGCACTGCGTCATTTTAACTGACATTTGCGCGGTCGTGCGACATGGTACCCAAACAAAATTGACGTCCTTTTTTTTTCCCCACAAATAGAGCTTTCTTTTGGTGGCATTTGATCATCTCTGCGGCTTTTATTTTTTGCGCTATAAACAAAAAAGGAGGGACAATTTTGAAAAAAAAAACACAATATCTTTTACTTTTTGCTATAATAAATATCCCCATTTTTAAAAAAAAAAGCACATTTTTTCTCAGTTTGGGCCGATATGTATTCTTCTACATATTCTTGGTAAAAAAAAAACAGCAATAAGCGTATATTGATTGGTTTGCGCAAAAGTTATAGCATCTACAAAATAGGGAATAGATTTATAGCATTATTATTATTATTTTTTTTTTTTTTTTTTTTTTTTTTACTAGTAATGGTGGCGATCTGCGATTTTTATCGTGACTGCGACATTATGGCGGACACATCAGACACTTTTTACACATTTTTGGGACCATTGGCATTAATACAGCGATCAGTGCTATAAAAATGCATTGATTACTGTAAAAATGTCACTGGCAGTGAAGGGGTTAACCACTAGTGGGCGATCAAGGCTTTAATTGTGTTCCGTAGTGTGTGTTCTAACTGAAGGAGGGATGGGACTGACTAGGGGAGATGACAGATCGCTGTTCATACTTTGTATGAACACCCGATCTGTCACTTCTCCCCTCAGAGAACCAGGATCTGTGTGTTTACACACACAGATCTAGTTCTCGCTGTGTTACGAGCGATTGCAGGAGTCCGGTGGTCATCGAGACTGCCGGACACTCGCATCGGCTCCAGGGGCGAGCAGCCGGCACACGCGCCCTTAGTGGCCGCCTTAGGAACTGACGTAACATAACAGCGATTGGCCTGCCTGTGCCATTCTGCCGCAGTACAACTGCAGCGGCTGGACGGCAAGCGGTTAAATAAGGACAAGTGTGTTGCAGTGCGTTTTTGGTGCATTTAGGCACATTCTGGTGAATTTTACAGCATTCCAGTGCAGGAAAAATGCAGCATGTTGTACTTCTTTTTTTTTTTTTTTTACTGGAACTGCAAGCACTGGTGTGAACTATGCCAGTGAAAACCATATAACCTACTTTCCATGCATTTTTGATGCTGAAAAACACACTGGACTGTATGTGGTGTGAACTGGCCCTAAACCTGAACAATTTTGCCTTCTCTGGTTCCTCCCTCCCCTCCACATTAACCTGCTACATTACATTTTTAAATTCAACTATCCTATCCTATCCAACTATCTAGCCTTCCTACATACCTCATTTTAGATTTGGTGATGTAGGCACTGGGTCTTTGTGCTTCTTTATGCAATGCAAACAGATGATGGCTGGTGGGAGGGGTAGGCAGGATGATGTACATTCCTGAAAACATCACAGCACCCTGCCTCATTACTCCTCTCAAGGACCTCAGCCCTGATGCAAGCAGCGAGTTTCGAGTATTTATGAAGATACCAAAATGCCTTGGTGCCCAACCTGTGGGGTGGGTGCATGTGTCCCTTTTTAGGGTTTTTTTTTTTTTTTTTTTTTTTTTTTGCGGCCCTCGGAGACCCTTCAGACTATAATCTGTGTTTTCCTATAGCCTTGTTATAGCAATGATTTATCTTGTATAATATGTCTGCAGTCACTGACTTTCTCCTGAAACTTGTCCCCAGTCTCCAACAACTTCTATAGCATGTTCACAGTCTTCTCCAGCAAGAAAGCAGTCTCTGACCATCTCCTGTATCACATCCGCAGTCTCTGACCATCTCCTGTATCACATCCGCAGTCTCTGACCATCTCCTGTATTACATCCGCAGTCTCTGACCATCTCCTGTATCACGTCTGCAGTCTCTGACCATCTCCTGTACTATGTCTGCAGTCTCTGACCATCTCCTGTATCACGTCTCCAGTCTCTGACCATCTCCTGTACTATGTCTGCAGTCTCTGACCATCTCCTGTATCACGTCTGCAGTCTCCCACCATCTCTTGTATCACGTTCGCAATCTCTGACCATCTCTTATGTCATTCCCATAGTCTTTGACTATATCCTGTTGTGTATCTTCTGCCTTTGACACTGAATATTCACGAAATTTTATGTGCGGCTCCTTGGTGATGTCAAGGTCTGCACTTAAGGCCCCTCATATCAAAACACTTGACCACCAATGCCTTGATGGGAGATTGTAGGACTGCAGTAGTGGACATTCCTAGGCAGACTGTATTTACATGCCGACCACCCTAGGCAGCAACACCCATACACAATGTGGAGGCTCCATAATAGAAAAAACTGAAATCCAATGAATGAAAAGGTTCTACCTGGGTTAGTCAGGTAAGGAGAGATCTAGATGTTGATAGATGTCCTCCAACTGGATAATGAGGTGGGCTTTACTTGCTGCAACTTCTAATGCACATTGTGAGAAGCTCACAGAGTGCAGTGAAATCAGAGTAAGCCATTTCAGTACCGGAGAGGAGCCAATACAACAGACAAGACTACGGGGAAGGCCTTGCACAGCTTTGAAGCAGACCTAGCATCAGATACTTTTTTATGTGTGGTACATCCGGCGTCAGTGTAACACTTCCAGCTATTCAGGTGGAGCCTGGCACCTTTAAAGAATAAAACGTGGGGAGATTGGCATTCATTGCAGAAATCTATTGGTTGTGTTTTTTAGTTTTTATTTTCCCCAGACATACAGTTTTATTTTTCCTTCAGGTTGGTTCCTATCTCAAGACCCCAAAGTATCCTATCTGGGTGGTCTGCAGCGAGAGTCACTTTAGCGTCCTATTTTGCTTGAAGAAGAATTTAGTGAGCGACTGGAGAGCGGAACGAAAATTTGATCTATATTACTATGACGGACTGGCGAACCAACAGGAGGAGATTCGCCTCACAATTGGTGAGTTTTGAAAATAATTTATCTCACTTTAACCACTTTTACCTCCGGGAGATTTACCCCCCTTCATGAACAGGCCTATTTTTGCAATATGGCACTGCATTACTTTAACTGACAATTGAGCGGTCGTGCGACACTGTACATAAATTCAATTTATGTCATTTTTTCCCCCACAAATAGAGCTTTCTTTTGGTGGTATTTGATCACCTCTGTGGTTTTTATTTTATGCGCTATAAACAAAAAAAACACAATATTTGTTACTATTTGCTATAAAACACATCCAATAAAAAAAATGTAAACAAATTTCTTCATAAATTGAGGCCAATATGTATTTTGCTACATATTTTTGATAAATAAAAATCCTAATAAGCGTATATTGATTGGTTTGTGCAAAAGTTATCGCGTCTACAAACTATGGTACATATACCGGAATCTTTTTTTTTTTTATTCTAGTAATGGCAGCGATCAGCAACTAATAGCAAGACTGCGATATTGCGGCGGACATTCTGACACTTTGTGAGAACCAGTGACACTAATACAGTGATCAGTGCTAAAATGTGCACTGTCATTGTACTAATGACACTGGCTAGGAAGTGGTTAAACATCTAGGGCTAGCAAAGGGTTAAATGTGTGCCTAACCGGTGTTTATGTGTGTACTGTGTGAGGTGCTTTCACTAAGGGAGGTAATAGATTTTATTCCCTGCTTTGTGCAGAGAAAAAAATCCATTACTTCCCTGGTAACAGAACACAGCTCTGCCTTGTTTACATAGGCAGAGGCCTGTCCTGTGTGTTTTTCCGGAAGATCAGCGGGTCCCGGCGGTAATCTATTGGCCGACATCCTCTGATCGGCATCTGCTGTGTTTTAATCGCAGCACAGCTGGGTCACCAGTGGCACGTGCCCACTACCCCCGAAGTGGCGGATCTGGAGCAGCAGGGCCGCCTTGCCACCGCATGTCTAAGTTATACGGTCTGCAAGCGGTTAAAGCGACTTTCTCCTCCCATCTTTGCCGCCAAATTTCCAATCCTGAATTCCTATAGAAACCATATTTTAGGGAGTGTTGATCTCGATGGTTTCTCCCACACACCTTAACAACTGCCCTGTTATCTGGGGCTCGGAGGATTTCCTTCGCTTCTTGTCCTCCTGATAAGTTTGTTTTTTTTTCTTTCTTCTTTTTCTTCTTTCTTTACCAGACAGAAAGTGAGGGAAAATCAAGAACTGGACACAGACAAATGAAAATCTAAAAATGTAAAAACATAACAGGAGTTATCAGATCAAAAGGTGCAACAGTCCAGGGAACTTTTTTTAAATTCATCATATGAGCACATAATTATCCAACGCATTTCAGAGGCTGAAAACATTTCCTCTTTTAATAGGGCTTGCATATTGCTTGTGGTTAAAGGGGTTGTAAAGCTTCGTGTTTTTTCACCTTAATGCACCCTATGCTCGGCAGGAGAAAGATGACTACATATTCTAGAGGTAGTTCAGGGGCTCGGGATCTACTTGAGTTGTCGGCACAGGTCAGGAGTCCTGGTTTGTGCTGCCAGAAGAGCCCAGGAAGGGCAGGCGGCATCGAATATTTAGCAGTGGATCTGCCAGTTTATCATTGACGCCTATGGTTTAACCTCTTCCGTGGGCAGCCGCCGCAGTTTTACTGTGGCAGGTTGGCTCGGCTGGGCAAATCGACGTTACCTTTACGTCGCTTTTCCATTTGGCCACTAGGGGCGCGTGTGCCCGTAGCCGATGCGAGTGCCTGGCAGGCGCGATGACCGCCGAGCACCCGTGATCGCTAGTGACAGAGGGAGACACACACATCCCGGTTCTTTCAGGGGAGTAGAGACAGATAGTGTGTTTATACTAAGTATGATCTTTCTCTTTCTCTTTCTCTTTCTCTTTCTCCCCTCTAGACAGTCCCACCCCCCCCTACAGTTAGAACACAGTGAGGGAACACAGTTAACCCCTTGATCGCCCCCTAGTGTTGACCCCTTCCCTGCCAGTGACATTTATACAGTAATCGGTGCATTTTTATAGCTCTGATCTCTGTATAATTGTCAATGGTCCCAAAAATGTGTCAAAAGTGTCCAATTTGTCCGCCGCAATATTAGTCCCGATTTAAAAATCACAGATCGCCACCATTACTAGTAAAAAAAACAAAATAATAATAAAAATGCCATAAATCTATCCCCTATTTTGTAGACGCTATAACTTTTGCGCAAACCAGTGAATATACACTTATTTCGATTTTTATTTTACCAAAAATATGTAGAAGAATATATATTGGCCTAAACTGAGAAAAATTTTTTTTTTTTTTTTTTTTTTTTTTTAATTTGGGATATTTATTATAGCAAAAAGTAAAGATATTGTGTTTTTTTTTTTTTTTTTCAAAATTGTCGCTCTTCATTTGTTTATAGCGCAAAAAATAAAAACCGCAGAGGTGATCAAATACCACCAAAAGAAAGCTCTATTTGTGGGGAAAAAAAAGGAAATTTTCGTGTCGCATGCCGTATTGCAAAAAATGGCCTGGTCATTAAGCAGCCAAATCTTCCGGGGCTGAAGTGGTTAAGGGCAAAATCCTTTTTTTTTCTGGGCAGAGATTCTCTACCAGGTGTTGGGGAGTATCTTGGGCCATCCGCCATCAGGTGTCAGTGGCCCAGGTGTGCAAGACCCCTGTTGGTCTTTGGTTTATAAATCCACAGGGTTTTTACCAGGTGGATGTCAAGAACATGGAGTATACTGCCTTCGGCCTCAGAATATTACAAGCAGTAATAGTGGCAGTTTCTGCGATGGTGTCCCCCTCCCCTCAAGGGCATTGCTTTGGGATGTCCCAGATAGTAATGGCTGCTCTGTGTCCCGTGATTTTTTTTTTAAATAAAAGTCGGAGATTTAACCACTTCCAGCTCACGGACGTCATATGGCGTCCTGGGCTTTGGGCGGGTATATCTGAATGATGCCTGTAGTTACAGACATCATTCAGATATTGCTGGTTTCAGCCGGCGAATCTCTACACCATAGGAATGATCATAGCGGCCGTTCCGCCGCTTGATCGTTCCTATGGGAGGCGAGAGGGGACGTCCCCCCCCCCCTCCCGCCGCCCTTCGATGCTTGCTCTGACTCACCGTTACGATCGGTGAGGCGGAGAGCAGATCCACCGGCGCCGGATGTAGATCATAGAGATTTCGGGCGGACCAGATGGTCCCCGGAGTCTCTATGATCGTCGGAGGCCGGGCGCGATGTTATGACGTCACGCCCGGCCTCTCAATTCAAAAAAATGGCGCCGCTTCGGCTGGGAAGCGGCAATCGTTTTATTTATTTTTTTTAATTTCAGGCTTCCCAGCCTAGTGGTGAGATGTGGGGTCTTATTGACCCCATATCTCACTATTAAGAGCACCTGACATATTGCTATTACAAGGGATGTTTACATTCTTTGTAATAGGAATAAAAGTGATCAATTTTTTTTTTTTCAAAAAAGTGTCAAAATAAAAAAAATAAAATATAATTAACAATAAAAAAAAAAAAAAAAAAAATTTTTAAAGCGCCGCTGTCCCCGTGTGCTCGCACGCAGAAGCGAACACATACGTAAGTCCCGCCCACATATGAAAACGGTGTTCAAACCGAACATGTGAGGTATTGCCGCGAACGTTGGAGTGACAGCAATAATTTTGGCCCTAGACCTCCTCTGTAACTCAAAACATGTAACCAGTAAAAAAATTTCAAGCGTCGCCTATGGGGATTTTTAAGTACCGAACATTGGCGCCATTCCACGAGCGTGTGCAATTTTGAAGCGTGACATGTTAGGTATCTATTTGCTCGGCATAACTTCATCTTTCACAAAATGCAAAAACATTGGGCTAACTTTACTGTTTTTTGTTTGTTTTTTTTTAAACACAAAACAGTTTTTTTCCCCAAAAAAACGCGTTCGAAAAATTCCTGCGCAAATACTGTGTGAGATAAAAAGTTGCAACAACCGCCATTGTATTCTCTAGGGTCTTTGCTAAAAAAAACATATATAATGTTTTGGGGGTTCTATGTAATTTTCTAGCAAAAAAAATATGATTTTTACATGTAGGAGCGAAGTGTCAGAATTGGCCCGGTATTGAAGTGGTTAAAAAATATTCAAACCCAGTGTTTAAACTATATATTAACATGTACAGCAAAAACATATAAAGGGTTTCAGTGATTTTGGGTTTGATCCGCCAATCTCTGGAGGGCGGTGCAGAGTCCAGACCCGTCTTTATTGTATCGGCAGCTCTGTGACTTCTAGACAAGCCATGGCTCTCTCATCTCACCTCTGCTCCTCCTGTCTTTTCAGATACCTCAGGGAATTATGTAGAAGATGAAGACAATGAGTTGGTTCCTCCGCTGGAGTTTTGTATCAGGACCAAGTGAGTACAGCTGATATTTATTACTTTCAGGTTCTGTGTGTTTACTTGTCTCACACATATAATACCTTACATGTGGGACCTAAACCACCTCAATACCAGCACCTTGTACCCCCTTCCTTTTCAGGCCATGTTCCAGTGCTGTATTAGCTTGACTAACCGTTATTCAGTCCTGTAACATGGTACTCAAATTAATTGTATATCATTGATTGAGAGCGACAGAACCTTCTTTTTATGGTAAAAAATAAAAAGCTCAGTGGTTATTAAATCCTCCCAAAGGAAAAGGCCAACATATTTGAACTGCTTATCACCTTTTTTTTGATGCCCTAAAATGCCAGGACAGTGCAAACACCCCCAAAAATGACCCCCTTTGGTCTAATTGGAGGCATTTTGAGAAATATTTGAGAAAATATTTTGGAGATCTCATTTTTTGCCATGATTTTCTTTTTAACCTCTTCCCGCCTGCGCTAAAGCCGAAGGACGTCCTCCCGTGATGCCCCTTCGGCGTGCATCGGCAGGGATCTGTGGTTGCTGTGTCCTCCATACACAGCTGATCGCAGATCGGGGCAAAGAGCCAATCACATCCGCTCTTTCCCATGTGACCAGCTGTGTCCAATCACAGCTGATCATAGTGTGAACAAGATTTGCTGGTTATCAGCAGTATGTAACCCTTTCCTACCCATGTGTATTGTCCCCGGCCCACCCCTTTCATTCATTGGATTTCAGTTCTTTAACCAGTTCAGCCCTGGAAGGTTTTACACACACACACACACACACACACACACACACACACACACACACACACACACACACACACACACACACACACACACACACACACACACACACATACATATATACACACACACACACACACATACATATACACACACACACACATACATATATACACACACACACACATACATATACACACACACACACACACACACATACATATACACACACATACATATACACACACACACACACACACACCTTTTTTTGCGATACAGCACTGTTACTTTAACTGAAAATTGTGCATCGTGCGACGTTGTACCCAAATAAAATGTATGTTCTTTTTTTCCCCACAAATAGAACTTTCTTTTGGTGGTATTTGATCACCTCTGCAGTTTTTATTTTTTGCGCTATAAACAAAAAAACGAAAATTTTGAAAATAATAATTTTTTTTACTTTCTGCTATAAAACATATCCAATAAAAAATTTTAAAAATCAAACTTCTTCATCAAATTAGGCCAATCTATATTCTGCTACATATTTTTTAGTAAAAAAAAATCCCAATAAGCTCCAGCTGTGTCCAATCGGGACAGGGTCATCAGTGGCATGCACCCCAGACCCAAAGAAATCACATACAGGTACGTGATTTCGCGCTTAATAACTACTTAACCCCGAATCATTTTGCTGGCCAAAGACCAGAGCACTTTTTGCGATTCGGCACTGCGTCGCTTTAATTGACAATTGCGCGGTCATACGACGTGGCTCCCAAACAAAATTGACGTCCTTTTTTCCCACAAATAGAGCTTTCTTTTGGTAGTATTTTATCACCTCCTGCGGTTTTTATTTTTTGCGCTATAAACAAAAATAGAGCGCCAATTTTGAAAAAACCGCATTGTTTTTTACATTTTGCTATAATAAATATCCCCCAAAAATGTATAAAAAAAAACATTTTTTTTCCTCAGTTTAGGCCGATACGTATTCTTCTACATATTTTTGGTAAAAAAAATCGCAATAAACGATTATTGATTGGTTTGCGCAAAAGTTATAGCGTCTACAAAATAGGGGATAGTTTTATGGCATTTTTATTAATGTTTTTTTTACTAGTAATGGCGGCGATCTGCGATTTTTATCGTGACTGCGACATTATGGCGGACACATCGGACAATTTTGACACATTTTTGGGACCATTGTCATTTATACAGCAATCAGTGCTATACAAATGCACTGATTCCTGTGTAAATGACACTGGCAGTGAAGGGGTTAACCACTAGACGGCAGTGTAGTGGTTAAGTGTGTCCTGGGGGCGTGTTTCTAACTGTGGGGAGGGGGGTGTAGCTGTGTGTGACACGTCACTGATCTCTGCTACGATCACAGGGAGCAGAGGTCAGTGACGGTGTCATTAGGCAGAACGGGGAGATACTTGTTTACATTAGCATTTCCATGTTCTTCCTCCCCGTTATACGATCGCGGGTATCCCCGCTGCGATAGAGTCCGCGGGACTCGCAATCCGACTCACGGAGGTCCCGGTGGCGCGCACGCGATGGCACAGGGGCAAATTTAAAGGGACGTACCTTTACGCCCATTTGCCTGTCCGTGCCATTCTGCCGACGTACATCAGCGTGCGCCGGTCGGGAAGTGGTTAAGGGCCGCCCTGCCACAGTTACCATAGGTGGATCAAAATTCAGCCAGTTCAGCAGGGAGAAGCCACATTTCTATCCATGTGTGGCCGCTGCAGCTGAACAGAAGTTTGTTTATTAACTGACTTCTAATCAACCACTCTGTCGGATAACAGCTGCTTGATCAGTGGCTGCAGCACTGATCTTTGTATTCAGACAGTGGGAGGTTTTATTTAAAAATGTCATTAGCATGTTGATGAGGGGAAGGGAGGGACCAGGGAAGGCAAAATATATAAACGGATTAAACTTCAGCTGCTTTAACACTATCTGCTCCCGGCCTTGTTTTTCAGATGGAAAGGTGCTGTTGTAGACTGGAATGGGATGGACCCCATTCTTTAATGCCAGAAGACACATCATATGAACTGCCTGCGTACACCGGACCCCACGACTTTCACCCCATGTGATTCTCCATGGAGCAAAGACAAATCGCTCCTCTCTCCAGGGGCCTGTAACTGCCTGGAAATGTGGTCTTCTATGTAAAAGACAATTTGCTATGTGCCACCTTAAGAAACGTCAGGTTATGTGGATTTTGTGCTTCTGTGTTTTAAATGCGACTTCAGTTCGCATAGCATGACGAGCAGAATTTTGAAGTTTAGGAAATTTTCACAGGGGCTGTCCAATTAGGTCCACCTGTCAGTTTTTCAGGCGAACCCGATCAGACCATCCATTCCCCCTATGTGGCAGCGGATGTCAGCGGTGACATGTCCTCTGACACCCGCTGCTATCCGATCCTGTCCGCCAAATCCAGACGGATAGTGGATTGGATCAGTTGAAAGCGGCCCTTTTTCATCCGATCTCCCCATAGAGGAGAGCGGAACATTGACAGGGTCCGTCTTAGCACAGTGAGCAGAGATGGACCTTTGATCCCTGCTGAGCCATCAGAGTCCGTCAAACGGATCCGCCCCACGTAAAAGGGGCTTTAATAGACTTAAATCTAAAGCTTATCCAAAACAAAATATCGACATCTATGATCGAGTATTTTTACAGGTATGCCCTGTTGCTTACTCAGTTTTATGGTTTGCCTCTGGTTGCCTTTTGATCCAGAGTTCAGAGTTGTTGGTGACCATAAGTTCTACATTTCTCACAGGTGGGGGGGGGTTGCAATATTTACCCAGTGATGAGCTTTAAAGTGATGTCTCTCTAAAAAAAAAAATATAAATATATATATATATATATATATATATATATATATATGTATATGTATATGTGTGTATATATATATATATATATATATATATATATATATATGTATATGTATATGTGTGTGTGTATATATGTATTTTTATTTTTAAATTTCTTCTGAACACGTGGTGTGGTGCACAAAAACAAAACGCCACAAGTGCAGCAAAAAAGTGTGCATAAACACAACAGAATAGTGCACTTGAGATGCGTGAAAGGATCCTTCCCTGAACCCCCCCCCTAGTGCTCAAGACTCCTGACCGGGCAAGGCACGCTCAGGTCCCACTGCCAAAATGCCCAGAGGACCGTGCTCCTCATGATCAGGTGAAGCCAACCAAAGAGTACGAGCTGGGGGGCTTTTCCAAAAAGAACCCCCCCCCTCCAAGGCAGGGAAGGAAGGAACCTAAGGACCACACCCTGCAATGCTGAGAGGGAAAAGACGCATATGTAAACGCAACTGACGCACACTTGAGAAAAGTAATTAGAAAATGAAAAATGTGCTGGTGCAATGGTTAGGCCTTGAGGCCTGGTAACAAACATTGCCCAAGTCTTGGCCAAAAGGCCTAGCCCATGGGGCGTGGTGCGGATAATAAGCTTAGGTGTCCTGGCCTGGTGCTGTTTCATACAGTATGAGCCCAAAACCAAAGTACTACTCCGATACCACCCGGGCACCATTCCCAGGGGGTGCTTGACACCGCAGGCCCTCTGCCTTCCCAGCCCTCAGCCAAACAAGGTAGCACAGTTTTACATTAGGAAGCACTGGGGCCCTCAGTACCCTCCACACCAGGGAAATTTGCCACCTTACCCAGTAAACGCTTAATTTGGTTTCTTTCTCATGGGGAAGATCCCTCACAGCCTTACAGCCAACCATCCCAGCCAGAAGGCCAGACCGATGGCAGAGCACCCCTACTGGACACTAAAAAGAACAGATACTACACTTGATCTTAGTCAAAAGGCCGAAAAGCAATGTGGCATCTTTACTATAGTGACAAGATTAAACTGTTGAAAATACTTGGAAGAGATGCCGTCTTCTTTTTCTTTTGGAACATCAGGAACCTCTAAACTCTTGGCACTGGTATGCAAATGCCGGCTTTTATCCAGAAAAGGTGTTTTGGCATGCCCTCCAGCAATGCAAGGACCTCTGTTGGCTGGAGATGATCAGATTATTAAACTGAGGAATGTTAGAGATTCTGAATTCAGACTTTAAAGCTGGAGCTTCCTGCGTTTCCTTGGTTTGGGAATTCTTAGGACCCAGGAAAGTGTTTATGATGGTTTGATCTACTTGCTGTGGTGACAGGTTTGCTTTTATCATTTGGTTGACTTTGTAAATAATATCCAAAAATGAGTATGACATTTTATTTTTATAACTGTTTTGTACATGTGATGAAAATTATATCAAAAACTGAACAAGCATCAAGTATTTAATCTTTTTCTTCATATGGTGGAGCGTTCATTACCGTGCATGCGTGTCCTGGGTTGAGTCCCACCAGGGGTACCTGCATGGAGTTTGTATTTTTCTGTGCGTTTCCTCCCCCATCCCAAAACTTTTACTTATAGATTTAAAGCTAAAGTGTAACCCCCCCAATCAATGTGCAATTAAACATTTTTAATCAAACCGTTTTGTTTTCAAGAAATGGCTCTTTTTGCTGGCCTTTTTCCTGACGTAAGTTCAAGCAAGGTGGGAGGGGCTGGCAGGCTCCTGTAAAAATCACAACATCCTGTCTCAGATTTTCTTTCAGGAGCCCTTACGTTATATGAAAGAACAGTGTTCCTTTCGCATCTCAAACAAGCAATCAAAGCAGTTTGGTCTGTGGATATAGATATAGTGATTGTAAAGCTAGAAGGTTTTTTACATAATGCATTCTCTGCATTAACCACTTGCCAACCGTGCCATAGTCAAGTGATGGTTACAGCACGATTGGCTGGTTCTAGGAGAGTGTCTATTGACGTCCACCCAGAACCCTGCCCCCCTGCGTGCATCGGGCGTGCTCTGTGATCGCTGTGTCCTTTAGGAACAGCTGATCACAGATAGAGGTAAAGGGCCAATCACAGTGGCCCTCTACACTGTGATCAGCTGTGATTGGACACAGCTGATCACATGGTAAATAGACCTGCCATTATCTGTGAAAGCGTGGAGAAGAGAGCCAGTAACCGGCGACTCTCACGGGACATCGACACTGATAATCAGGGCACTGATCATCATAATTGCCAATCAGTGCAGCCTATTGGTGCAGTCTATCATTGCGGCATATCATTGCCGCATATTAGCGCCCATCAGTGCTGCATATCAGTGCTGCCTATCAGTGCCCATCAGTAGATACCAGCGCACAATGGGTTAAAACCAATGAAAATGTCTCAATAGCAGTAATGCAATGATGTGAACAGTTTATTTGATAAAATTCATGTGGAAACAGTAAACCAAATGTCAAAGAACTTGTAATGTTAAAACGGATAGAAGATAAAATCTTACGGTGACGCTGGAAGGATCCCAGAGCAGGGAGAAGCTGACTGCATCCACGGATGGGGAAAACCTGGCAGTGGGGGTGGCGCCAGTGTCCCCACTGCGCTGAGCCAAACTAGGGACTCGCTCACCGGCGGGCTGTGGGCAGCTAGGCGTGATGGAAGGGAAGAAAGCAGCTATTATAGAAGCTAGCACAATAAAAATCTTCAATCTCTCCTCTCATAACCTCACCCTTTCTGAACGCTTACTTCTCCAAAAGGGCCTTGACTTCTCCCCCTCAGTTGGGCCTAACAAATTGGGCCTGTTCAAAGATTTACATCACTTTATAAGATCTTTAACATTAAAACAACATTATGCTGACAACCCCCATGCAAGTCATCGTAAGACCAAGACAGGTAGCGATGAACCGTGTTCCAAGTTGGGGACCCAACATTGAACCTAATGACGACGTGCTGTAAATTTTGGAAGAACTTTGGGTGGAAGGCCATACAGAGGGAAACACTCATACACCTTTTTTAGATCCATTAGTTACACACACAACATTCAGACCTAAATCCACTTTTTTCCCAAAAAAAGGTCCCTATATAGTAACCTATTAGGCGATTTACAAAGATTTTCTAGCACTCTGCGATAGCTCCACTACAAATAGAAACCACAACCTAAAAAGGGCAGAAAGCCAGGCCCTTAAAGATCTTACAGCCAACACGGAGATCACCATTAGACAAGCAGATAAGGGTGGCAGCCTTGTGGTACAGAATAAAATAGACTATTTGAAAGAGGCTAGTCGACTATTGGCTGACACTAATACTTACCTCATACTGCCTACCGATCCCCTTCCTGGATATCAAGTAGAACTGAATAGTCTAATATATGAGGCCTTGGAAAACGGAGTGCTTAACAAAAAGGAGAGACAATTTTTGCTTCCAACCAAGTGTAGCAAACCGTATTTCTACCATCTCCCGAAAGTACATAAATCTCTTACAGATCCCCCACCAAGACCAATAGTGGCCAGTACAAATAGTTTCACCAATGGCCTACCCGTCTACATCGATTTTTTTTTTTTCTACAACCTCTAGTTTCTCAACTTCCGTCATATATCAGAGATTCAAGTCAAGTTATTGAAGTTCTCCAACACTACTCTTGGGAAGATGGATACATGTGGGCATTACTTGATGTTGCCTCCTTGTATACATCAATACCACATGAGGTAGGCCTGATGGCCATACAACACTTCCTTACTCAACATGGAGACATCAACTCACTACAATCCCATTGTTCTGGTTAAATCCACTGAGTTTTGTTTAAGACACAATTACTTTACATTCCTTAATCAGTTTTATTTACAATGCAGGGGCACCGCCATGGGGGCAAACTTTGCCCCAGTATACAACATGACAATGGGCTACTGGGAGGAGGGGACACATCTGGGCTAACAACCCGTTTGCTGAGTGCATTGTGTTCTTTGGCAGATATAGCGATGATATTCTGCTCATCTGGCATGGTGGCCGGATGTGTTCCCCTCCTTTGTAGCACATTGCAACGTCAACCCCTTTGGTTTGTCCTTTAAGTATGTATTGGACTCCAGGGAGTTGGTGTTTCTAGATTTGGTTTTATTCCACGATAAGGGTAGTATCCTTACTAAAAACCATGTGAAGCCAACCAACGGCAATTCTTATCTCAATTTTAACAGCTGCCATCACTCTACATGGAAACAGAATATTCCCAGTGGACAATAAGGCAAAACTGCTCAAAAAGATAAAGAAATTCTGAAGAAAAGGGCTATCTATCTAAACTAGTTCAAGATGCTTCATGTCACACATGGACCCCTCCCCAAAAAGAAGGGTAATGACAACCACACAGTCAGATTCGTGTCAACCTTCAACGATAAATTTAGATCAATTTCGAGAATAATTAACCACTTCCCATCCCAGCCATAGTCATATGAAGTCTGCAGGAGGGATCTCCCATCCTGGTCGGGCGTCATATGACATCCTGGGCTTCCTGGCCGGCTGGGGGGGAGCGTGCTGCTGGCGGCGCTTACACGCCCCCGCCGCGTCACTAGGGAGCTGATGCGCAGGCCACAATGTCCGACGGGCACCCGCGATTGCCCATTACCAGAGCCAGGACGTGGATCTGTGTGTGTAAACACACAGATCCACGTCCTGTCAGGTGAGAGGAGACCAATCATGTGTTCCCAGTACAGAGGAACACCGATCGGTCTCTTCCCCTTGTGAGTCCCATCCCCCTACAGTTAGAATCACTCCCTAGGTAACACAATAAACCCCTTGATCGCCCCCTAGTGTTAACCCCTTCCTTGCCAGTGACATTTATACAGTAATCAATGCATTTGTATAGTAACGATCACTATATAAATGGTCCCAAAATAGTGTAAAAAGTGTCCGATATGTCCGCCTCCATGTCGCAGCCACAATAAAAATTGTAGATCGCTGCGATTACTAGTAAAATAAAAAAATAATAAAAATGCCATAAAACGATCCTTTTATTTTGTAGACGCTATAACTTTTAACACTACAACATCATTTTACTAGACCAGCGTCTAGCTCCCGCGTTGCCAGAAGTTCCGAAGGTAACTTTTAGAAAAGCACGTACTATGAAAAATATTCTAGCACTGAGCAAGATGGTAACCAAGACCACCAGATCCCCCACCCCTTGATATAAGAACGTACTTCGATAACAGGACAGGCAGCTTTCAGTGCAAAAAAAGAGGATGCCTGACCTGTCAATTTATCACCCATGGCACCAATAGAATCACTACCAACGAAGGCAAAACTTTTTCAATCAAATAGTTCATCACATGCTCTACAGATTTTGTTATATATGTCCTAAGGTGCCCCTGCGGCCTTCTGTACGTGGGATGCACTATACGTGCCCTACGTGCGAGAATTGGTGATCACCACAGGTTCATCAAAAAAGGATGTGATTAACACAGCATTCCATGGCACTTTAATCGCATGCACAACGATGACATAAAATGCCTGGAAGATTTTTACCCATAAAGACTATTCCCAAAGGGACTCTAACTGAAAATGAGAGGTTTTCCCTCCTATGTAGAAGGGAAGTGTTCTGGATCTATATGTTCGATTCCCTCGCTCCCAAACGGTTAAGAGTTAGAAACGTGTAGTTTTGTGTTAGCCTCCTCTCTCCCATCCGATTTTTTTTTTTCCCTTCTCCATGCCCCCTACCCTACCCCCCCCCCCCCCCCCCCGTTTTCCTTCTCTCTGTTTTTCATACCACCTAAACCCCCCCCCCCCTTTTCTTCCCAACCCTACCCCTCAAACCACTTCCCTCCCCCCCCCCTTTCCTTTCTTTTCTTTTTTCTTCCTTTTTCCATTCTTTTTTCTTCCTACTTGATAGCCTGTGGCCCAATCATCCATCAACGTCTCTGGCATATACATTTGATTATTCATTACCATTTAGAACACACACAGAGGTATATTTTACATTTTTTGTTGCTGTTAAGTGTCCTTTATGTTTATTCAATTACTCTGCTTTTTTCTTTCTCGTACATCACGGGACACAGAGCCACAGTAATAACTGATGGGTTATGTAGGTACCTTTAGGTATTGGACACTGGTCACACCCTAATCAGGAAGTTCAACCCCCTATATAATCCCTCCCCTTCCAGGGATACCTCAGTTTTACGCCAGTGTCTTAGGTGTTGGACGTGTAAAGATGTCCTGTGCTGAAGCTCCAAAGGGAATATCCTGATATCCTATACTGGGGCAAGCCAGGCGAACCGGATCCATTCAAAGTGTCTTTTCATGGCCGAATTGGATGGTACCCGGGCCTCGTGTCCGAAGAAACGAGGTTTTACCTGTAATGCTTCTCTTTTTAGAGAGCTGGACCCCGCAGATCAGAAAATGGCTTTAAACCTCCTAATTTCTGGCTGGGTGCTTTACAGGGCCAGAACTGCAGGATCCCCCTATTCGTAGGGGGCCCCAGTCTCTGACGTTTTTTTCAAACGGAGCCCACCGTGAGAAGTGAAGATTGGGTCTGTGTATACAGAACCCTGTGGCCGGATAAGGTAAGAGGAGATTCCACAGAATTTTGAATTCTAGTAGGTTTTCTCCTTTAAGGTAGATGCATGCTATGCCTAGTGTGACCACCGGGGGCTGCCAAGAACACATACCTTCTCATGCTGTTTCTGTCTCGGCGTTCCACGCTGCACAGCTCTTCCGACCGGCTCCAGGTAGGATGGGATGGGGGGATTTCTCCTTAGGAATGTTCCCCCCAGGCCAAGGGGAGGCCGCAGGTGGGCTGTAAGGCGGTTTTTAGTCGCATGCGTTGCTCAGGTGTGATTTTGGCCAATTCTTCCACACAGACAGTCTTCAAATCTTGAAGGCTCCGTGGGCCTCTTCTATGAACTCTGATATTTAGTTCTTTCCATAGATTTTCTATTGGATTCAAGTCAGGTGATTGGCTGGGCCATTCTAGCAGCTTTATTTTCTTTCTTTGAAACCAATTGAGAGTTTTTTTGGCTTTGTGTTTGGGATCGTTGTCCTGCTGAAATGTCCGCCCTCATTTTATCTTCATCATCCTGGTAGATGGCAGCAGATTTTTATCAAGAAGGTCTTAGTACATTTTTCCATTCGTCCTTCCTTCAATGATATGAAGTTTACCAGTACCGTATGCTGAAAAACAGCCCCACACCATGATGTTCCCACCTCCAAACCTCACTGTTGGTATGGGGGGTGTTTTTGGGGTGATGTTCCTTTTGACCTTCAAACATGGTGTGTATTATGGCAACCAAAGAGTTCAATTTTGGTCTCATCTGACCAGACTATATTCTCTCAGTATTTCACAGGCTTGTCTAAATGTTGTGCAGCAAACTTTAAAAGAGCTTCAACATGCTTTTTCTTCAGCAGTGGAGTCTTGTGTGGTTAGCGTGTATACAGGCCATGGCAGATGAGTGCATTACTTATTGTTTTCTTTGAAACAATTGTATCTGCTAATTCCAGGTCTTTCTGAAGCTCTCCACAAGTGGCCGTTGGCTCTTGGACAAATCTTCTTCTGATAATATTTTTCACTCTGTCAGAAATCTTGCGAGGAGCACCTGGTGGTGGCCGGTTTATGGTGAAATGATGTTCTTTCCACTTCCGGACTATGGCCCCAACAGTGCTCACTGGAACATTCAGAAGTTTAGAAATCCTTCTGTAACCAATACCATCAGTATGTTTTGCAACAATAAGGTTGCGAAGGTCTTGAGAATGCGCTTTTACCCATCACTAGATGTTTCTTGAGTGACATCTTGGTAATGAGACACCTTTTTATAGGCCATCAGTTGAGACTGAACCAGCCGATATTCATTTTCACTGACAAAAGGCAGGATTGCTTTCTAATTTATTGATAGATTTCAGCTGGTGTCTTGGCTTTCCATGACTTTTTGCACCTCCCTTTCTTCATGTGTTCATTACGGACTGCATGGGTTGTTACCAACATGTGGTACAAAATTTCATGTCAATAGTAGCTTTAGAAATATATTTACCTAGAAAAATGGTGACGTGTTCAATACTTAATTTGTTCAGGCCGCATAAATATGTTGTGATGGTTTTATCTGTAAAAATTTTGAAATGTATGTTTTTAACAATGTTCATCATGTAATAAAATTTTGATATCTTATAGTCAGTCATTTTTGTTACTATGATTTTGCACCTCCAAAAATCCGGAAGATTTATCCCCCCCCCCCCTTCATGACCAGGCCATTTTTTTTGCGATACGGTACTGCGTTTACTTTAACTGACAGTTGCGCTGACGTGCGACAATGTACCCAAATAAAATGTTTATGTTTTTTTTTCCCCACAAATAGATTTCATTTGGTGGTTTTTGATCACCTCTGCTGTTTTTATTTTTTTTTACCAAAAATATGTCACAGAATACATATTGACCTACATTTATCAAGAATTTAAATTTATTTAAAATTGATCTTTTTTTTTTTTTTGTTTATAGCATAATAAACAAAAAAAGATCAATCTAAAAAAAAAAATCGAAATTCTTTACAAATTCAGGCTAATATGTATTCTCCGACATATTTTTGGTACAAAAAAAATCCCAATAAGTGTATATTGATTGGTTTGCGTAAAAGTTATAGCGTCTACAAACTATGGCATATATATAGAACAAAACAAAACAAATAGAAAAAGAATAGAATTCAATATAACCATCTTCTGAAATTCGAATAGAATAGAATTAAAAAAATAGAAAAGAATATAACCATTTCCAAATGGAATTAATTCCAATTCGAATAGAAAATAATAGATTCGAATAGGAAGATGGTTCTATTCTTTCTATTCTGTTCTGGTTTTTTTTCTATACTATTCTGTTATTTTCTATTCTATTTTAATATATTCTTTTCCATTCTATTCAAATTCAAATTGATTCTATTTGAATTTTGGGAAATGGTTATTGTTTTTCTATTCTATTCAATTTTTTTAATTCTATTATGTTCTTTTCTATTCGAATATCAGAAGATGGTTATAGTCTTTCTATTTTATTCTATTCTTTTTTTAAATGTATTTGTTTCTATTCTATTTTTTTTTGTTTCTATTCAATTTTTTTATTTTCCTCCTATCATATTCTATTTTTTTTTCTGTTTATATACTTTTCTATTCTTTTATATCTATATTTCTATTCTATATGTATTTTCTATTCTATTTTATTCTCTTTGGAAATTGGAAAACAAATCAAACTATTCTAATTTTGAAAAACTATTCAAAATTGATTCGAAAACGATTCGGATTGATTAAAATATGAACAAAATGAATTCAAAAACGTATTCTGGATAGGTGGCAACCCTAGGGGGCGCACACACCGCTGGTATCATCCACAAGAAAGTTTATTGGAGACTTCTCACACAGGTCATGGGTATAAGCAGATTTTCAACCCCCTTTTACATCAGATGTCAAAGAGTCCTCCACCCTCCCTTACATCATAGTCCATCCTCCTTACCTTGTGCTGCTGCCAAGAAGAAGCTGGGGGCAGAGCTGACTAACAGAATGTGCAGGGTCTGGAAGAGGACCAGAGGAGGGCTGGAGTCCGTTGCCGGAGTCTACTGAATGCTGCGACCAGGGGAGGCAGAGACGAGTGGGTGCTGTGGTTGCACACAGAGGTACAGGATCTGTTGAAGGAGTTCTATCCTCCTTTTTGCTGCCAACTGCTGAGACGGGGGAGGGGACGGAGACGAGCCTCTCTTCAGCTGCACAGAGAGGTGCAGGATCTGGCGGAGGAGTTCTGTCCTCCTCTCTGCACCTGACTGCTGAGACAAGGTGGGGGGGGGCAAACACAAGGGGAGTGCCCCAGCTGCAGGAGAGGTGCAGGATCTGGCGGAGGAGTTCTGTCCTCCTCTCTGCTCCTGACTGCTGAGACAAGGTGGGGGCAAAGGAGAGGTGCAAGGACCACATGAAATAACCTGGAGGACCGGATCTGGCCCGCGGGTCTGGTGTTTGACACACGTGTTCTAATCTGTGCTATTTTGTTTTATTCGGGAAACTGCTGCACTTCCAGGAACCCTTTAAATGCGACAGATCCTCCCTAAGTATCTTGCGAACCTCATTTGCGTCTCACAGCTTTTAAGATTACCGCAACAATTTAATTTACAAACACACCTTTTTTTCCTTTCCCTATAAATGGATCCATAGTTTTGCAGATGTGAAATCTTCAGAGAATCGGCTCGCTACATTTGTATCAATTAAATTAATGAGAGCTTTCAGACTAATTGGATTCTTAACATGAATAATAAAACAGAACACATCTTAAATACTTAGTAATTGAAGTCATATTTCTTGGCCCGTCGCGGGGCGGCTTAGGAGGGGAAAAAAGAAAAGTCGCCGGCTTGGGACACACGGGATGCCAGGAGCCACCCCCCCGCATATAAATTAGAAGGATCTTCCTATAAAAAGCTGAATCATTTGTTATACGATAAGTGAGTCCTTTTAATGTGCTGTTTTTGACCTCCGCTGAGTATCAACAGCGGATCTTCTCCAAGTGCCATTAAATAATATTAACATTTATTTTCCTGCAGCCTCTTTTTTAAGATCAAGGTTGACTGTGTTACTTAAATCACAGAGATGTCAACCTCGGAGGGTGATAAGCAGAGTTAATTTCGTCGACTAAAACGACTACATTGTTTTAGTCGACTAAATGAATACTATTTTAGTCGACTAAAATACAACTAAAACTAAAACAATTGAGATAACTAAAATACGACTAAAACGGCAATTAAGGCAAAAGACTATTGTCTTGTTGGAAGGTAAATCTTCGGCCCAGTCTGAGGTCCTGAGCACTCTGGAGAAGGTTTTCGTCCAGGATATCCCTGTACTTGGCCGCATTCATCTTTCCCTCGATTGCAACAAGTTGTCCTGTCCCTGCAGCTGAAAAACACCCTCACAGCATGATGCTGCCACCACCATGCTTCACTGTTGGGACTGTATTGGACAGGTGATGAGCAGTGCCTGGTTTTCTCCACACATACCGCTTAGAATTAAGGCCAAAAAGTTCTATCTTGGTCTCATCCGACCAAAGAATCTTATTTCTCACCATCTTGGAGTCCTTCAGGTGTTTTTTTTTAGCAAACTCCATGTGGGCTTTTATGCGTCTTGCACTGAGGAGAGGCTTCCGTTGGGCCACTCTGCCATAAAGCCCCGACTGGTGGAGGGCTGCAGTGATGGTTGACTTTCTACAACTTTCTCCCATCTCCCGACTGCATCTCTGGAGCTCAGCCACAGTGATCTTTGGGTTCTTCTTTACCTCTCTCACCAAGGCTCTTCTCCCCCGATAGCTCAGTTATGCCGGACGGCCAGCTCTAGGAAGGGTTCTGGTCACCCCAAACGTCTTCCATTTAAGGATCATGGAGGCCACTGTGCTCTTAGGAACCTTAAGTGCAGCAGACATTTTTTTGTAACCTTGGCCAGATCTGTGCCTTGCCACAATTCTGTCTCTGAGCTCTTCAGGCAGTTCCTTTGACCTCATGATTCTCATTTGCTCTGACATGCACTGTGAGCTGTAAGGTCTTATATAGACAGGTGTGTGGCTTTCCTAATCAAGTCCAATCAGTATAATCAAACACAGCTGGACTCAAATGAAGGTGTAGAACCATCTCAAGGATGATCAGAAGAAATGGACAGCACCTGAGTTATATATAGGAGTGTCACAGCAAAGGGTCTGAATACTTAGGACCATGTGATATTTCAGTTTTTCTTTTTAAATAAATCTGCAAAAATGTCAACAATTCTGTGTTTTTCTGTCAATATGGGGTGCTGTGTGTACATTAATGAGAAAAAAAATGAACTGAAATGATTTTAGCAAATGGCTGCAATATAACAAAGAGTGAAAAATGTAAGGGGGTCTGAATACTTTCCGTCCCCACTGTGTGTGTGTGTATATATATATATATATATATATATATATCACTCAATATAAATAAAAAACACACAAACAAAAAAAAGGGGGGGGGGGCCACGGCCGTAAGAGCAATCCCAAAGGGAGCGGTCCCCAAAGTGGATAAGCAGTAGCTGATGGAACAGGGGAAATGAGGGAGAAAAGAAAGGGGGGGGGGGGACCAAAATCTAAATACAGTGCTCAGCCCTGATTGTGTGTTTAAAGTATATGTGTATGTATTTCCAAAAGTAATTTGGAAGAACTTGCTAGCTCCCCAAAATTCCTTTATAATCTCTAAATACTGTGTTCAACCATAATCATGTGTTTGTAATATATAATAGTGTATATGTATATTCAAGTGAAAAAAAACAAAGCTTTGTGTGCTTATACGAGACGCTTATGCCGCGTACACACGAGCGGACTTTACGGCAGACTTTGCCCGGCGGACGGGATTTCGTTGGACAATTCGATCGTGTGTGGGCTCCAGCGGACTTTGTTTTCTCAAAAGTTGGACGGACTTAGATTTGAAACATGTTTTAAATCTTTCCGATGGACTCGAGTCCGGTCGAAAAGTCCGTTCGTCTGTATGCTAGTTCGACGGACAAAAAGCCACGCTAGGGCAACTATTGGCTACTGGCTATGAACTTCCTTCTTTTAGTCCGGTCGTACGTCATCACGTACGAATTCGACGGACTTTGGTTGATTGTGTGTAGGCAAGTCCGTTCATTCAGAAAGTTCCTTGTAAAGTCCGTCGAAAAGTCCGCCGGGCAAAGTCTGCCGTAAAGTCCGCTCGTGTGTACGCGGCATTATGCTAGCTTTTAGTGCCATTCAGCATCCATCCAGAGGGAGCTGCTGGCCATGAAGGACTTGAGAAGCTTTGGTGCAGGCCTCACTGAGCTTTCAGAAATGTAGTCTGGGAAGAGGATCTTGCATTAGAGTAGATGGAATGCAACTCCCAGATATATACTCTTAATAGGATGGAAAAGAAGCAGTTTTTTCCAGGGCTGTAGAGAGGGAACTTCCTCTTGCTGTGATGGGACTTGAGTGTGCACATCGCACTCCTTGAGTGCACACTAACCCGCAACAAGCCTGCAGGCTGAGACCGAAACCAGAGCACTGTTAACCTACCCTATGTGCTGAGGATCTGAGTTGCTCCAGGCAGATCCTGATGTGAGCGGAGATCTGAACAGCGGGACCGAAGTTGCTGCATCACTGGGGCTGGTGAGAGGGCATTGATCTATCTCTACTAGCAGAGTAGAAAAGGACTGGCCATCTACCTCGCAGCCTTATTCATTACAAGCAGACTTTACTTATGTGCACCACCATAAAGACTGAGCCCCAATCCTAGTCAGTTGAAGAACTAGGGCAAAAAAGACTGTCCCCTCAGATAGCTGCTCTGCAAGGACTTCAATTATTGCATATAGAAAGGGGTGCCTCAGCAGTAATGGGGCCGTGTTGCTCATTATCTGTAAACTTACAGTTTCTAAAAAATAGGCACTTTTCCAGTCCCTTTGAAAAAATTATTTTGTTGCTACGATCTGAACTTCTGGAGCCAGCTAAAGGGTGAACTGCCACGCTCAGCCTCAAATCGGATCTGGGTGCGTGCCTGTGCAGGGACACAAAGGTCATGGCTTCTATTCACACGCCCTGCTGCCCAATCCAAGGCTGAGCCTGGTAGTTCACCCTTCGGCTGGCTCCGGAACTACATATGTGCAGCTCAGAGCCCGCGACCACGACAATAGATATTTTTAAAAGTCTATGACTGCCGTCCGCCATGCCAAGGTGCAGGTATGTGTAAGAAGGCACTTTCACTGGTGGATTGATGTAAGACAGCACTCTCACTGACTGTTGTTAAGGGGCACTCTTACTGGCTGATGTAAGGGGACACTGACTGATGTGAGGGAGCACTCTGGGGGTGCTGTCTGATGTAAGGGACCACTCTGGGAGCACTGACTAATGTAAGGGAGCACTCTAGGGGCGCTGACTGATGTAAGGGAGCAGTCTGGGGGCGCTGACTGATGTAGGGAGCAGTCTGGGGGCGCTGACTGATGTAAGGGAGCAGTCTGGGGGCACTGACTGAAGTAGGGAGCAGTCTGGGTGCACTGACTGAAGTAGGGAGCAGCCTGGGGGCACTAACTGATGTAAAGGAGCAGCCTGGGGCCATTGACTGATGTAAGGGAGCAGCCTGGGGGCACTGACTGATGTAAGGGGTCACTGACTGATGTAAGGGGGCACTGACTGATGTAAGGGAGCACGCTGGGGGCACTGACTGATGTAAGGGAGCACTGACTGATGTAAGGGGGCACTGACTGATGTAAGGGAGCACTCTGGGGGCACTGACTGATGTAAGGGAGCACGCTGGGGGCACTGACTGATGTAAGGGGGCACTGACTGATGTAAGGGGGCACTGACTGATGTAAGGGAGCACTCTGGGGGCACTGACTGATGTAAGGGAGCACTCTGGGGGCACTAACTGATGTAAGGGAGCACTCTGGGGGCACTGAGTGATGTAAGGGAGCATTCTAGGGGCACTGAGTGATGTAAGGGACCACTGAGTGATGTAAGGGAGCACTCTGGGGGCACTGACTGATGTAAGGGGGCACTGACTTGTGCAAGGGAGCACTGACTGATGTAAGGGAGCACTCTGGGGGCACTGACTTGTGTAAGGGAGCACGCTAGGGGCACTGACTGATGTAAGGGAGCACGTTGGGGGCACTGACTGATGTAAGGGAGCACGTTGGGGGCACTGACTGATGTAAGGGAGCACGTTGGGGGCACTGACTGATGTAAGGGAGCACGTTGGGGGCACTGACTGATGTAAGGGAGCACGTTGGGGGCACTGACTGATGTAAGGGAGCACATTGGGGGCACTGACTGATGTAAGGGAGCACGCTGGGGGCACTGACTGATGTAAGGGGGCACTCTGGGGGCACTGACTGATGTAAGGGGGCACTGACTGATGTAAGGGAGCACTCTGGGGGCACTGACTGATGTAAGGGAGCACGCTGGGGACACTGACTGATGTAAGGGAACACTCTGGGGGTAGCGCTACACTTACATTGAAGAAAACGGATGCAAAATACTATACTGTCCCTACAAGGATAATAAAACTAAAACAGACTGTACCACTATTTAAATCAGAATGTTTATTGAATTTGTATATAAAAAAAGAACACAAAATAACACTCCATAAAATGGCACATATCTGAAAATTGTAAACAGACAATATAAAGAAATTATTAGAAAATTTAAGTTGAATAAAAGTAACATAAAGCAGACCGGACAATCACCTGTGATATCTTTAACCACTGTCTGTGGCCGTCTTCAGGTCCAAGCCGTTACGGGAGTAACTTTGAGATTAAACCGTCATAAAAACAGTGGGTGAGAGAGAGCAGAAATGAGAGATCCCGTCTGCCGACATAAAGAGGACATACAAAACACTACAGTATATTGTCTACGTGCAATAAAAATAAACTTCCAGCGCTGTGTGCTTTCATGGAAGGACAATATTCTTCAGATATAACCTCCAGTATTGTTCTCTTGGGCACATTTTAGTAGAAATGATGTAATACAGCCCTCATCTACTTTTCCAGATGAGCTGCCAAAATGGCCGGGTTGGGTCGTTGACCAAGGTGACAATCTGCTTCCTTTAAAAGCCGGTGCCAGGGAAGGAACTGGGCCTCTTTGAAGCACCATTACTCCTTTCTGACATCTCATCAGCAGCCAAAACGTTAAATAAAAGCCTATATAAAAAAAAAACCCTTACATTTTTTTAAGCACATTAGTATAAACATGCCCCAAATACATATTTGGGATCGCTGCGAAAGAAGTCAATGTTGTCTAGAACTAGTGTGGAGCCCGGGATTCAGATAATAGCAGCTTCCATTGGTGGCTTCTCACACAAGTGTTTTGGTTCAGGACACATGGGTTACCCTTGAAGGTCATTCTTCTTAACCTGGGATATCTGTAGTTTCAGGAGACAAACCTGACACCCAAAATCTTCGGGGTATCCTGGGAAACTTTGAGGGGTGCAAATCCTAGCCTAAGAAAAGTCTAGTCTTAGAATCAGAATTCTGGCCATCCCAGTGCCTGAGTATAATCCAACTAGATGACTAGACAAATGATCACGATCCTTGTGGAGCCACCCAGGACCTCCAGGCCTAAAGTGCATGTAAAGCCAAAACTTTTATTCTATTGTTGGATAGAGTTGGGGTTGATAGACCTTGTCAACTTTTATTTGCTGCGTCCCCATTAGCTAGATTCGCCCTCAATATTTGTAACTACTGTATATTAGGTCAGCAATGTCACAGGCATCACAGCCCCTTTGGATACACACAGCTGTTGGCCGTGGAATGCCCTGTCGTAGATGATTGGGTCAGCGGAGATGCGACCATGTGATGGCTTCCCATGTGTTCTACTGAAAAGGGTTCTGACCGAACCCAGCTCGTCCCTGCTGATGACCATCATCAGACACAGAATCCCAAACTTTACAGCTGTCCCCAGAATAGGGGTGTCCAAACTTTTGGCCTTCCTGGGCCACATTGGAAGAAGAAAAATTGTCTTGGGCTGCACATAAAACTCACTAACAATAAAGATAGCTGATGCACAGTTTCTCCTGCGGCTCTCAGCGGGTAGGTGTGGCCGCCGGGCTCGTTCACTATAATGACAGGTCACCGTGGGCTGCACCTATTCGCAGCTCTCTGCGCAGCCAGCAATTACCTGCGGTGATCACTACTGGACACAGACAAAGTGCGTCCACCGGCAAACTGTCATTATAGTAAAACGGGGCCAGCAGCCGCACCTACCCACTGAGAGCTGCAGGAGGAACTGCTGCTACATAGCTCTCCGGTCCTAATTACCTAATTGTGAATGCAAACCCCACTCCAGCAGCCCCCTAGATCCAGCCATGCAGCATTTACTTGTCTGGCCCCCTTGCATTCCCTGCTGCTGGTGCTTTTGCAAGCATGGCAGCCCCGGCATCCCTCCAGATGAGCGTTTGCCTGGCTGATCCATGTAGGCTGCCGCAACTGCTATGTTTACATGGCATCCCCAGCACCCCTACATATGTGCATGACCCAGGCTTGTCTGTGTCGACTGACGTGGCGGCTGTGCTTGCGCGGCATCCCCAGCATCCCTATAGACGGGCCCAGGCTGCATGCTAAACTCTCTAAGGCTGCATGCGGCCTGCGGGCTGGACACCCCTGCACCCAGGGGTGGACTGACAACTCATGGGGCCCCTGGGCAATAGGAGATTATGGGGCCCAAGGCAATAGGAGATTATGGGGCCCCACAGTATACACACACACACATACAGTATACACACACAGACACACAATATATACACACACAGTATACACACACAGAATACACATACACACACTGAAAAGGTACTGGAGAGGCGGGCAGCTATAATCTTGGGATTTAAAAAAAAAAACACATTTTTACATACTGTGCCTGGTTTTATTGAGGCTGGCAACCCTGATGGGCCCCCTTAGTGGCATGGGGCCCTTGGGCAGTGCCCGAGTGCCCGAATGGTCAGTCTGCCCCTGCCTGCACCCTTGTTCTGGTGATAACCGTCTAAAACTCCCCTTATTTTGAGAGATTTCTTTTAACTGCCTGTTGCATCTCCAAGACAAAGAAGTGATATCTTCCAAAGGGTACTCTAGTTCTGGTGACAATTTTCCTAATGGGGAATTCTCACTTTCCTCTAACATCCAGTTGCATCTCCAGGACATGAAGTGAAGGACAATCTCACCAACAATACACTGACAGCAAAAAAATAAGCTTACAGTGGTTTAAAGCCTTCCCTACTCTATCCAAAATGTAAAATAAAATGGACTATACATACAAGAAGGTCATAAAGTCGTGCACTAATTTTTAAATTGCAAATCAAGTTTTATAAATGATCGAACCATTTAGGATAAAAATATGTACAAGCCATTTTTTTTTAATAAAAAGATATCTTTCAAACACCATCTTCAGCCCTTGTTATTATACACTAAATGCACAACTTTTTTAATATCACCATCCCAAACAAATGGGTTGGTAGAAGAGTATGAGTTGCTTGGTCACAGTTTCTCCTGATCTACCCCTATTAGATTTTTTTCTTTGTGGGGTCATGTCAGAGTATTTTTCTACTCATCAAAACCTTGTTCTGTAGATGAACTCAAGGTCAGAATTAGAGAAAAAAAATGCAATTCAAGCAATGTCAGTGCATTAAAGCGGAGTTCCACACAAAAATGGAACTTCCGCTTTTCGGAACCCTCCCCCCCTCCGGTGTCACATTTGGCACCTTTCAGGGGGGAGGGGGGTGCAGATACCTGTCTAAGACAGGTATTTGCACCCACTTCCGGCATAGACTCCCATGGGAGTCTACGCCTCTTCCCGTCCCCACCGCGCTGTTTGCTGGGAACACACAGCTCTCAGGAAAGAGCGGGGACCACTAGGGACACGCAGCGAGACTTGCGCATGCGCAGTAGGGAACCGGGAAGTGAAGCTGCAACGCTTCACTTCCTGATTCCCTCACCTAGGATGGCGGCAGCAGCTTCCGAGAACCGAGAGGGTTCTCGGCGTCCCCTGCCGACATCGCTGGACCCCGGGACAGGTAAGTGGCCATGTATTAAAAGTCAGCAGCTGCAGTATTTGTAGCTGCTGGCTTTTAATTTTTTTTTTTTTTTGGCGGTGTGGGTGAACCCCCGCTTTAATTACACAGCTGGGATTATTTACTAAAACTGCATGATGCAAAATCTGGTGCAGCTCTACTTAGAGACCAATCAGCTTGCAGGTTTCATTGTCAAAAGCTTAATTGAACGAACCGAAATTAGAAGCTGATTGGCTACCATGCACAGCTGCACCAGATTCTGTGTGCACCAGTCTTAGTAAATCTCCCCCAGTGTATTTACAGAGTCGTCCGGGAGAATCAGCTTAAAAGATGCATCATTAAAAGCTTCTTGTCCCATTATTTCATGCGCTGTTGTACATGAACAGTCCCTTTAAAATGAGAGGGTTGCTTCTGCGCAGCGCAAGTTAACAGAACTGGTGCCATGGGGGCCTAGGACCTCATATGATTTTTACTAAACATTAGAAATATATCTTCAGATGTTGAAAATTTAAAAACGGTGCAAGAATTTAATCACCAGTAACATGCACTTAGGCCTCTTTCACGCGGGCCGGATCCGGTTTTTCTCAGCAGGGGATCCGTCCGCGGATCTCCTGCTGAGCTGAGCAAAAGCGGTCCGATGACAGGTCCGTTTCCTCTCCGCTTATGCAGAATGGACACGGACACGGCCCACTCTACTGTATGGGCAGCCGGATGTAAACGGACCGGCTGTCCATTTACACCCAACTGCCTTCTGATCCAGCCAGACGAAGAACAGTTCCCCTTCCATTTATTTATTTTTTTTTTTTGCTGGAATGGATCGGACCCGGAGGGAGACAGGTGTAAAAGGAACACAAGTCTGTTTGTTCAACTGCCTATAGAAGAAAATGGAGGGTCCGATTGGGTTCAGCTGAAAAATGGACAGCCGGACCCCATCAGACTAGTGTGAAAGCGGCCCTATTTCTTAAACTGTTGTTGTTTTTTTGGCTATAGTACGAAAGGGTAAAACCCTGTTTTTTGGGTTTTTTTTTTTTTTTTTTTTTTTGGTGTGTTCCATTGGGGAGATTTTTTCTTTATCTCCTGTTTTATAGACACGTTAGGAGCTGAGAGGAAATTCCTCCAAAAAAAGAAGAGGAAAATCCTCCCTTAGATAATAGGAACAAGTATCCCCACTTCAAGGTCTATCCTCTTATTTCTATTCCAAAGCCAACTCATAATTTTAGACTCTTCCCCGTCACTTTCTCTCTTGGTGACAACGGTAACCAGGACAATTGGAGAGGATGAATCTGCCCAGTGGGGACACGGACACAGTTAGCACCATACCCTTTTCACCCAATACTTGGGGCACGCCCAGTGGAGATACTGTACACATGAAAAGCCAGCACACAACACAGGTGAACTTCAAAAATGCAATTTTTTCAGTTTCCATTTTAAAGTTCATAAAAAAAAAAAAAAGTAGAAAAACATTCCAGAAAGTGCAAGAAGAAAAATATCTATGGATATTTTGGTGCCTCAGTGGACCATTTTTTCAAGCCAACAGACATGCCCGATGCCGTCCGTCATCTTGAGAAAGGAGTCCACTGAGGCACCCGAAACATTGGTGGATATTTTTCTTTTCACACTTTCTGGCATGTTTTTGCACTTTGTTTTTTTTACAATTGTGTACTTTAAAATGAAATCCCAATAAAGTGCATTTTTGAGGTTCATTCTTGCGGTGCGCTTTCCATGTGAATGAGCAATAAGAATACGACTCGGGTTCTAACCTTTCTTCATTCCATTTAAAAACTAAAGAAAAAAAAAAGTTTTGGCTTTAGATACACTTTAGCGTCACCGTTTAAGCTCAATATTGGAGGTTATATTAATACATAGTAGAAAACGCTGCATCTTGAAAAAAAACAAGACTAACATTCTAAATAATAAGTATTGAATATAAAAATAGTGGAATTATATATACATACAATGTAACATAAGCAACGAAAAGTATTTTCAGCTATCCATTTTCCATTTCGGGTAGGATTTCTGCATAGCAATACTGTTTGGCATTTTTCCAGAATCACTGTCATACATTAAAAATCCACCCCACGCCCGGTCAAGTGAGTCACTATAATACAAACGCATAAAGAGAATGCAGTGAACAGAAAATGGATGTTTGAAGTCACCGGGGCTCCTGGCGGTATTATGTCACCCAACAATGAAGCAGCTGCATTTAAAACAAAACTGCCACTCCAAAATAAATATTCGGAGGAATGAATAGGTAGCTCTGGAACTCTGGGGTTGTCCTATTGGAATTATTCTTCAATAGTGTGGTCTATTCTCCAGACTAGAGATGTGCACGGCGGACTTGGGCTTTAGGATAGGAGACAAGGAATGAACTGAAGATACAAGCTGCTCAAACCAGCTGCTGACAAAAAAAAACGTGCTTAACCAATTTACCAGTCAAAAATGCCATATACAATGTATCTTCAATTCAGTCCTTATATTGTTTCCTGAGGACGAGGTGAGTTTTGACCCCTGAAACACTTTGCTTTCTTGTTTGGTCTTCCACCTGATTTTACATTCAAATGAATTTGCATCTGGACCATTATTTGTGGTGAGGAACTTCAATCTCAGATTCATTTGCTCCAAATAAAAATCTTTCTTATCTTGAACCAGGTTACAGTTTGAAAGGCATCTGACTGAATTTTTCTATGCCAGTGATATAGGACCGTATCGCTCGCTAACATTTTGGAGGAGCTATGATGGCTTTTTTGTGTAGATCTGATACAACTATAACCTTGGCCCACTCAAAGGGCATAGGTGGAGCCTGGTGGGCTTCTTATATGTCTTGGATGCTCTTCCAGTCTACCTGGGAGTTAACTTCTCATCCCAGTTTTTCAGATTCTCCTGGTACATAGAACAAATAAATATAAAAAAAAAACCCCAGCAGAGATGGTGGCCTTTAGTGGTAGGAATGGAAGAATTTTTGACTTTCTTTTGATCTGCCTAACAAATCTGCTCATAAGTGGCCAGCAATAGAAAGCCTTAGATGCCCCGGTGACTTAAAAGTGTATGTCTGAGGAAAAAAAAAAAGATACTCAGTACATCTCAGCAATACATTCATGTCTCCCATTGTTTCATCTCCTATAATAAAGCTGCATTTACAAAAAAATACCTGTTGTTGATTTGTCAGAAATGTAGTGAATTCTTAACTTTCTGTTTGGCCTGACAACACAGTGCACTGAAATTCCAAACAGTCCTGCCTGCTGGGACTACAGAACCCCTGCCTATCCCCCACCCAGCCACTTCCCACCCCTGCCTATCCCCCACTCCCGCCTATCCCCCACCCAGCCACTTCCCACCCCCCGTCTATCACCCACCCAGCCACTTCCCACCCCCGCCTATCCCCCACCCAGCCACTTCCTACTGCTGCTTTGCCCCCCACCCCGCCACTTTCCACCCCTGCCTATCCCCCTCCCAGCCATTTTCCACCCTCGCCCATCCCCCACTTCCCACCCATCCCCCACTTCCCACCCCCGCCCATCCCCCACCCCGCCACTTCCCACCCCTGCCACTTCCCACCCCTGCCACTTCCCACCCCAGCCACTTCCCACCCCAGCCACTTCCCACCCCAGCCACTTCCCACCCCAGCCACTTCCCAACCCTGCCACTTCCCAACCCCGCCTATCTCCCACCCAGCCACTTCCCAGTCTCGCCCATCCCCCACCCAGCCATTTCCAACCCTTTCTTATCCCCACCCAACAATTTCCAACCCCTGCCTATCTCCTACCCAGCCATTTCCTACCCCTGCTTATTCCCTACCCAGCCACTTTCCACCCCTGTCTGTCCCTCCCCACATTGGTACATATGTGTTTTTTCCCCAGCAAAACACCCTAACTCCCAAGCACTAGTCCACGCACTGTGTGTAGGGAAAGCAATCTCGGGAGATGCAGTTCTGGGGGCATGCCTATGAGACACAGCAGCGGTGCCATTGGCTCCCGCTGCGGTCAATCGAAGTCAGCTAGCAAATCAGAGGGGAGAGGGGGTGGGGCCGGGTCGGGGGTCCGTGTCTGAATGGACACACTGAGCTGTGACTCGGCTCAGGTGCCTCCAAGCTGCTTGCTGTGGGGGGCACTTAACAGGAGGGAGGGGCCAGGTGCACAGAAGAGGGACCCGAGAAGAGGAGGATCGAGGCCGCTCTGTGCAAATCCACTGCAACAGAGAAGGTAAGTATAACAGGTTTGTTATTTTTATAGGAAAAAAAAAACACGAGACTTTACAATCACTTTAAAATTTGGGTCATGCCTGGACATACACTTTAACATCCATTAAACAGTTGAGAAGAATACAGTCCAATTTCCATCATACTCAGTTTGCATACACCACACATAACAGGAACCTTACAATCAAAACGTTCTACTTCGTAACAGTAAAAAGAATATAAAACGGTGTATATTTTATAGAAAAAAAAAACTTGCAGAAAAGATAAAATCATGTCTCTTCGTCCTGAACATAAGCTATTGAAAAATTTCAGGTCTAACCCATTTAAACTAAATTTAGGATTACACCGTCATGGCAAATAGCTTAATCAGGACCACAAGAATAATCCGTCTGTTCTGCTACAGAGCCTGGATATAAAAGAGATCACACACACAAGAGGGGCCAGTACAGTAAAACCTAAAGTGTATCTAAACCCAAAACAACCGAAAATGTGTATATATTTATTGCAGCACATCGGTCCTTAAATGTGGTTGCTGCATACATTTTCCTTTTTCAGGCTCCCCCCTCCCCCTTTATTTTTACCTGCTGTCTACACTCATTTATCTATAGAAGGAGCCATTGTTGTCATTGCCACCCATCTGGGATTCACCCGGACAGTCCAGGTTTTGAATCATGCGCAGACACATTATTCAGACTGGATTGTGGCTCCCCAAATAACCGAGTGCCACAACCGCCGCATAGGCCTGTGCATGGGCTGAGTGTGCCTCCTTAATCACCAGGATTGCCAACCATTCTGCAGTTGTCTACACCGAGTGTCTGGGACACTCTCTGTCCAAAGCCAGCACATTATTAACCCCCCCCCCCGCGCATGGACGGGGAGAGGTGAGAGGGCTTCATATGCTCCTCCTTCTCCCACCCCTACCCCTCTGTGTCTCAGAAGCCTCAGAAAAGGGATGTGTGGGAGGATTTGAAGCCCAGCAGCCAGAATATACATCATGGATAAAAAGTTGCCGATGCCTGAGCCTCCATCCTCAGGTGAGTGAGCTCACTATCCACTGTCTGTGACTGAAGTCTCTCCCCCCCCCCCTCCTTCCTTCTCTCTCCTGCCTCAGAGTGAGTACACCAAGGTAAGAGGGGGTGCTCTGCAGACTCTGATGTATTGGCGGCTTTGGTGAGCAGAGCCCCCCCTACATCAGAGTTCCTCTTTACACCAGAGTCCACAGTGTTTCCCCTTAAACAAAATTGCTGTGTGCCGCTAAAGTGTTTGGCTTGAGGAAAAGTTGGCAACCCTACACACAAGCTGAACTACAAATGTGTCTGTCTTTGTTCATCTCCATTACATGGTGGATAGACGGGATTAATAGTTCACAAAAGGAGAGATAACATTGTTGTCTTCTGAGCTCACAGAAAGTGATAAGGACACGGCATCTCTGGCAGGATCAACTGGTATTTTCTGTACTTGCTAAAAATCTTCTTAGCCCAATAAATGAAAACAAATACGGCCACCACATTCTAAGGACTGCTAAGCTGCAATATATTATATTTTTGGGTTTAGATTTAGATACATATTAACATTTCAGTTGTTCTTAATTAATGCATAGATACTAAGACTTGAACTATAAGTGAAAGCATTGCGGTTTCTTGTATACAGACGGGTTGGGCTAATTTCCGATTCCTAAGTGAAGATATATGGGGACCACCCTGTAAATGTTAATGGTTTGATTAGACCAGCCTTTCCCAACCAGAGGAACCCTCAAAATAAAGTTCAGGTCTCAGGGAACCCCTTGGTACAAGAAATTCATCAGTCAGTGGGAAAAAGAAAAAGTCCTTTATATTGGTGGTCAGAATGCCATCCTTTAGTGTTGTTAATGGTGTTGTTGCTGGCTTTGCCAAGGGGCATTTGACCTGGAACTACACAGTCGCTATGGGATGGGAGGTCAATCAACCATGGCTCAAGAAACCTCTAGCATCCTCTGGAGGAAACCTTGGGTTCAATGGAACCCTGGTTGGGAATGGCTGGATTAGACTGTAGAAAGCATTGACTTGCATGGAACACCAAGTCCTATATTTCATGTTATTCAGAAAATAACACTCTGGATAGGTAGTGCTGGAACTCTTGGATTATCCGATTGGCGTTTCTATACAATATATACAATAGTGTTTTAGTGGTGTTTTGGATTGAGTGCCTGGATACCCAGCTGGTGGCCTTCACACATCAAAGGATCCCCCCCAGTTTTCTTGGTTTGGTGCTTGAGATTGGAGCACCACACATCATGAGCTAATAGTTCATATATACATTTATACCAATGCAAGATCAAGTAGAAGACCATACAAACGATTTAACACGTTTCAGGGGCCAGAACTCACCCCCTTTATTGGGACATAAGGATAGGAAACTGTGTATGTGGACTGAACCTGATTAGAAGATACAATATATGTGGTATTTTAACCAAAGAGTAAAGCACAATATTCCTCAGAATGTGCTTGGAACAGCATCTTTTTAACCATTTTAATCAGCCTATCCCGTTTCTAATCCTTAAGCTCTGATAAAGGGGCCCCCCAAAAAGTATTAGCTCTTATATAGTGTTTTTATACTCTTCTACTTGATCTTACATTGTTATAAATTTATACGTGGACTATAAACCCATGGTGTGGGATTCCAATCTCACATCCATTTGGATGAAGTTTTGGAAAGTATCGCCTCTTTTGTTAAGGTTATAGGGCACTTTAGAAGGGTTCTATTTAACCCAACTTCTCACGCGCATTAAGATCCACCTGCTTTATTTTCCAATGACTATACATAATTCAAATGTCTTTTCCTACCCTGTTTTCCCGAAAATAAGACCTAGCATGATTGTCGGTGATGGCTGCAATCTAAGCCCTACCCCCCAAATAAGCCCTAGTTAAAGTCCTTGTAGGTCTTATTTTCAGGGTAAGGCTTATTTTCGGGGAAACAGGGTAGGGCTTATTTGGGGGGTAGGGCTTATATTGCAGCCATCACTGACAATCACACTAGGTCTTATTTACGGGGAAACAGGGTAGTACCTGCCCTCATCCATACTCAGGGTTTTTCAGATTCCTTATCCCTCTGAACCTTTAATTCAATCAGATCCTCTATAAGAAGGGTGGGTTTGAGGTCAAATTTCAAGGAGCCGATTTCATGGAATATGGCATCTCCAATGTATCTTCAGGTTTACTGCACTGGTAATGTATTGCACTTTGGTAAAAAAAAAAAAATGCAAAGTGGAAGGCGGTGAGTTCAGTGTTTCTTATTACAACATAGACCGATTGTGTGATTTTATTAGATAGTCCTTAGTTAGGCAGACCTCCCCACTCAGCACTCACTGTATAGAAAATCCAATTGCATTAAACAAGGCCTAACACGGTATGTGTAAACCAGTTAAAGTTCAACTGAAGCCTCACACCTTTTTATCTTTATAGCCCTGTACTCCTGACATATTTTGTTTCAAATACTTATCTACTGTAAGTGAAAATGCTGCTTCATGGCCTCCCCCTCCAGTGCTCTGTTCTGGCAGAGCTGAGTAATAGTCACACCCCTCATCACATAATTCCTTTTATAGACTTCTATTGTAGAGAAGGGGAAGAGGTGTGTCTGACCAGGTCTGTTACTGAGCGCTGTTTACTAAGAGCACTGGGTCTACCACTGGTGTCTATTGGATAGCACCGGCATATTTAGACACCTGGCACAACCTGCTGTGACAAGACAAAGGAGGAAAGACTATGAAGACGGATGGTTAGTGTAATGTCTGCAGTAATGATCTGGACTGGATATAGGTGACCTAGAACAGATATTTTTCCCCTCCTCAACAAGAATGGGATTTCATTTTAAATCTGACCCTTAAAAAATACACTAAAACCTTCATCAATGGAAGGCTCAAGAGCAGCATCTACCCATTCTACGTTCCTTCTTCACATCATTGTGTTTATTAATATAGCACAAGGCTCTTAAGTTCAATAGTTCAATAGTAAGTCATCTGGTCACCTTCCCGGACAATTCAGTTTGATCTAAGATGAGAAAATACATAATAAGACTTTACCTTGGGAGAAAACCATATTATAATGATCAGCAGAGTCAGTTATGAGAATCTGAAGTAGTACAGAAACCTTGTAAGTTCTATAAAAACACAATTTGACCTCACTCCCTTCTGCCTCTCAAGCCTCCATATTGCTTACCCTACTAATGGATAACCTCATTGACCAATAGGGAGACTGCCAAAGTAGGAGTAGGACTAAGCTAAAAATGTATGTAGTTTCAGTTGTCTATATCTTTGGTGCTGGCGGCCCCATCAGTACTTTACCGTGAAGTTACTGGTGTGTTGTATGGACATTACCACAATATTTGTGGAGTGTTAAACTATAAATCCAAAAATGACTTTGCTTTCTCAAGCCCTTCTCTCAGGAATTTCACATAGGTGGAAGTAGATACATCTTCCAAGCCGTCAGCAAAACTGAACAAGCTGGTGTCCCACGTCCTCTGGCTTCACAGAAGTGATATCTAAGAAGTAGTTGGCATTAATGTTGTGGACTACGGTTCCATTGGGAAGACAGATCATAATTTCCACTGGGAAATTGTACTTCTCCAAGTGAAGAGAAGCAAATGTTGCATACAGTTTATTTCCCTGGTTATTTTGGAGCTCCTCGAGTTCCTTCACCAGCGACCAACTGCTGATGAAGCTCTCGTTGAGCAAAGCGAGAACGGGCAAACTCTCCAGGACGGTCTCCCGGAGAGTTCGCCCCGAACCTCAGCAGGATTGGTCGTCCAAGGCACCCCAAAGCAAGATGGAGTGCACAAGCTTCTTTTCAGCAAAGGCTCTATCAAAAAGCTTCAGGAAAGGAAGGTAGGATACCTTCTTAAACGGGTACATGGTGACTTCAAGCTTTTTGGCAGCTTCCTCCACACTTATTTCAGACTGCCAAATAATTTCATCAAATACAAAGTCTAGAGGTTCACCGTTAGAGCTATGACTGTCAATGACATCTCCATTCTCATCATAGATGACTGAAGGGATAGAGGGACCCATGGACTCTATTTCCATCTGAGGCAGGTAGCCAATGTCCACTTCCATATTACTGCTTTCACTTGCTCCATACAGCCATTCCATATCAACATTTAAAGTCCGGTTATTGGGGACATACATCTTGAAGTATCTCACATGAGAGCCATCTTTGGAAATGACAATATGACCAGTGAATTGACCTGGAGAAAACCAAAAAGGATAATTGGGTGGTTCATTAAGCTGAAACTCAGCATGAATCCGGAAACAATGTCATAATAGGAAGTCACCAATGGCTCGGATACAAGCCACTGAGCCTTGAGGAGCAAACCTGGTTTTTATGAATGGACGTGGATGAATCATGGACAACAGTTTATGTATGATAACTTCTTTTCCTTTGGAGGAGGTGGATAAATTCGGTTATTAGGCAGGTACCCTGTGAAGATATTTAACTCACTTGGAATAATCCACCAAGGATCTCCAAGATCCAATTTGTGCTTTGGCGGGAGAAAGGCTTTGAACTGCTTGGCAAAGAAAACAGTAGTTGGCATTACTGGGACAGTCCAGTTTCTCAATCCTGAAAGAGCGCTGTTGGTAATACCTAAAAAGCCATCCTTGCTCTTGGTCATGGTTCCATGAGTAGAGGCTGGAAATGGCAGTCACTGACATAGTTTCTCCATTGGGATCAAGGTCCTCCTCCTCTTCGTAGTCAGACACTGGGGTAATCCCAGTGAGTTTTTCAGCTATAGGTTTAAACTCCTCAGGACTTATGTACATATCCTTGTTGCTATCCAAGGAAGAAAAAAGGAAAAGACCCTCCGTGCCAAGTGCCCGAAGAGCCGCCTCCTGCTGCTTCACCAGTTCATTATCACTGTACAACTTTACCCCAATTAGCAGGGCGATTGCGAAAAAAACAATAGTCGTTCTTTTAAAGACTTTATACCAAAACAAGGGTTCTTTTTCTTCCTTGCTTTCTTCTTTGTCCACATTTTCTTCATGCACGCCATTTTCCGTCTCCTTGTCTTTTTTCCTCTTCCGAAGGTCAGTGGTCATATCTGCAATAAACAAGAAACTTTTAGTAACAAACTTGCTGGGCAACACAATGCAAATCAAATGTATATTGAAACCATCAAGTATAAAACAAATGTTTGGATGTTAGGCTTTGTACGCTTGAATCTAAAAAGGGAAGTATAAGTGCTTAGATCTAAAATGAAGATTTCAAAGAATGCAGGTGCCAGCAGCACAAGGGACACATCGGACTGATAATCTGATAATAAATCAAGTCCCTTGTGCTGATAGGTCAAAAGTGTAAAAAAAAACAAAAAAACAAAAAACAAAACAAAAAAAGTAGGCTTTAATGTTAATTCTCACGAATGCACTGCATCCAAAATCTAGGGGGCACCCTACAGGTTCACTGGGCACTTACTTCCTGAATCCTGTGCTGTCCTGTAACTTTCTTTATAAATGCTTCTTGCATCACCAATCACATTCAGACTTTCAAGGAAGGTTTTGAATCTGATTGGTGGATGTCCAATCATCACAAGTCAAGGACAGAAAAACTGAAAAATAAAAAAACATTTTACAGTAGTCAACGGAATAGGAGTTGAGGAAATCTATCCAGCGGGGACACAGGCAGCAATGAAAACCGGAGAGGTGTTCTATCCCATCCCTACTCCACCCAAAACTGAAATCAAATTAAAAAGGCTGGGTGATGTATGCTGTGCCATTCATGAAAATGGAGAACTTGTGCTCTAAGCGCTTAATGGGTCCTTAACCGCTTTAGCTCCGGAAGGTTTTACCCCGACTAGGCCATTTTTTGCGATACGGCACTGCGTTGCTTTAACTGACAATTGCGCGGTCGTGCGACATTGTACCTCAATAAAATTGAATGGCCTTTTTTCCACACAAATACAGCTTTCTTTTGGTGGTATTTGATCATCTCTGTTGTTTTTATTTTTTTGCGCTATAAACAAAAAAAGACTGACAAAACGAGAGAGAGAGAGAGAGAGAGAGAGAGAGAGAGAGAGAGAGAGAGAGAGAGAGAGAGAGAGAGAGAGAGAGAGAGAGAGAGAGAGAGAGAGAGAGAGAGAGAGAGAGAGAGAGAGAGAGAGAGAGAGAGAGAGAGAGAGAGAGAGAGAGAGAGAGAGAGAGAGAGAGAGAGAGAGACGGCTGAACATCCCAACGCCCATCTTGGTACACCCTGCACTCGGCTGTAGTAAGCCAGCAGTGGACATCTTGTTACACCCAGCCCATATAGTTCGAGCTGGGTGTAACAAGATGTCTGCTGCTGCTTACTGCGGCAGGGTGTACCAAGATGGGCGTCACAGCACAGCATTTCAAAAATAAATCCTTTCCTCATGTCATTTATTGCTGCATTTCAGTGCCAGCCACCTGTCAGTGCCCACAAGTGCCATCTATCAGTGCCAGCCACTTGTCGGTGCCACTTATCAGTGCCATCTATCAGTGCCCATAAATGCCATCTATCAGTGCCACTTATCAGTGCCAGCCACCTGTCAGTGCCACCCATCAGTGCCCATAAGTGCCATCTATCAGTGCCCATAAGTGCCATCAGTGCCACCTATCGGTGCCCATCAGTCAAACTGTCATAAGCCATTAAAAAAAAGTATTGGTAATCGGTATCGGCAAGTACCTGGAAAAAAAGCATCGGTACTTGTACTCGGTCTTAAAAAAGTGGTATCGGGACAACCCCAGTTTTTACTAGTAAAATCAGCGATTTTTAGCGACATTGCAGCAGACAAATCTGACACGGACACTTTTTGGGGACCAGTGACACAAATACAGTGATCAGTGCTAATAAAAATGCACTGTCACTGTATAAATGACACTGGCAGGGAAGGGGTTAACATTAGGGGCGATCAAAGGGTTAAGTGTGCTCCTAGGGAGTGCTTTCTAACTGTGGAGGATGCTGTGACTGGAGGAAAATAGAGATCTTGTGTTTCTGCTTAGCAGAAACACAAGATCTCCATTTTCCTCCCTCACTGAACGGCGGTCTGCCTTGTTTACATAGACAGATCGCCGTTCTGCCTCTCCTGTTAACGATTGGTGGGTCCAGGCGGACATCCCGGCCGCTGGACTCACTGCTTGGCTCCCACTGGGTCCAATCACAGCGAGAGCGGGGCTCCGGTGGTGTGCGTGCGCCCCCCAGAATCGAGGAGTGGAACCATGGACAGGTACGTGATTTTGTGCTTAAGGGCAGCCCTGGCTCAGTATATAATGTATGTATTTTTTATTTTTTTTATGTAATTATTTATTTATTTTTTAAAGTCAGCAGCTACAAATACTGCAGCTGCTGACTTTTAAAATATGGACACTTACCTGTCCAGGGCGCCCGCGATGTCCTCACCCAAAGCTGATCTGTCCCTCGGCTCTCGGGTGGAGGTGCCGCCATCTTCGGTAAGGGAATCAGGAAGTGAAGCCTTGCGGCTTCACAGACTGGTTCCCTGCTGCGCTGTGCGAGACGCGCTGCGCGTCCTCACTGGTCCCTGCTGTCTTCTGGGACTTGTGTGTCTCCCAGAAGACAGCAGGGGGGACGGAGGAGGGGCTGGACATGTCATAGATCACAGCGGAGTCAGTGGTGATCTATGCCCGGAAGTGGGAGCAAATACCTGGATTAGACAGGTATCTGCTCCCCCCTCCCCCCCTGAAAGGTGCCAAATGTGACACCGGAGGGGGGGAGGAATCCGATCAGCGGAAGTTCCATTTTTGGGTGGAACTCCGCTTTAAGTGGTTAAAGGAAGCTCCATGCACCTAGGTTGGAGGTACACAAGTACATTTTTTTTATAAATGCTAAAAACAAAAAAAACAAAAACAACACAGCAAAGAACTCCCTTCCTTTGCAAGCCTGTTATACAGCTTAGATCACAATAAAATGCACAGAGCCAATCAGAGTGTCACTGTGGCCATTACAACATTCACAATTGTAAACACTGCCAGCGTTTACATTTGAGACCCTTCCTCCACTAATCCTCAACCCCTTCCCACCCACCTCGGTGTCCCTTTAAATAGTTTGAAATGTCCAGGGGGCAGGAAAGATCGGCGATCATGTGACCAATGTCACAGTGCTTACATTATCAGAAGCCAGTCCCAGCGGTTACCGATCTCTAGCCCGGACTGAAAGTGGTCTTCGCCAGCTTGGTCTTTGTGCTGGAAGTGCGCAATAAGTGCACGCTCTGCACATAAACTTTGGCCACCCAGAGATATATGAGGTGTGTGGGTGTTAAAGCCCACCCTGTTGGTGCCGCACATACAGTATCTCACAAAAGTCAGTACACCCCTCACATTTTTGTAAATATTTTCTTCTATCTTTTCATGTGACAACACTGAAGAAATGACACTTTGCTACAATGTAAAGTAGTGAGTGTACAGCTTGTATAACAGTGTAAATTTGCTGTCCCCTCAAAATAACTCAACACACTTAATGTCTAAACCGCTGGCAACAAAAGTGAGTACACCCCTAAGTGAAAAATGTCCAAATTGGACCCAACTAGCCATTTTCCCCCCCCCGGTGTCATGTGACATGTTAGTGTTACAAGGTCTCAGGTGTGAATGGGGAGTGGTGTGTGAAATTTGGTGTTATCGCTCTCACTCTCTCATACTGGTCACTGGAAGTTCAACATGGCACCTCATGGCAAAGAACTCTGCGAGGATCTGAAAAAAAGAATTGTTGCTCTACATAAAGATGGCCTAGGCTATAAGAAGATTGCCAAGACCCTGAAACTGAGCTGCAGCACGGTGGCCAAGACCATACAGCGGTATAACAGGACAGGTTCCACTCAGAACAGGCCTCGTCATGGCCGCCCAAAGAGGTTGAGTGCACGTGCTCAGCGTCATATTCAGAGGTTGTCTTTGAGAAATAGACGTATGAGTGCTGCCAGCATTGCTGCAGAGGTTGAAGGGGCGGGGGGTCAGCCTGTCAGTGCTCAGACCATACGCCGCACACTGCATCAAATTGGTCTGCATGGCTGTCATTCCAGAAGGAAGACTCTTCTAAAGATGTTGCACAAGAAAGCCGCAAACAGTTTGCTGAAGACAAGCAGACTAAGGACATGGATTGCTGGAACCATGTCCTGTGGTCTGATGAGACCAAGATAAACTTATTTGGTTCAGATGGTGTCAGGCTTGTGTGGCGGCAACCAGGTGAGGAGTACAAAGACAAGTGTGTCTTGTCTACAGTCAAGCATGGTGGTGGGAGTGTCATGGTCTGGGGCTGCATGAGTGCTGCCGGCACTGGGGAGCTACAGATCATTGAGGGAACCATGAATGCCAACATGTACTGTGACATACTAAAGCAGAGCATGATCACCTCCCTTCAGAGACTGGGCCACAGGGCAGTATTCCAACATGATAACGACCCCAAACACACCTCCAGGACGACCACTGCCTTGCTAAAGAAGCTGAGGGTAAAGGTGATGGACTGGCCAAGCATGTCTCCAGACCTAAACCCTATTGATCATCTGTGGGACATCCTCAAACAGAAGGTGGAGGAGCACAAGGTCTCTAACATCCACCATGGCTGTGTGTTGAGTAATTTTGAGGGGACAGCAAATTTACACTGTTATACAAGCTGTACACTCACTACTTTACATTGTAGACAAGTGTCATTTCTTCAGTGTTGTCCCATGAAAAGATAGAATAAAATATTTACAAAAATGCAAGGGGTGTACTCACTTTTGTGAGATACTGTATATGTTGGGCAGTCGTAAAGAGGTTATATGTACACAGCACTGCACCCACCAACCACCAATGAAAGGGAACACATTAAGCACTGACGGTAAGGGGTCATATTTATTGGCCATAAAGGCCTCATTCATACTGGAGTACCTATCCAAACACCCATGTGAAGGGCCATATTTGCCCACTCTGGATCAACAAGTGCCCCATACATTTATGTGTATGCAATCCTATTCATGTCTATTTGGACCAAGCAGCTGCATGCACAAAGCCTCTGGTCCGAATTTTACAGCTAGGTACATGTGTACCCACACAGGGACCAGCAGCTGTGTTTGAGCGCCACATCCCAATAGACACGAAGATGTACAGAACACCTGTGAGGGCAAGATTGCCCTTTGCATGGGCGTATGGTTAGGTATTCCTTTGTGAAGTAGGCCTAAAGGGGGCAAACTGACCACCAAGGTTATGGGAGAAAAACACCACTGACCCGGGACAGACCTCTGGTATCCGGATTCCTTTCCTTGTTATGGGTCAGTGCCCCGCTAATCAGTGAAAATGCGGATGAGGATAAGAGCCTTACATCATGTAACTTCAAAAAAAGGTCAGTAACAGCGGCTCCAATACTTCTGCTATGACAAGGTCCCTATATCTATATCAGTGGCAGGCAATACAGGAATGCTTGTATATGCTTTATTATTGGCAGAATATTATACATCATACAGGGGAACAAAGAGCAGAGCATTGCACCCACAATCAGTGGATCTCAGGTGCAATGTCAGGCTCCTGCACACTGCCTGCAGCTCTGTTGCCCAAACCTCTGTAATATGTTACAAAAGGGGAACTTATCCTTTAAAGCTGAACTCCAGTCATACCACTAAATACACAGATGAAACATACATGGGAGTTTTTTTATCTGCTAAAGAAGAGCAAACAAAGGGCCAGTTTACTGTCCTTCAGACACAAGGGGGGCTGGACTAGGACCATTGGGAGTAGAAAATGTCCTGGTGTCCAGTGGGAGTAAACAATGCCGAATATTTGGTGTCAGCGGGAGGACTAGTTCCCCATCGTTGGTGTCAATGGAAAGAATTGTGCCCCATTGTTGGTGTCCATGGAAGGAATTGTGCCCCATGGTTGGTGTCAATGGAAGGAATTGTGCCCCATCGTTGGTGTCCATGGAAGGAATTGTGCCCCATCATTGGTGTCCATGGAAGGAATTGTGCCCCAGTGTTGGTGTCAATGGAAGGAATTGTGCCCCATCATTGGTGCCAGTTGGAAGGAAGGAATCGTGCCCCATTGTTGCTGTCAATGGAAGGAATTGTGCCCCATCCTTGGTGTCCATGGAAGGAATTGTGCCCCATCATTGGTGATAGTGGAAGGAATCCTGCTCTTCTGATGGTGTCAGAGGGAGGAATAGTGCCCCATTGTTGTTGTCAGCAAAAGGAATTATACCCCATTTTTGGTGTCAGTGGAGGAATAGTGCCCCAAGGGTCAGGTAAAGGCAAGCAAAGGGCCGCATCCGGCCCCAGCGCCACAATTTGGAGATTTACACAGCTCAGCCACAGAGGAGGAGGAGGGTGGACGGTGGACCTGATTTTTCTCAGTTGTAGTTAAAGAGGAAAAAAAAAAATAAACAAATACTGCAGCTGCTGACTTTTAATTGGACACTTACCTGTCCCGGGCTCCAGCGATGCGGGGGATCGAAGCCCCGCTCGTCTCCCCCTCCGTTCGGCGGCACCGGCATTGCAACTGTGGGCGCCGGGCTGTGGCTTCACAGCCTGGCACCCACTGCGCAAGCAGCGCCGCGCGCCGTGATTGGCCGCTCAGTCACCTGGGACCTGTAATGGGTCCCAGATGATTGACAAGTGGGAGGGAACAGAGCCGAGTCCTTCCTGTGCCGAGGGGGAAGTGATGTCACCAGCCCAGGCACTGAAAGAGGCAGACTACGGAGGGACCACCTAGCAACAGGCATTTAAAGGTAAGTTTAAAAAAAACAGTAACACTGCACGGGACTGGACAACGAAAGGAGAAGCAGCAGACTGTCGAGTTCATTTCTCTGTCACCCTGCTCTCTCCTCTATCAGCACTGTCTCTTGCACTGCAGCACAGCCGTTTGGCTCCTTGAGCCGTTTTTAACTCCTAGTCTGAGCTCTGCTGTACCAGGGGGCCGCAATGGGCTAATTCCAAGCCCAGTTCAGGGGCGTACACTCTGCTTGCATTTTGTGCGGTCCACGCGGATCACAGAAACGGCTATGGTGCCACTTAGCTCTACCGTCATGACTTTTCCCTTTTGACCACACAGCTACTACCCCTTCTCCTTGCACTCACCCGCCTGTTAAGATCTTGGACTTTAGACACACAGCACATCCAATACCAGGGCTTTACATCGCATTTTGTGACGTATATCATGAACACGCCTATATGACCGTGCTACCAATCCAGCAAGCAGCCAGTGTTAGATGGATGTCATCTGTTGGCATTGGACTGGAGTATTTTGAAGCTTTCTGTTGGTTGCATTGAACGATTTCATCAAGGGAGCCTCATTCATCTGTGTGGCCAGAAGAGACATCTGAGGACAATTACTTGTCTGGTACTTGTTTTATGTCCATCACCATTGTCCTACTAATGAGATTTCAGGCACTTGTCTGTGCGGAGCTCCGAGCAGAGAGACGGAATATTCATCATTTTGTCACAAGAGACGTCTTCAAGTGATCTTTGCATTTCTTAATTACCTTTTAAGTGAAAAGCCAATTATTATCATTGCTACACTATAGTGAATAGCTTCAAGTATCTGCTCAGGGCGTAGATAAGTGGGGGGGGATGGGGAGATCCAAGCATCTGGTGCAGCAGGTAATGGCCCCGCATCTCTTGCCAAGTGCTACGGGGTCTCAACACTGCTGTACAGTGCATCCGGCAAGGATTCACAGCGCTTCACTTTTTCCACATTTTGTTGATTTAATTCATTAATTTTCCTCAAAATTCTACAAACCTAACCCTACAATGTGAAAGAAGTTTGTTTAACCGCTTAAGGACCGAAGCCTCTTTCTGAGATTTGTTGTTTAAAATTAAAAACATTTTTTTTTGCTAGAAAATTACTTAGAACCCCTCAAACTTACATTTTCTTTTCTAACACCCTAGAGAATAAAATGGCGGTCGTTGCAATACTTTCTGTCACACCATATGTGCGCAGCGGTCTTACTAGCACACTTTAAAAAAAAAAAAAGTGCACTTTTTTAAATTAAAAAATAAGACAACAGTAAAAGTTAGCCCAATTTTTTTTTTATATTGTGAAAGATAATGCTACGGCGAGTAAATTGATACCCAACATGTCACGCTTCAAAATTGCGCCCGCTCGTGGAATGGCGACAAACTTTTACCTTTAAAAATCTCCATAGTTACAGAGAAGGTCTAAGGCTAGAATTATTGCTCCCGCTCTACAGATCGCGGCGATACCTCATCTGTGTGGTTTGAACACCGTTTTTTTAATATGCGGGCGCTACTCACGTATGCGTTCGCTTCTGTGCACGAGCTTGGCGGGACAGGGCGAGTTTAAAATTTTTTTTTTTTTTTCTTATTTATTTTACCATTTTTTTTTATTATTCTTTATTATTATTATTAAAAAAAAAATTGTGTCACTTTTATTCCTATTACAAGGGATGTAAACATCCCTTGTAATAGAAAAAAAAAGCATGACAAGACCTCTTAAATATGGGATTTGGGGTCAAAAAGACCTCAGATCTCATATATACACTAAAATGCAATAAAAAAAACAAAAAAAAAAAAAACAAAAAACGAAAAAAAACTGTCAATTGGAAAAAAAAAAAAAAAAAAAAAAGGCCCTTTAAGAGTTATGGGCGGAAGTGATGTTTTACCGCCCTGCATTGTTATGGAGACGGTCGGGGCCATCTTCCCCTCACTCGTCACTCTACCCAGCAAGGAAGAGGATCCGATCGCCTCCGCAGAGACCCCTATTATCGGAAATCGGACCGCCGGCCGAAGAAGAGGATACCGGGTTATGGTATCTAGCTGCTGCCATAACAAAGTTATCCCTCTTCAAATTAGGACTTATATCAGCGTGCGGGGGTCTGGAAGTGGTTAAAGTATTTGCAAATTTATTAAAAAAAAAAAAAAAAAATCCCATGTACATACAGTATCTCACAAAAGTGAGTACACCCCCTCACATTTTTATAAATATTTTATTATATCTTTTTATGTGACAACCAGTATTAATTTTGGCAGCAAATTTCGATTTAGTTTTAGTCCCAATGGCATTTTAGTCTTACTCTAGTCTTCTGCAGGTCGTTTTAGTTTTAGTCGTGTTTTAGTCGACAAAATCTCCAGTACATTTTAGTCGACACACTCATTTTAGTCGTCTAAGATCGAATGGGTGTAGTTAAATTGTAATGCATTAGTTAAGCATTTCTCTGCAAATTTCCAAACTCATTATATACTGCTGGAGTGAAAAAATCTCATCTGTTATTACTTATGGTATTGCGGTATGAACATGCACTACAGACCAGTGTTCATTTTAAAGTCAAATTTCAATTTAGTTTTCGTCATCGTCATTTGACTAAAATGCCATTTTAGATTTAGTCTTATTTTAGTCATCTCAATTGTTTTAGTCATATTTTAGTCGACTAAAATAGTATTAATTTAGCTGACTAAAATGTTTTAGTCGACAAAATTAACACTGGTGACAACACTGAAGAAATGACACTTTGCTACAATGTAAAGTAGTGAGTGTACAGAAAAAAAGGAAGAGGAAAGAATGGGACTTTATATATGAGGCATGTCACTGGATAAATATCTAGTTTATATTGATCATTAAATTGTTTATTAATTCCAAATCAAATTAAAAATGATCAATCTTTGGTAAAAGACATGATATACTGTAAATAACAGTTCACTTGTAGACACATACAATTATTATACAAAGTAAAATACAACACGATTGGCAGTACAATTTCATAGATCATTCATGCGCCTGCGTGGGTTTCCTCCCACACTCCAAAGACATGCTGGTAGGTTAATTGTTAATTGGCTTCTGTCTAAATTGGCCCCTAATATGTGAGTTATGGGCCTTAGATTGTAAGTTCCTTGAGGGTGTAGGGACCGATGTGAATGAACAATGTATATGTAAAGCGCTGCGTAAATTGACGGCACTATACAGGTACCTTAAATAAATAAAAATAATAAAATAAAATTAATAATAAACATAAGCAATTGCTCTTAGTGAGCCAAACTTGTCTGGGCATCAGTATAAAGTGTACTTGACGCACGTTTCATGGCTCCCGCCACTCATCAGGAGTAAAATGCACTGAAATTAAAATCAATGACATATCTATAAATATAGGATACCCTTTAAAAAGAGAACCATCTTTAAAAAAAAAAAAAAATGATGATCCAATAGCGATGCCCAACCTATATCCAAAGGAAGCTAGTCACAAAAAAAAAAGAATCCTTTAAGTGCAGTGTGTTCGGGCGCCGGACACAGTGCACTATGGGAAGCTTGATGCCAATGCAATCACGTGATTGCAGGCGAGACGCTTCATTTGCAGGGTTTTCTGCTGCTCTGTGGCGCTATGCATTGTGCCTCTACACTCTCATAGGGTCATTCTTCTTGCTGCGTTTATGTTGCTTGGCACTGCCGTAGGACGTGGGAGGTGCGTTCCCTCCTGACGTCACTTCCGGTTTCTCTGTGTCATTGAGAAGCCGGTATTCTATCAGATAGTGCCCGCTATCAAGAAGTGCCCGGGAGGAACGGCACATGCGTCGTAGGGAGCAGCCCAACAGCTGATTTTACGATCGGCTGTTGTGAGGGCAAGAAAGCGCCTGCGCACAATATCCGAGGGAAGACATTTTTCTGTCAGATTGTGCCTGGCGCTGGCGAGGGGTGTTCGTGTTGGTGAGGGGCGGATTTGTACATGTCGGGGGGCGGATTTTAAAATAATGGGCAGTGCTGCAAAACAAAATTTTATTCTGCTATTTTTCCTGGACGCTTGTGGGGCGTGCCCATCTTTTAAAAATCCCCAACATGCGCAAATCCGCCCCTCACCGACATGAACACGCCTTGGCAGGGTGAGGCACAATCTGACAGAAAAGTTTCTTCCATGGGCTATTGTGCGCAGGCGCCGTGTCGCCGCCACAACAGCTGATCGTAAAATCAGCTGTTGGGGCTGATCCCTACGGCGCATGCGCAGTACATCTCGGGCAATTCTCAGTAGCGGGCACTATCCGACAGAACACTGGAAGTGGTGTTGTCGCTGTTTGGATGGAATGCATGGCCCGAGCGGGGCCTATTTTGAAGATCGATTGAAGATGCTGCTGCTGGGAGAACAGGACAACTTGGAGAAGTGACAGATGGGAGGACATGCCAGGACACACCGGACATTTAATTCCTCATCACCCCCTCACTGACCATCGGACAATGAAGAGGAAGAAAGGTAGGTGCGGGCTTTGTACAGGGGACGGAGGAAGAAAGGTAGGTGTGGGCTTTGTACAGGGGACGGAGGAAGAAAGGTAGGTGTGGGCTTTGTACAGGGGAGGGAGGAAGAAAGGTAGGTGTGGGCTTTGTACAGGGGACGGAGGAAGAAAGGTAGGTGCGGGCTTTGTACAGGGGACGGAGGAAGAAAGGTAGGTGCGGGCTTTGTACAGGGGACGGAGGAAGAAAGGTAGGTGTGGGCTTTGTACAGGGGAGGGAGGAAGAAAGGTAGGTGCGGGCTTTGTACAGGGGACGGAGGAAGAAAGGTAGGTGTGGGCTTTGTACAGGGGAGGGAGGAAGAAAGGTAGGTGCGGGCTTTGTACAGGGGACGGAGGAAGAAAGGTAGGTGCGGGCCGTGTACAGGGGAGGGAGGAAGAAAGGTAGGTGCAGGCTTTGTACAGGGGACGGAGGAAGAAAGGTAGGTGCAGGCTTTGTACAGGGGGTGGAGGAAGAAAGGTAGGTGCGGGCTTTGTACAGGGGGCGGAGGAAGAAAGGTAGGTGTGGGCTTTGTACAGGGGACGGAGGAAGAAAGGTAGGTGCGGGCCATGTACAGGGGACAGAGGAAGAAAGGTAGGTGCGGGCTTTGTACAGGGGATGGAGGAAGAAAGGTAGGTGTGGGCTTTGTACAGGGGACGGAGGAAGAAAGGTAGGTGCGGGCCATGTACAGGGGACAGAGGAAGAAAGGTAGGTGCAGGCTTTGTACAGAGGATGGGGGAAGAAAGGTAGGTGCGGGCTTTGTACAGGGAAGGGAGGAAGAAAGGTAGGTGCAGGCTTTGTACAGGGGACGAAGGAAGAAAGGTAGGTGCGGGCTTTGTACAGGGGACGGAGGAAGAAAGGTAGGTGCGGGCTTTGTACAGGGGACGGAGGAAGAGAGGTAGGTGCGGGCTGTGTACAGGGGACGGAGGAAGAAAGGTAGGTGCGGGCTTTGTACAGGGGACAGAGGGTGTCTGCACTGACAGACAGGGGGGACGGGTTGTGTTGTCTGTGTGGACATTTGCTTCCCATGCTGCTGTCAAAGTGAATACTCTGCCTCTGTCACTGTGTATCCCGCTGTTTCATCAGATTAGGCGACCCGTCAGAATTGGTAACGGAAGTGACGTTTCGTCGCCGCCATCTTGCTACACCCCGCACTCCCCCACAGTAACGATACCCTGAGAAGGGGGGTAGCGGGCATCTTGTTACACCCACCGGAGTTTTGCATTTTACATTATTTTTAACAGTAAAGTGAGTATATATAGTGAAATACATCCGTCTGAATGTTTAGATGTTTAATTTTAAAAGCAGTGAACTTCTGACAGATTAGCAAACCTGTGAGATCAGCAGGCTTGCCGCTGCTTTTAAAATTCAACATCTAACCAGTCAGACGGAGTTCTAACTACTGTGTTTCACTATAACCTCAGTCTACTGTTAAAAATAAGTGTAAAATGCAAAACTCCGGTGGGTGTAACAAGATGTCCGCTTTCCCCCCTTCTCAGTGTAACCTTGCTATGGAGGAGTGCGGGGTGTAGCAAGACGGCGATGACTGAACATCACTACCGTTACACATTCTGACGGGGTCGCCTAATCTGATGAAACACCGGGACTGCGATCATCAGGACCCCCTCCCCCCATAGTTCTGCTCAGATAGACTTTAACCCCCGCTGATCTGCATGCAAGCTACTTCCAGAGCCCTGTGTAGCCTGCAAAGTGCTTGGTGACACTGAATGACTATTTGCGTCTTATGGCCGATCTTTGCTTTGTGTCCGATGATGATCTATTCCTGTAATAAAAAAGTGTTTTGTGAGCACGCCACGGCGTGTGTTGGTGATGTGAGTGAGCTGAACACAAAGGGCCCCCCCTTTCCCCAGCAGCAGTGCATGGCTGAGCTCCTCACTTGTGGAATAAACAAACTTTCTGCTGCATGAGGGAGGTCAGTGAAAGGACATGGGCTCTGCTCACCCACCATCCATCCATCTATCCATCCATCCATCCCAGGCCCCATCCATCTATCCATCCATCCCAGGCTCCATCCATCCATCCCAGGCTCCATCCATGCCTCTTCCACCCAATGTCATGAGTATGTGCCACCAGCCCACACAGCTGGGAAAGTCTTTGTTTGGGTATCAGGCTTGCATTCCTGATTCCCAAGCTAAATGTCATTGTCATAGTAGTTAACATCTACCTTAAAGTGGAGTTCCACCCACTTTTACAACTCTCCAGCATCCCTCACTAAACTGTACACTGTAAACAAACTGGATATTTTTTTTTTTTCTCAGCACCTACTGTATATCTGCTGTATTCATTTTTCACTTCCTCCTCCCTGACCGTGGCCCATCGCATCATTTCCTGTTTGCAAAGCCTTCTGGGAAGGGGCGGCAACTTACTCTGAAACTGCCGTTGCTATGGAAACCTGACCTGAAACCTATTACACTGCTTGTGCTGCACTGAGCATGTGCGAGATCTGCAAGGATGAGATCCAGGAAGAAATACAGTCTGGCTTCAGATGCCCACACTTAAGATGGCCACGGCCTGCTGCAAGTTTATAAAATAACAAACTACTGCTATAAACTAACAAAACAGACCTTAGTTTACAGACTAACTTCACTAGAATACATTAAGCTTGTGTATTATAGGGGTATTTTTATTTAAAAAGTATAATTTCAGCCGGAACACCACTTTAACCACTTGCCGACCGGGCCATTGCCGAAAGACGGCAACAGCGCGGCCGGCTAGTTCTGGGTGGACGTCCATGGACGTCATCCGGAACTATCGCTCCCTGCTCGCCCGGTGGGGCGCGCGCACTGAAGTGTCCGTGCTCGCCAGGTTCACGGGACCCGGCGCAGCACGGATCGCGGTAAAGGGCCAATGACAGCGGCCCTTTACCATGTGATCGCTCCCTCCAATGAGGGAGCTATCACTATGTAAACAAACTGGGGTCATGCAAAGGTCCGAGCTCTCTTCTCTCCTCACACCGATACAGCGTGAGAGGAGAGAAGAGAGATCGAGCAAAAAAACGTGAGTGATAAGCTTTTTGAAAGCACTACAGTGCCCAGCAGTGCCATCCAGTGCCACACAAGTGCCACTACTGTGCTAATCTGTGCCCTACAGTGCCATCAGTGCCACTACACTACCCAGCAGTGCCACTACAGTACCCATCTGTGCCATCAGTGCCACTACACTACACAGCAGTGCCACTACAGTACCCATCTGTGCCACCAGTGCCACGACAGTACCCATCAGTGCCACTAAAGTGTCCATCAGTGCCACTACAGTGCTCATCTGTGCCATCAGTGCCACTATAGTGCTCATCAGTGCCACATCAGTGCCCTACAGTGCTCATCAGTGCCACTTCTGCCACTTCAGTACCCATCTGTGCCACCAGTGCCACGTCAGTGCTCCGTCAGTGCCACGTCAGTGCCATACCAGTGCCCAGTGCCACTACAGTGCTCATCTGTGCCACCAGTGCCACATCGGTGCCACCAGTGCACATCAGTGCCACCAACGTGCCTATCAGTGCCACGCCAGTGCCACATCAGTGCCACGCCAGTGCTCCATCAGTGCCACTACAGTGCTCATCAGTGCCACTACAGTGCTCATCTGTGCCATCAGTGCCACATCAGTGCTCATCAGTGCCACATCAGTGCTCATCAGTGCCACTTCTGCCACTTCAGTACCCATCTGTGCCACCAGTGCCACGTCAGTGCTCCGTCAGTGCCACGTCAGTGCCATACCAGTGCCCAGTGCCACTACAGTGCTCATCTGTGCCACCAGTGCCACATCGGTGCCACCAGTGCACATCAGTGCCACCAACGTGCCTATCAGTGCCACGCCAGTGCCACATCAGTGCCACTCCAGTGCTCCATCAGTGCCACTACAGTGCTCATCAGTGCCACTACAGTGCTCATCAGTGCCACTACAGTGCTCATCAGTGCCACATTAGTACCAATACAGTGCTCATTTGTGCTGTCAGTACCACATCAGCGTCACTAGAGTGCTCATCTGCACCACTACATCGCTCATCAGTGCCACTTCAGCGCTCATCGGTGCCACTACAGTACCCGATAGTGCACATCAGTGCCCATAAGTGAGTGCTCATCAGTGCCACCATATCAGTGGATCCTCATTAGTACCCATCAGTGCTACCTTATCAGTGCATATCAGTGTGGTACATTAGTGTACATCAGTGCAACCTTATCAGTTCCCAGCAGTGCACCCTCATCAGAACCCAGCAGTGCAGCCTCATTAGACCAGCCTCATCAGCACCCATCAGTGCAGCCATTTCTGTCCAAGTGTCCCTACCACAGCAGTTTGTCACCACAGCCCACAGTCACCAGTATGGCCAAAAATTTTTTTTACCGCTCAGGAGGCATACCAACAACTTAGCTTGACCGACGAGAGCAGCGGGGAGTCTGTGTCTGATTCTGGTTCAGAATATGAACCCGTTTTAAGCAGTGGTTCTGATTCAGAATTGGAGGAAGAGCAAAGTGTGCCCATGAAACGAAGATGCTCTGGCATGGAGGAGCAGGCTACCAAAAGTAGTGCTGTGGCATCAACCAGCAGCTCAGTGCCATCCACCAGAAATGCAGTGGCATCAACTAGCAGCTCAGTGCCATCCACCAGTAGCACAGTGCCATCCAGGAGAAATATAGTACCACTGCAGCAAAGGCCAAGAAATAGTGGGGTGTCATCTCGGCTCCAAAGCGTTAGGACCCATGCCGGCCTTCCCTATGCCCTTGAAAACCCTCTGTGGCTTCCCTCTAATTCAAGAGCAGCAAACATCCCCCCTTTTACCGCCCAGCCAGGTGTTCAGGTGAACACAGAGAATTTTGCCCCTATTGATTTTTTTAATTTGATTTTTACCCAAGACCTATTATCCTCCATCGTGGCCCAGTGCAACCTCTATGCACAACAATTTATTACAAGCAACCCTGGTTCAAGTTATGCCCGTCCCTATGAGTGGAGACCATTGACAGTGGAGGAATTTAAATTATTTTTAGGCCTAACATTTAATATGGGACTCACAAAAAAAAATGAATTATACTCCTATTGGTCCACCAAGCCCATCCACCATATGCCAATCTATTCGTCCATTATGCGAAGATCAAGATACCTCATGATAATGCGTTTCCTCCATTACAATGACAACACCCATTGCCCTCCCCGAAATGACCCATCACATGACAAATTATTTAAAATTCGGCCACTTCTAAATTTTTTCTCTGAGAAATTCCCCCAGTTATTCATCCCCGACCAAAATATCTCCGTGGATGAGTCATTGGTCCACTTCACAGGCAGGCTTGGCTTCAAGCAGTTTATCCCCAGTAAGAGGGCTCGATATGGGGTTAAGCTCTACAAGCTATGTGACCGAGAAACAGGGTACATCTACGCATTCCGGGTGTACGAAGGGAAGGATACCCAACTGCGTCCCCCTGAATGTTCGGAGTACATCGGAGTCAGCGGAAAGGTTGTTTGGGAGCTTGTATATCCACTTCTTGGAAAGGGTTACCACCTTTATGTGGATAACTACTATACAAGCTTGCCCCTCTTCCGCAATCTTTACCGCAAGGACACTCCAGCGTGTGGTACAGTGCGAGCCAATAGGAAGGGATTCCCGCAAAGGCTCGTTACTGAAAGACTACGAAAAGGGGAGACGGCGTCTTTGAGGAATGAAGAGATATTGGCTCTCAGGTGGAGGGACAAACGAAACGTCCACATGCTCACAACGATCCACGACGACACCTACGTGGAAATCCCCCGAAGAAATGGCCCAATCCAGAAACCAAAATGTGTCCATGACTATAATTTGTTTGTTTATGGGGGGAGTCGACTTCAATGATCAGATGATCGAACCCTACCTTCCCACAAGAAAAAGCCACTTTTGGTATAAAAAAGTCTCCATATATATTTTCAGTTTGGCCATTTACAATAGTTTTGTTATTTACCGTAAATCTACACAGAGCCCCGTATCTTATCTTCAGTACCAAGAAGAAATTATCTCCACACTTTTGTACCCTGAAAGCGCACCAGAAAGCATTCGCTCGGATTCAGTGAGCAGACTCCATGAACGCCACTTTCCTAAAAGACTCCCCCCCCATGAAACAGGCCGGAAACGTCAGAAGAGATGCCGGGTGTGCTCAAGAGGAGGAACTAGAAGAGACACCGTGTATTATTGTCCTGATTGTCCTTCCGAACCAGGCCTTTGTATTGATGAATGTTTCCGCCGTTACCATACTTCTCAAGATTATTAGGGAAGTATGGTAACCGTAATTGTCATTTACCGCCACACCCCTTTAAGTCACTGTACATACCGCTGCCTTCTCTGGAACTGACCCTGGCCTGCTAAACAACCACGCTTCTGCCTAATGCTTAATTGTACCTACCTCTGCCTTCTCCGGGAACTGACCCTGGCCTGCTAAACGACCACGCTTCTGCCTAATGCTAAACTGTACCTACCTCTGCCTGCTCTGGAACTGACCCTGGCCTGTTATACGACCACGCTTCTGCCTAACGCTAAACTGTACCTACCTCTGCCTGCTCTGATACTGACCCTGGCCTGTTATTTGACCACGCTTCTGCCTAACGCTAAACTGTACCTACCTCTGCCTGCTCTGGAACTGACCCTGGACTGTTTGACCACGTTTTTTGCCTGCCTCTTGGATTGATCTTTTACCCTGCTATGCTAGTGGGAACACAGGGGTCTCACATATGTGAGGGGCTCCAGAATTGTTTTTCTGGATGAAGTAAACTAATTTTTTAGTTTTCTCATTCCCAGATTAGGGTCTGGAGACTCGGAGGCTTCAAAGAGATTTGGGTGGGAGAAGCCTCTACCCCTGTCCCCATTCTTTCCTGGCCTGCTACTTGGACCATGTTCCTGCTTACTGCTGGCAATGTCTCTACTTGCACTGACCCTGGACTGTATAAGGACAGTATCCCTGCCTGTACTATGGACAATATTCTTGCCTGCTGCCTGGACTATTCCATTCACTGTGGCTGACCACGTCCCTGCCTGCCCCCTGGATCAGGGCTCTCCTCCTGTGGACAACTGCACTACAAAAACCACAGGTAATCTTTTGTTTACCCTTTGCTCAACAGAATGTATTTTAGGGTGTAATTCTTGGTTCATGCTATGTGTTAGAAATATGAAGGGCCTTCAAAAATGTGATAGATTGTAAGGAAATTAGATGTGTAATTTGCTCCTAGAACGCTTGAATGTGCTACTTCAATGTTGGGCCTCTGTACGTGGCCAGGCTGTGTAATAGTCTCACACATGTGGTATCGCCATACTCAGGAGGAGTAGCAGAATATATTTTGGGGTGTCATTTTTGCTATGTACATGCTATGTGTTGGAAATATCTTAGAAATGGACAACTTTGTGTAAAAAAAAATGCGTTTTCATTTTTTTTCCACATTTTCCAAAAACTTCTGGAAAAAAATGAACCGTTCAAAAGACTCATTATGCCTCATAGATTATACGTTGGGGTGTTTGCTTTCCAAAATGGGGTCACTTTGTGGGCTATTCCATTGTCCTGGTGCTCCAGGGCCTTCAAAATTGTATTAGGTGGTTGAGAGATTAGATATGCAATTTATGCTCCTAGAACGCCTGAATGCGCTACTTCAATGTTGGGCATCTGTATGTGGCCAGGCTGTGTAAAAGTCTCACACATGTGGTATCGCCATACTCAGGAGGAGTAGCAGAATATATTTTGGGGTGTCATTTGTGGAATGTACATGCTATGTGAGAGAAATAACCTGTTATAATGACAATTTGGTGTGGAAAAAAATAAAAATAAAATAAATCTTAATTTTGCAAAGAATTGTGGGAAAAAATGACAACTTCAAAAAACTCACCATGCCTCTTACTAAATACCTTGGAATGTCTACTTTCCAAAAAGGGGTCATTTTGTGGGTATTTGTACTTTCCTGGCTTGTAAGGGTTTCAAGAAATGAGATAGGCCTCAGTATATCAGGTGTGATCAGATGTGATCAATTACCAGTGATTGGCACCATAGCTTATAGACGCTATAACTTTCACACAGACTAAATAATATTCACTAATTTGTATTATTTTTACCAAAGATATGTAGCAGTATAAATTTTGGCCCAAATTTATGAAGAAAAATTACTTATTTGCAAAATTTTATAATACAAATGAAGAAAAATGCATTTTTTAACAAAATTTTCAGTCTTTTTTCATTTATAGCACAGAAAATAAAAAACCCAGAGGTGATTAAATACCACCAAAAGAAAGCTCTATTTGTGTGAACAAAAGGACGAAAATTTCATATGGGTACAGTGTTGCATGACTGAGTAATTGTCATTCAAAGTGTGAGAGCACTGAAAGCTGAAAATTGGTCTGGTTAGGAAGGGGGTTTAAGTGCCCAGTTGTCAAGTGGTTAAGGTATAGAGACAGGTAAGATAAGATGATAGTTGTCAACCTCTGGATATGACGCTGAGCACGTGACCTCAACTTCTTTGGTGGACCATGGTGAGGCCTGTTCTGAGTGGAACCTGTCCTGTTATACCGCTGTATGGTCTTGGCCACCGTGCTGCAGCTCAGTTTCAGGGTCTTGGCAATCTTCTTATAGCCTAGGCCAGTGATGGAGAACCTTGGCACCCCAGATGTTTTGGAACTACATTTCCCATGAAGCTTAACTACACTGCAGAGTGCATGAGCATCATGGGAAATGTAGTTCCAAAATATCTGGGGTGCCAAGGTTAGGCCATCTTTATGTAGAGGAAATATTTTTTTTCAGATCCTCGCAGAGTTCTTTGCCATGAGGTGCCATGATGAACTTCCAGTGACCAGTATGAGAGAGTGAGAGCGATAACACCAAATTTAACACACCTGCTCCCCATTCACACCTGAGACCTTGTAAGTCTAACGAGTCACATGACACGGGGGAGGGAAAATGGCTAATTGGGCCCAATTTGGATATTTTCACTTAGGGGTGTACTCACTTTTGTTACCAGTGGTTTAGAAATTAGGCTCGATTCACATCTATGCATGTTGGTTTTAAGCGTTTCTGGAGTTTTTTTGTGATGCTTGCCACATTTTTGAGCGGCGTTTTTGCGGCGTTTTGTGTTTTTTTTTTTTTTCTACAGTTTTCTTTAGACTGTATATTACATGCAAAACGCTGCATTTTGCATGAAAAAAAAGTCCCTGACCCTTTCCAAAAACGCAGAGGTACAAAAAGGCATTGATGTGAACATGTTCCATTAGGAACCCATGTTAAAAAATTCCCATGCATTTCTGCTAAATGCAAAATGCATCAAAAAACGCGCTAGTGTGAATGGAGCCTTAAAGAGGAACTGCACTCGGCTCACATAATGTGTAATAAAAACGTCTTTGCCATTCTGAAGCTTCCCTCCAACCACTTTGCATATTATTTTATATATACTGTGACTGTACTTGCCAAATATGCTGCAGAAATCTCCCTCCACTGAGTCTGGCTGCAGCCATTTTAACTGTGGGCAGCTGAAGCTGCTGCCTGTTCACTTCCTGGATTTACACAGACATGGAGAGAGAGAGAGGATGTCATAAGTCTAGGATAATGACCAGACAAGAAACAGGAAGTGGGCTGTATAAGGGATTTACTGGCAGAAAAAAAAAATGTTTTACTATCCAAAGTTAAAACGACAAGAGCAGAAGATTTAATAGATGGAAAGATGAAAAAATGGCTGAAGTTCAGCTTTAATGGCTGTGCGTTGAGTTATTTTGAGGGGACAGCAAATTTACACTGTTATACAAGCTGTACACTCACAACTTTACATTGTAGCAAAGTGTCATTTCTTCAGTGTTGTCACATGAAAAGATAGAAGAAAATATTTACAAAAATGTGAGGGGTGTACTCACTTGTACACAGTATTCACAGCCTTTGCCATGAAACTCAAAACTGAGCTCAGTACATCCTGTCTCCACTGATCATCCTTGAGATGTTTCTACAACTTGATTGGATTCCACCTGTGGTCAATTCAGTTGACTGGACATGATTTGGAAAGGCACACACCTGTCTATATAAGGTCCCACAGGTAACAGTGCATGTCAGAGCACAAACCAAGCCATGAAATCCAAGGAATTGTCTGTAGACCTCAGAGACAGGATTGTATGGAGGCACAGATCTGGGGAAGGGTACAGAAACATTTCTGAAGCATTGAAGGTCCCAATGAGCACAGTGGCCTCCATCATCCATAAAGGCAAGCAGTTTGGAACCACCAGAACTCTTCCTAGAGCAGGCCGCCCAGCCAAACTGAGCGATCGGGGGAGAAGGGCCTTAGTCGGGGAGGTGACCAAGAACCAGATGGTCACTCTGACAGAGCTCCAGGGTTTTCTCTGTGGAGAGAGGAGAACCTTCCAGAAGAACAACCATCTCTACAGCCATCTCCACCAATCAGGCCTTTATGGTCGAGGTGGTCAGACGGAAGTCACTCCTCAATAAAAAGGCACATGACAGCCCAACTGGAGTTTGCCAGAAGGCACCTGAACGACTCTTAGACCATGAGAAACAAAATTCTCTGGTCTGATGAAACAAAGATTGAAATCTTTGGCCTGAATGGCAAGTGGCTAGAGAAAACCAGGCACTGCCCATCACCTGGGCTATACCATCCCTACAGTGAAGCATGGTGGTGGCACCATCATGCTGTGGGGATGTTTTTCAGCGGCAGGAACTGGGAGACTAGTCAGGATTGAGGGAAGGATGAATGGAGCAATGTAGAGAGACACTCTTGATGAAAACCTGCTCCAGAGTGCTCTGGACCTCAGACTGGGGCAAAGGTTCATCTTCCAACAGGACAACCTAACAGGACGACCCTAAGCACACAGCCAAGATAACAAAGGAGTGGCTATGGGATAACTCTGTAAACGTCCTTGAGTGGCCCAGCCAGAGCCCAGACTTGGACCCGATTGAACATCTCTGGAGAGATCTGAAAATGGCTGTGCACCAAACGCTCCCCATCCGACCTGATGGAGCTTGAGAGGTCCTGCAAAGAAGAATGGGAGAAACTGCCCACAAATAGGTGTGCCAAGCTTGTAGCATCATACTCAAAAAGACTTGAGGCTGTAATTGGTGCCAAAGGTGCTTCACCAAAGTATTGAGAAAAGGCTGTGAATACTTATGTGCATGGGATTTTGTTTCCATTTTTAATAATTTTGCAGAGATTTCAAAACAAACTTCTTTCACGTTGTCATTATGGGGTATTGTTTGTAGAATTTTGAGGAAAATAATGAATTTGATCTATTTTGGAATAAGGCTGTAACATAACAAAATGTGGAAGAAGTGAAGCACTGTGAATACTTTCCTGGATGCACTGTAAATGTGCTGCTGTGCTCTGTTAAGCTCACCCACGTTCGTTCTTGACCTACCCAGACTCCTGTATGTTACCTATTTCTGACCACTGCAATCTGTGCATTATGCACTACCCTGGCTCTGAGGTGGAGGGTTCGCCCTCAAAACGCGTCAGCTTTTTTTGGATGCCTCTTGGTCTTCTTGCAGTACCAATGGACTTGATTAGACCTTCAGGCAGTTGATGTCACTTGCTATGACATGCGTTTACTTAGTTCACGTTTGTGAGTATATTTATTGCTGTTTTTATCTTGGAATACATTTAATTAAAATAATGCGCTAGGTCGGTGCACCCTTTTCTTTTTCGTTTTTATGCATTATGCACATCTGACCCCTGCAATCTATTTGCTATACCCTCCTGACCCCTGTAATTTGTGTGTTATGAAGTCCTGACCCCTACAATCTGTGCGTTACACACTCCTGACCAGGGCAGTCTTAATAGCATCCTGGGCCCCGGGGCAAAGTAATGAACTGGGGCTCCCTACCAGCCTGCGCCAATTTACTCACCTACTCTCAAGAATTAAAGTATAAATAGCTGATAGAATTAAAAATATATCTATTAGTACTTTCAATAAAATCGATTTTAACCAATTTGCCCACTTAATGACCAGGCCATTTTTTTGCGATTGGGCACTGCTACGCTTTAACTGACAATTGCGCAGTCGTGCGATGTTGTACACAAACAAAATTGACGTCCTTTTTTCCCACAAATAGAGCTTTCTTTTGGTGGTATTTCATCACCTCTGCGGTTTTTATTTTTTGTTCTATAAACAAAGAATGACAATTTTGAAAAAAAGGTTTTTTTTTACTTTTTGCTATAATAAATATCACCAGAAAATATATAAAACAACAAATTCATTCATCAGTTTAGGCCGATATATATTCTTCTACATAAAATAAAAAAAAAAAAATTGCAATAGGTGTATAGTGATTGGTTTGCGCAAAAGTTACCATGTCTAGAAACTATGGGATAGATTTAGGGACTTTTTTTTTTACTTATTACTGTTTTAACTACCGTATATACTCGAGTATAAGTCGTTACGAGTATAAGTCGAGGCCCTAATTTACCACAAATAAAAAATGGGAAAAACTTATTGACCCGAGTATAAGACGAGGGTGAGAAATGCACAGCTACTTTAAGTGGAAAAGAGGGTCAACAATGCCCATTTGCAGCATCACTGTGCCCATTTGCATGCCTCACTGTGCCGATTTGCAGCCATAGGTCCCCTGAACTTCAAAATCGGTAGTTAAGGGTTCCTAGATGCCCCCTAGCTGCAGCCAAAATTTGGGGTCTCTGAACCCAAAGGGTCCCGAAATGACGTTGCTGCAGATAGACACAGTTGACCGAATTTGGGGCCCCGTATCTTGGGGCCACTTAGTGCTAAGAACCCCAAATTTGGTGTGCAAACCCAGTCGAACTAGCACCATAACATTTCCAAAGCTGGGGTTTCTAGCACCAAGTGGCCCCAAGATACAGGGCCCCAAAAATCAGTTCAGAAAATGTCAAGCACTTTTCTGCAGCAGAGAATGACATTTTCCAAACCAGTTTTGGGGCCCCGTATCTCAGGGCCACTTGGTGCTAGGAACCCCAGCTTTGGATATGTTATGGTACCAGTTCCACTGGGTTTGCACACCAAATTTGGGGTTCTTAGCACCAAGTGGGCCTGAGATATAGGGCCCCAAAGTCGGTTCAGAAAATGTCAAGCACTTTTCTGCAGCAGAGAATGACATTTTCCGAACCGATTTTGGGGCCCCGTATCTCGGGGCCACTTAGTGATAGGAACTTCAGCTTTGGATATGTTGTGGAACCAGGTCCACTGGGTTTGCATACAAAATTTGGGGTTTTTAGCACCAAGTGGCCCTGAGATACGGGGCCCCAAATTCGGTTCGGAAAATGAAATTTTTTGCTGCAGAAAAGTGCTTGACTCGAGTATAAGTGAGGGGGGGCACTTTCAGCACAAAAAAATGTGCTGAAAAATTCGACTTCTACTCGAGTATATACGGTAGTAATGGCGGCGATCTGCGATTTTTAGTGGGACTGCGACGGATTGCTGCGGACAAATCTGATCCCAAATGACACTTTTTGGGGACCAGTGACATTATTACATTGATCAGTGCTATAAAAATGCAATGATTACTGTATAAATGACACTGACAGAGAAGGGGTTAACACTAGGGGGCAATCAAGGGGTTAACTGTGTTTCCTGGGTGTGTTCTAACTGTAGGGGGGGGGGTGGGCTGCCTGGGATATGACAGAGATCACTGTTCCCGATGACTGGGAACAGTAGACCTGTCAGAATGGGGATCCACCTTGTTTACAAAGGCAGATTCCCGTTCTGCCTCTGTACTAGGCGATCGCGGGTCGCCGGCAGACATCAAGTCCGCCCGCCCACAACTGCGCAAGCCGCCGTACAGCTGCAGTGATTCAAGCAGGAAAGCCAACCTTCCGCCGTATAATGACGGCGGATGGTCGGCAAGTAGTTAAACAATAAGAAAACATTCCATAAATCAAAGACTAACCAACACAAAGAGCACAGTATGGGGGAGAGACAAAAGGGCACAATACTGGGATCAGGAGGGCACGGTACAGGAGGAGCCAGGAGGGCACAATACTGGGATCAAGAGGGCACGGTACAGGAGGAGCCAGGAGGGCACAACACTGGGATCAGGAGGGCACAGCACAGGAGAAGCCAGGAGGGCACAACACTGGGATCAGGAGGGCCAGGAGGGCACAATACTGTGATCAGGAGGGTACGGTACAGGAGGAGCCAGGAGGGCACAATACTGGGATCAGGAGGGCACGGTACAGGAGGAGCCAGGAGGGCACAATACTGGGATCAGGAGGGCACAGTACAGGAGGAGCCAGGAGGGCACAATACTGGGATCAGGAGGGCACGGTACAGCAAGAGCCAGGAGGGTACAATACTGGGATCAGGAGGGCACGGTACAGCAAGAGCCAGGAGGGTACAATACTGGGATCAGGAGGGCACGGTACAGAAGGAGCCAGGAGGGCACAATACTGGGATCAGGAGGGCATGGTACAGAAGGAGCCAGGAGGGCACAATACAGGAGCCAGGAGGGCACAATACTGTGATCAGGAGGGTACAGTACAGGAGGAGGAGCCAGGAGGGCACAATACTGGGATCAGGAGGGTACGGGACAGGAGGAGCCAGGAGGGCACAATACTGTGATCAGGAGGGTACGGGACAGGAGGAGCCAGGAGGGCACAATACTGGTGATTAGGAGGGCACAGTACAGGTCCCGAGGCACGGTCATCCTGGGACAGCTTAGTAAAAAGCATGACATGTCCTGTCAAATCCGGGACAGTTGGCAAGTATGATGTAATGCAAGAATATCATGGGGCCCCTGGGCACCGCCTGTCTGTAAGCTATCCACTCCTGTACCATGCAGTCTATGTGTTACCCACTCCTGTTCCCTACACTATTTACATTACATACTCCTGACCCCTGCAATGCATGCGCTACATACTCCTGACCCCTGCAATCTGTGTGTCATCTATTCCTGACCCCTGCAATGTATGTGCTACATACTCTGGACCCCTGCAATCTGTGTGTTACTCACTATTGACACCTATTCCTTACCCACTCCTGACCTCTGCCTTATTTACAGCACATACTCCTGACACCTGTACATTACATATTTCTCACCCTTGAACTCTGTACAAAGCCTCAAGTTTTAATACCCTTCCACTGTTAGCACAATTTTTCCACAACTACAATCCCCCGCAGCACATTGTGCAACACCACTGCCACCTCTTATTTTATAGATGGCCTGGGTGCCTTTAATTCTTACTGTTTAAAGGAGCTTATTCCCCCCCCCCCCCCCCCCTCAAAAAATAAAAAAATAATGACCCTGGAACTGCTCAAGGACAGAGTTGCATCATTTGCTATGGAACGTGCCAACTCTATGGAAACGCAGGGTCTTAGATGGACACGGTCCTTGCTTTGTCTACACTCGGCATGACCTGCACAGATGGCCAATTTACCTTCAGAGGTTGATAACGCGCAGTGCAGCAAAGAGTTCCCAGTGCATGCGCAGTTTGGTGCAGATCGCCCTGAAGACTGGTTGAGGGAGTAATAAGTACATTACCTGCAAAAAAAAAAAAACACCCCCCCCCCTCCCCAAAAATGATAATTTCCAGCTTTTGTAAGAGGCAAGTTATAAGGGAGGGGGGAGGTCATCTTTAAACTGAACACATGAAGAGTTACTTTTGGCTGGAAATGAATGGACTGGGCACTGGACCATTCACAGAGCTCATGAAAATCAAATTAAACACAATATTAGCCTCCAGGCTTCAACCTCAGTCACTGACCTTCACATGTTCCAGGGAGGAAAGGCGGGGGAGATGTATCAATCTTGCGGCACAGCGTAGGACTGCAGAACCGGAGAAGAGCGAGGCTCCTTTCCTAAATCTGTCCCTATGCTGCTCTATGATAGCACTGCACCAATATCACAATACATACTGACAGATGTTTAAAGGGAAAGTGTTATGGCTTGTGGTCAGTTTTATTTAAGTTATCTTTTTAAAGCCCGATTCCACCCCCACCTCCCTTCCCTGTGTTTATTATCTTGTTACAGCTCAGTGCTGCAGATCTCCTGTAGCCTCTTTGTAGCCATTTTCTGCCTACATACACCCCAGCGATGGCTACGTGCCAATTCTCAGGACGGCCATTTGTAGTGTGCGGGAGGGTGACAACACAAGAGCACAATTGGTAGACAGGGGCAGAGCGTTGTCACCTCAAGACAGGGAGTGCCTGAACAAGGACCTTCATGATAGGATCACCGGGGATGACTTTAACTGCTTCCTGCCCGGCCTATAGACAAGCCCCTCCCCCCAGCCATCATTTGTCTACAGCTCACTCATCATGGGTGGACATCATATGGCGCCGTCCCCAGAACGTGCCACGCTTCGGCGCATTCTGCTGTCTCCATTGGGCACAGCCGATGACTGATCAGTGTACCGGCCCGCTGCTGGTACCATGTGATCGCTGTGACCAATCACAGCAGGTCACGTGACAGTTGTAAACAATGAATGGTTTCCTTTTCTGCCATCCACTGTGTACAATTGTGTTGCTAGTTCTGATTGGCCTTGTATGTACCAGGTGATCGCTGTGACCAATCAGAGCTAGCAACACAATTGTACACAACGGATGGCATGAAAGGAAACCATTCATTGTTTACAACTGTCACGTGAGCTGCTGCGATTGGTCACAGCGATCACATGGTACATACAAGGCCAATCACAAAATTGAATTAATGCCTTTCATTTGGAAAAAAGGGGTTGCTTATAACAGTGGAATTCACTGCTATCAGCAATCATAGCAGAAAACAAATGCCGGTATAGAGCACCAGGAAAAAGGGGTTACTAAAGCAACATTTGGATCATACTAGAGAGTATCTAAGATACACTAGTATGATCCAGTTGTTAGTTTAGTAACCCCTTTTTCCTGGTGTTCTATACCAGGATTTGTTTTCTGCAATACGTTTTGGTTACGGTAACAATGCCTGATGTGTTGAACGATCTACGAGTGACCACCATCTAATAGTGGATTCATTTTCTGACCTACCGAGTCCTTTGTTCAGTTTGTAAGCAATCATAGTGTGAAAAAAAAAAATCCTGATCACCTCCCCAAAGTAGTACAGTGTTACTCTTGTCACAGTATGCAATAAAAAAATAAATAAATAAAATTAAAAAAAAAAGATTTATTTTTTTTTAAATTTAAAAACTGTTGCACGACCGCGCAATTGTCAGTTAAAGTAACGCAGTGCCGAATAGCAAAAAATAGCCTGGTCATGAAGAGGGGTAAATCTGGTCATGAAGGGCAAGTCGTTTTTTTATTTTTTTTACATATTGTCACTAATCAGTGTCCCTAATCACTGCCAAGCCAGTTATATGATGACGCTGTACCGCACTGGTGCATGTAAAAAATGTAAATAAAAAGAAAATCATGAAAAAAAATAAAAATAAAAAAAAATTAAATTTCTTCATTTTCCACAAAGCTGTGACAAAAAAAATAAAATAAAAAAAATCACAACTTCTAAAAACTCGCAATGCCTCTTACTAAATACCTTGGACTGTCTACTTTCCAAAAAGTTGTCGTCATTTGGGGGGGGTAGGGGTATTTCTACTGTCCTGGCATTTTTGGGCCCCAAGAAATCAGATCGGCCGTCAGTACATCAGGATCGATCGATTTTCAGATATATATCATAGCTTGTGGACTCTATAACTTTCCTACAGACTAAATCAGGGGTAGGCAACTCCCGGCACGGGTGCCAGAAGTGGCACCCTCTTTTTCCGGCACTCGACTCCCTCCCCATCAGCCGAGCAGCGCAGGGAAGTGTCAGTGAGACAATAATGCATTCACATTTCAGAATTCCCCCACACTGCACTAAGGGGGAGGCACTGCGCCCCCCCACATATCTTAAAAGATGGGAAACATTGTTTGGTTCTCTAATTTTGCTGTAGCTGCGAACGTCAGCTTTTGTGATGGGAAGAGATTGGGTGCAGTTCTGGTAGAGAGGGGGGCGGTCCCTGTTTCCAGGAGGAGGTGGACTGTGGTTGGCCACTGCTAAAGCCAATGACAGTCCTGCTAGCCCCGCCCACCATCTGGAGGAAGATGACCCACTTGGTTGCCACTACCAATCTCAGAAAGAAGGGATTTAACTGTGATTGAGAAAAACCCCAATCAGGTGACAGTTTGTGGAATTACTGTTGAGCTTCTGAGAACTTTGTTGAAATTATTCCTGAACTTTTGCGTCACTTACTACTGATCCCCGGCACTCTGTGTTTTTTTAAGCCACAACCAGTATTCAGCGCAATGAGAATCACACCCAACCACTTGTTCTCAGCTGCTGGGGCCCAACTTATGATCCTGCACACAGGCCCACTGCTTTTAGAAAAAAACCCTGACCTGAGCTCATCACTGCACATCCATTCCATATGCTTGTATATGCGACATCCCATACCAGCACGTGGGCTGGATGCAAGAGGTGGATCAGCAGCATAGGCGTGTGCAGACCATGGCATTAGACTGTGCACCCCAAAGCTCAAACACGTGTGTGTGTGTGTGTGTATATATATATATATATTATTATTTTTATATTTATTATTTAATAAAAAATTATTATTTTTATAAAAAATATTTTATAAATTTTTTTATTTATACTTTTTATTTATATTTTCTTCTTATTTTTTTATCATAGATTTTTTTTTACAATTTTTCTATTTTTTACAATTTTATTTAATAATATATTATTATTATTATTATACAATTTTTTTTAGGAGCTCCATTGAGGGGCCTTTGGTTTGATATCGCAGGTCTAAACAGACCGCTGATATCTCACTTTTAAGGCAGAAATTCCCCAGTCCCTTATTCTGCAGCCAAACAACAGGGGGAATCTGTGCAGCACAGCGTGATTAGGGTGTGCCCAGGCACACCTGGCACACCCTGTGCGCACGCCTATGATCAGCAGGATGAGTGTGCCAGGAAAGACTCATCTCTGCTTCCTTTCACTACTCTGCATATCACACATATCATGAGAAGAGGGTACAGCAGTGGGGAAAATGAGCAGGAGGGGTTCAGAGGTGGGACAGAAGAGCAGGAGGATACAGCGGTGGGGCAGATGTGCAGGGTGGTACAGTGGTGGAAGAGATGAGAAGGGGGTTCAGCAGTGGAGCAGATGTGAAAGGAGGTGTATTGGTGGGGCAGATGAGCAGGGGGGTACAGAGGTGAGACAGATGTGCAGGAGGTACATTGATGGGGCAGATGAGAAGGTGATTCAATAATGAGACAGAAGAGCATGGGGATATGGGGGTGGGGCAAATGAGCAGGAGGGGTTACAGTGGTGGGACAGAAGAGCAAGGGGGTACAGTGGTGGGGCAAATGTACAGGAGGTACAGTGGTGGGAGGGATGAGCAGGGGGTTCAGAGGTGGGACAGATGAGCAGGGGGGGTTCAGTGTTGGGGCAGAGGAGAAAGGAAGTACATTGGTGGGACAGATGAGCGGGGTGTTACAGCAGTGGGGCAGAGGAGCAGGGGGTACAAAGTGGGACAGATGAGCAGGGGGGGTTCAGTGTTGGGGCAGAGGAGCAGGGGGTACAGAGGTGGGACAGATGAGCAGGGGGGGTTCAGTGTTGGGGCAGAGGAGCAGGGGGTACAGAGGTGGGACAGATGAGCAGGGGGGTTCAGTGTTGGGGCAGAGAGGCAGGGGGTACAGAGGTGGGACAGATGAGCAGGGGGGGGTTCAGTGTTGGGGCAGAGGAGCAGTGGGTACAGAGGTGGGACAGATGAGCAGGGGGGGTTCAGTGTTGGGGCAGAGGAGCAGGGGGTACAGAGGTGGGACAGATGAGCAGGGGGTGTTCAGTGTTGGGGCAGAGAGGCAGGGGGTACAGAGGTGGGACAGATGAGCAGGGGGGGTTCAGTGTTGGGGCAGAGAGGCAGGGGGTACAGAGGTGGGACAGATAAGCAGGGGGCGTTCAGTGTTGGGGCAGAGGAGCAAGGGGTACAGAGGTGGGACAGAGGAGCAGGGGGTACAGAGGTGGGACAGATGAGCAGAGGGGGGTTCAGTGTTGGGGCAGAGGAGCAGGGGGTACAGAGGTGGGACAGATGAGCAGGGGGCGTTCAGTGTTGGGGCAGAGGAGTAAGGGGTACAGAGGTGCAGCTGATGTGCAGAGGAGAAAGGAGGTTTGCAACATTTTATAACAGAAACAAAAAAAACTTGTTCTTTTTCAAAATTTTCAGTCTTTTCAGCGGTGATTAAATACCACCAAAAGAAAGCTCTATTTGTGGAAACAAAATGATAAAAACGTCATATAGATAGAGTGTTGCACGACCGCACAATTGTCAAAGTGCGACGGCGCTGAAAGCTGAAAATTGTCCTGGGCAGGAAGGGGGTGAACGTGCCCGGTATTGAAGTGGTTAAAGAAAGCTGGAGATTTCGAAATACCGAAAATAGCTTTAGGAAATAATAATATTGTTTATATGAAATTGTAGTGATTGAGTTCATATTTGCTTGTATGTACCGAAGCCATGAGATCCCATTTCAGGCCAGGTGACTCCCATTATTTGGAGTGGACGGTCAGGCTAGGTTCACACTTGCGCATGTCAGAAACGCGTGCAAAAATGACGCACTTTCCCGAAATGCACACAAACACGTTGCCCTTTAGCAGAGGCGTGGTGGTGACAATAATTGTTACTAACACCCCCATGCATCCACTAACGCATTTCGGTGTGGCACAGTTTTGCAAAAGAGTCTCATGCATAGGGCAGCCTATTGAAATTAATGGGCGACCCTCAATGCGCATGCACTCCATCGCACCTGCATGATGTGAATGGAGACTATTGGCAGGTTTGACTGCAGCACACTGGACTTGAAGTCCCACCACATTTGAAATCGGGCTGCTTCTACTGGCATGGGGTAAAGGTGGTGGCAACACACAGACACAAGACATCATCCTGGGACACATTGGGGGAGATTTACTAAAACTGGAGCACTCAGAATCTGGTGCAGCTCTGATGGTAGCCAATCAGCTTCCAACTTCAGCTTGTTCAACTAAGCTTAGACAATACAACCTGGAAGCTGATTGGTTACTATGCACAGCTGCACCAGATCCCCCCCCCCCCCCCTATTATTGGTCAAACTAGATGGACTTGTGTCTTTATTAAACCCAAAACCAAAAATGTAATAGATTGCAGCTTACCAATCATTAGATGTGGTGGCTGCATTCGTTTTTTTTATTCTTATGGCCTTTTTCCCCCGGGGATCTGGCCAGTAACACACCTCCTTTATTAGTGAGACACAACTCTAGATAAAGGAGCACAGGAGGCACAGCAGACCGCAACACTGTCAGTCTGGGGGGATGGAAGTGTTACATGTACTAGCAGATTTAGATACACTCACAAAATTAACGCCAAACTCCAGCTCACACTTTATATTTGGTTACAGCAAACAGTGTTTTTCATTTTAGGATAAAGGTCTTACAGAAATAAATAAAAGCTGATAATTGTAAGCACCCCTGCCAGTGGTAAATGGTTCATCTCATATCTGTAAACTGATACATTCTGCTGGAGCGCTTAAAGCGGAGGTTCACACAAAAATTGAACCTCTGCTTTTCGGAACCCCCCCCCCCCCCTCCGGTGTCACATTTGGCACCTTTCAGGGGGGGGGGGGTGCAGATACCTGTCTAAGGCAGGTATTTGCACCCACCTCTGGCATAGACTCCCACGGGAGTCTATGCCTCTTCCCGTCCCCACCGCGCTGTCTGCTGGGACACACACGGGTCCCAGAGACAGCGGGGACCAGTTAGGAAGCGCAGCGCGACTCACGCATGCGCAGTAGGGAACCGGGAAGTGAAGCCGCAGCGCTTCACTTCCTGATTCCCTTACAGAGAATGGCGGCGGCAGCACCCAAGGACCGAGGGACGATTCGGTCTCGGGTGCCGACATCGCTGGGACAGGTGAGTGCCCTTATTTTAAAATACAGCAGCTGCAGTATTTGTAGCTGCTGACTTTTACATTTTTTTTTTTTTTTCGCTGGACTCCCTCTTTAAGCTTGTGACAAACAGACATACTGGCTGGATCACCCGATGTAAATAGAATAAATCCTAAAAAAGGAAAATGATATGCAGCCACCTCAACTAAGAATTGGAATGAATATCCTTTAATTCAGGGGCCCCAAACCCCCGGGGGAACCACATCAGCAGCCAGTGGTGGGAGGGGCGTTCACCTTCCTGGGGCTCCGGTGAGTCAGACGGTGTTGAGGAAAGGCAGCACAAGGCTGGCCTGTTTCGGCAAAAGGAAGTCTCCATGAGCGGGGATTGAGGGGGAGCCGGAAGGAGGCCCAGGCACCTGGCCACACGCATACAGCCAGGACTCTATGTGAGCAGGTAGAAAGTAGCACGCATCTGCTGGCAGGCTACAGGGGGCAAGTGGCATGCTGCATCTGGTGGCAGACGACAGTGGTGTGCTGCATCTGGCAACGTTGGCAAGTGAAAAGCTGCATCTGGTGGCAGCGATAGTGGCAAGTGACTAGCTGCATCTGGTTGAAGGCTACAGGTGGCAAGTGGCACACTGCATCTGCTGCCAGGCTACAGGTGCCAAGTAGCATGCTGCATCTGCTGGCAGGCTACAGGGGACAATTGGCATTCTGCATCTGGTGGCAGGCTACGAATGGCACGCTGCATCTGGTGGCAGGCTACAGGTGACAAGTGGCACACTGCATCTGGTGGCAGGCTATAGGTGGCAAGTAGCACGCTGCATCTGCTGCCAGGCTACAGGGGGCAAGTAGCATGCTGCATCTGTTGGCAGGCTACAAGTGTCAAGTGACACGCTGCATCTGGTGGCAGGCGACGATGGAAAGTGAAAAGCTGCATCTGGTGGCAGCGACAATGGCAAGTGACTAGCTGCATCTAGTGGCAGGCTACAGGTGGCAGGTGACACGCTGCATCTGGTGGCAGGCTACAGGTGGCAAGTGGTATGCTGCATCTGGTGGCAGGCTATGAGTGGCACGTTGCATCTGGTGGCAGACTACAGGTGACAATTTATACATAACAGCAAAGGGGGTCCCCTAGTGGTGGACTTTTCAGGCACATGTAGCAATCATAAAAGAGGTATAGTTAGTACAAATATAATTTATTGAATTAACATAATGAAATATGACAACTGTAACATCTATTATTAGGAATGTAAATGCCAGCAAGTATTACAATCTAAATAGACAACTAATTGAATACCCTATCTTATCTACTACCTCTTTAGCTATCAATAGACACATCTATGAACATCAACTTTTGAGCCACCTTCAGGTATGAACTTGATTTTGCAAACCAACTTCCTTACTATATTAAAATAGGACCTCCTACTATATATTTATGTTATCACCATTTCTTGCAGGATTTGCCTCATATTTCTTGGGCTTTTCTTTTCTTTTTAAAGAGAACACATATACATATACATATATATATATATATATATATACTCTTGGTGGAGTAAAAAAAACCCACTTCTACCTGTTTACATCATCTCCAACACATAGATGTTTGTTCATATTGGAATCAAAGCATACTGGGCAGACAGACTTTGTCACTGTCGTTGTTTTTAATCACAAATTTTATGGAATGTCAGATCAGCCAATACAGTGTTTAATGTAAGTGTATCAGATATGAAAATTACATTATGAAATGCTTTATTGATGGATACTCAGATATTGATTATCATCTTTTCAATATATCTTCTTTAATACAGAACCTTTGAAAGCGTACACTACCCCTGAGGAAGGAGTTTAATTTACTTCGAAACGCGTCAGGTGAAAAAGTACTGCTTCAAAACTCTGTATATACACGATTGTAATACTGATGGATTTACATTCCTAACAATAGATGTTACAGTTGTCATATTTTATTATGTTGATTCAATAAATTATATTTGTACCAAGTATACCTCTTTTATGATTGCTACATGTGCCTGAAAAGTCCACCACTAGGGGACCCCCTTTGCTGTTATGTATAAATAATTTTGGATGTGGCACAAATTCACAGTCAGATGCTGATCTACAATATACATTACAGGTGACAATTGGCACGCTGCATCTGCTGGCAGTCTACGAGTGGCATGCTGCATCTGGTAGCAGGCGACAGGTGGCAAGTGGCACACTGTATTTGCTGGCAGGCTACAGGTGGCAATTGGCATGCTCCATCTACTGGCAGTCTACGAGTAGCATGCTGCATCTAGTGACAGGCAATGGTGGCAAGTGGCATTCTGCATCTAGTTGCAGGCTACAGGTGGCAAGTGGCATGCTGCATCTTGAAGAAACGCACCGAGGACAAAGATTCCCCGCTCTCTTTCTTTTCGGCGTCAGCTGCACTGGACAGCGAACAAATGGAGAGCGCTCTGAGGCTCCCAGTTCATTCACAAACTGAAGCATAGATTCATAAATTTACTTTGCTTTAGAGATGAATGGACACAGTGAGTGATTGGTGCCAATCTCTCACTGTGTTCGTTCAGGAAAGGAAGGGGTTGGTAAATAAGATATATTTACCGCGACCCCCCCCCCCATCCTGCAACATCCCCCTGTGTGCCCGCAGCAGCTGCTGGTGGGAGAGGAGGGAAGCTGGGGGGGTACACAGGGAGGCCCAGATAACAGGGGGGGTGGGGACACAGTGCAGCTGGAGGAAGAAAATGGAAGAGAAGACCCCCTTTTGAATTGATGGGGCTTGGGACAGGAGGGCTGGCTGTATTGCCTTATTAGCAGCCCTGCATGTAAGGGTGGCCATAAACATTACAATCTGATTGCACAACCTCATATATATTTACCAAAACGAAAGGACAAACCTTAAAATAAATAAATAAATAAATAATAATAATAATATAAAATTACTACTAACATTTTTATTATTAATAAATTGTATATATTTGTCAAAAAATATAATGGCAAACCTGTAAAATCCAATCAATTTCTTATCCAATGGCACAGGCCCTAATATTACACGGTTGATGGTAGATCTAAAGCAGATTGTATAGAGCAGTGATGGTGAACCTTGGCACCCCAGATGTTTTGGAACTACATTTCCCATGATGCTCCACTACACTGCAGAGCACATGAGCATCATGGGAAATGTAGTTCCAAAACATCTGGGGTGCCAAGGTTCGCCATCACTGGTATAGTGTATGGCCAGTTTAAGAAGACTGTGCGATCCCCTTGCAACTGACCACCATTTTCACAAAAATTGACCTGGAATTTTTGGGCCACCACATGTTACAATCTGACCGTACAATCTTTGTACAATCAACCCCAGGTGGAGTTTGTATTAAAATACCGTCCTGCAAACGCATGCCAATCATTTTGGCGCACGGTTGCGGTGAACTCCCATTGACTTTAACGGGCACACTGGACAGGCGGTGCAAGTTTAGAGAAAATGATAAAGCATGCGCACAGCCCAGTCCGGCTGCAATTGTAGAATTTTCGCCTGGTGGTCGAGGGTGGCGGTAAAAAACCGCGGCTCAACTGCCTGTTTTTTCCGCCCTCCGGCCGCCCATGTGAAAGAGCCCTTAAAAGGAGATTGTACAATCAGATTGCAGTAAGTATTTGCGCACCAGTCACAATCTTCCATTATGTCTATTTCGCCGTATTTCACAAACAATTGCGCACAATCTTGACCCCCTGCACCTGGAAGCGTCGTTTTTCGAAGGTACCCGGCCCCCCTGCTCGTGTATTCGACCAAAATACGAAGTTGTGATCGTTTCTAAAACGCTCCTGCGCGCTGATCCCTCAGCGATCGTAGAATCGGACACAGCGATACGTCTAGACTGGAAAGCGTGATCCAGATGTGCCCGATAACACATCGGGGACATAATCGTCCAATCACTGAGATCACTGAGATCTGTTTACAAACAGCAGGAAACAATGTATCTAAATTGACATCACACAGAGATCTGTTTTATAAACACAGCCCAGCAACAGGAAACATTGTATGTAAATCTCAGCCATACAGATACAATGTAACAAGATGAGGACAATAAAATGATCTGCTTACCTCCCACCCTGCCAGCCAGAATGAGCAGCTCTGCACTCCCACCACAGGCTGCCCCCATCCGCTGTCCTCATGGAGGGGGGAGGGGGGGTCCTAAATCTGCCTCAGCTTGGATTTAACCCCCTGTACTGCCCTGATGGATCCCTGTACAATAATCTCCCCCTATTTCAATTAAAATACCAATAAGAAGAGTAATGAATGTGAAGAATAAGAACTAAACTCCCCCTCCCCCCCTCATTCCTAGTATAGTGGTACGGTCCAGGGGAGAAGCCTACGTGCCTACAGCAGCCAGTCCCACCAGGTTAACCCTTCCAGTGCTGGAGGGAATTCTCTGCACACTCAGCAGGGGGCGGAGAGGAGACATCTGGTGCAGATGTTGTGTTTGGCTGTGAATGGCAATGAGAACATTTGTCTCTGGGGACACTTATTACATGTGATTAGAGGGAACAGCTGGAAGGCTTCCTTGACCTCCAGGGACTGGTAAGGAGTGAAGGTTGTCATTTCCAGTCCATGATCATCATCAGCACTTACACCCCGTTCACACTTGTGCGACTTGTCGTGCGACTCTGAACACCGAAGTCACATGACAAGTCATACTCCATGTTTTCCAATAATAACCATTCATATACACTCACCGGCCACTTTATTAGGTACACCATGCTAGTACCTGGGTTGTTTGATGGCACAGTGGCTGCGTTTGATGGGCACAGTGGCTGCGTTTGATGGGCACAGTGGCTGCATTTGACATTTGATGGGCACAGTGGCTACGTTTGATGGGCACAGAAGCTGCGTTTGATGGGCACAGTGGCTGCATTTGATGGGCACAGTGGCTGCGTTTGATGGGCACAGTGGCTGCATTTGACATTTGATGGGCACAGTGGCTACGTTTGATGGGCACAGAAGCTGCGTTTGATGGGCACAGTGGCTGCATTTGATGGGCACAGTGGCTGCATTTGATAGGCACAGTGGCTGCATTTGGTGGGCACAGTGGCTGCATTTGATGGGCACAGTGGCAGCGTTTCATGGGCACAGTCGCTGCGTTTGATGGGCACAGTGGCTGAGTTTGATGGGCACAGTGGCTGCGTTTGATGGGCACAGTGGCTGCGTTTGATGGGCACAGAAGCTGCGTTTGATGGCACAGTGGCTGCGTTTGATGGGCACAGTGGCTGCGTTTGATGGCACAGTGGCTGAGTTTGATGGCACAGTGGCGGCGTTTGATGGGCACAGTAGCTGCGTTTGATGGCACAGTGGCTGCATTGGATGGGCACAGTGACTGCATTTGGGCACAGTGCCTGGAATTGGTGGGCACAGTGGCTGCGATTGATGGGCACAGTGGCTGCGATTGATGGGCACAGTGGCTGTGATTGATGGGCACAGTGAGGCTGCAATTGATGCCCCAAAATTTTTGAGCACAAGTCGCCACTGGTTGGACCCCCTTTTGCCTTCAGAACTGCCTTCATTCTTCGTGGCATAAATTCAACAAGGCGTTGGAAACATTCCTCAGAGATTTTTCTCCATAGTGACATGATAGCATCACACAGTTGCTGCAGATTTGTTGGCTGCACATCCACGATGCGAATCTCCCATATTACCACATCCCAAAGGTGCTCTATTGGATGAGATGTGGTGAGTGTGGAGGCCATTGGAGTACAGGGACCTCATTGTCCAGTGGTGAGATGATTGGAGCTTTGTGACATGGAGCATTATCCTGCTGGAAGGAGCCATCAGAAGATGGGGACACTGTAGTCATAAAGGGATGGACATGGTCAGCAACAATACTCAGGTAGACCGTGGTGGTTAAACGATGCTCAATTGGTACTAAGGGGCCCAAAGTGTGCCAAGAAAATATCCCCCCCTCCATTACACCCCCACCACCAGCCTGAACCGGGGATACAAGGCAGGATGGATCCATGCTTTCATGTTGTTTACACCAAATTCTGACCCGACCATCTGAATGTCGCAGCTGAAATTAAGACTTATCAGACCAATCTTTTTCTAATCTTTCTCCAATGCGCAAATTGTAGCCTCAGTTTCCTGTTCTAAGCTGACAGGAATGGCACTCGGTGTGGTCTTCTGCTGCTGTAGCCCATCTGCTTCAAGGTTCGATGGGTTGTTCTTTCAGAGATGGTATTCTGCATACCTTGGATGTAACGAGGGGTTATTTAAGTTACTGTTGCCTTTCTATCATCTCCAACCAGTCTGCCCATTCTCCTCTGACATCAACAAGGCATTTTCCTCCACACAACCTCCGCTCACTGGATATTTTCTCTTTTTCGGACCATTCTCTGTAAACCCCGAGAGATGGTTGTGCGTGAAAATCCCAGCAGATCAGCAGTTTTTTAAAATACTCAGACCAGCCCGTCTGCCACCAACAACCATGCCACGTTCAAAGTCACTTAAACCCCCTTTCTTCCCCATTCTGATGCTCAGCTTGAATTTCAGCAAGTCGTCTTCCCCACGTCTAGATGCCTAAATGCATTGAGTTGCTGCCATGTGATTGGCTGATTAGCACTTTGTGTTACCAAGCAATTGAACAGGTGTACCTAATAAAGTGGCCGGTGAGTGTATGTGCGACTTAAAGTTGCAGCGACCTAAAAGTAGTTCATGCACTACTTTGGTCCAACTTTCATGCAACTTCAGGGCCTTAGACTTCAATGTTAACTCTCAAAAGTCGCATGAAAGTCGTACCTGAATGTTTTACATGCACTAGTGGGTCCGACTTTGCAGAGGGGCAAGTCACATCCAAGTCACACCCATCCAACGTTGTGGATGGGTGTGACTTGGATGTGACTTGTCCCTCTGCAGAACAAAAAAAAATTGTTTCGTTTCTTTATTTGCATAAATTCCTTTAGTTAAATTTGTTTAATTCGTTTCCAGAATTTGTTTCGTTTATTCGTTTTCGGATCGATTCGAAAAGTTTTTAAATCAATTTCGAATAGTTTTCAAATTTCCAAAAAGAATAAAATATAATAGAAAATAAAGCAATGGAATAGAAAAGAAAAAAAAATCTATTCTATTTCTTTATTTCCTATTCTATTTAATTCTCTTTAGAAACTGGAAAACTATTCAAATTCAAATTTGAAAACGATTCGACTTCGAAAAGTTTTTTACTTCGAATTTGAAAACTGTTAGAAAAGTATTCAAAAACTATTCCAATTTGAATTTTGTCTGAATATGAATCTCGTTATTTCGGATTCGTTTTAAATTTGGTACTATTCTAATTAGGAAATTCAGATACATCTGAATTTCTGAATAAGGAAAATTTGTCCGAATTTTATTTTGATTTGTTATTTACATACATTTGTTTAGTTAAATTAGTTTCGTTTCAGTTTAATTCGTTTTCGGAATTTGTTTTGTTTATTCATTTTCGAATCGATTCGAAAAGTTTTCAAATCAATTTCGAATTTTTTTCGAATTCAAATAGTTTTCCAATTTCCAAAAAGAATAAATAGAATAGAAAATAAAGCAATGGAATAGAATTTTTTTTTTTTTCTATTTTATTACATTATTTTCTATTCTACTTTATTCTCTTTGGAAATTGGAAAACTATTCGAAAAGTATTCAAAAACGATTTGAATTTGAATTTCATCTGAATATGAATCTCGTTATTTCGGATTCGTTTGAAATTTGGTATTATTCTAATTCAGAAGTTCGGATACATCTGAATTTTTGAATAAGGAAAATTCGTCCGAATTTTAATTCGGGACGAAACGAACCGCACGTGTCTACTTTGGAGTTGTACAAGTGTGAATGGAACCAAGCTGGGTGTACACTACTAGATTTTAAAATAAAAATTTGTTTGAAAATTCGTACAATGATTTGTACAAAAATTCTCAGCACATTCGTCAGCTTTGGTAATTGATGTTCAGCAGGCGGTGAGCAGGGAATACAACACCTCCCCACCACCTGTGAAGAACGCAGAGTGCTCTTCAGAGAACACAACATGTGTGAACGTGTCCTTAGAAATGGGAGAAATATTTTCCTTCTGCTCCTTTTCTCATCACTGAGGTTGAAGACGAATGCCTCTTTCAGCCCACTAATGAATTAAAAAAATTGAACAAACGTTTTTAAAACTAAAATTTTCATTCGCAAAGCTACAAGTGTATATCTAGCTATCATCAGCCCCTTTTTTTTCCCTGCAGGCTACATTCATTTAGGCACATCGCAGCGCGTGCATTGACCGCAGGTGAATGCATGCGCATTGGCATGTCGCATCGCGGTGTGCTGCATTGCCTTTTACAGAGCGCTTTTCTCCTCACTTCCTGAAAGATTGCAAAGGGGTTGATTTACTAATGGCAAATAGACTCTGCACTTTGCAAAGTGTAGTTGCTCCAGAGCTTAGTAAATGAACAGAAGCTCTGCTGACTTCCATCATCCAATCATATGCAAGCAAAAATATTGTTTGTTTTTATTTTCCTTGCATGTGATTGGGTATTATTTGCAAAGTGAAGCTTTAACTCATTTACTAAGCTCTGGAGCAAGTGCACTTGCAGAGGGCACAGCCTATTTGTCTCTAGCAATTTAACCCCAAAGGGTCTACAGCAGATCTGAGAGAGAGAGAGAGAGAGGATGCTCTTCCTGCAAATCAAGGCAGTGCCCCTACACAGGGAGGAACTAGAGCCCAGCCAGGTAGGAGAGAGTAGAGGTGCAAGGAAGCTGTGGGGGGGGGGGGGCTAGGGTTGCACTGTGTACACAGCACACTCCTGAGCTCTACACTCTGTACATAACACACTCCTGAACTCTACATTCTGTACACAGCACACCCCTGAGCTCTAAACTCTGTACATAACACATTCCTAAACTCTACACTCTGTACATAATACACTCCTGAACTCTGCACTCTGTACACAGCACACCCCTGAACTCTGCACATAACACACTCCTGAACTCTGCACTCTGTATATAACACACTCCTGAACTCTGCACTCTGTACACAGCACACCCCTAAACTCTGCACTCTGTACATAACCCACCCCTGAACTCTGCACTCTGTACATAACACACTCCTGAACTCTACACTCTGTACATAACACACTCCTGAACTCTGCACTCTGTACACAGCACACCCCTGAACTCTGCACTCTGTACATAATGCAGTCCTGTACTCTACACTCTGTACATAACACACTCCTGAACTCTACACTCTGTACATAACACACTCCTGAACCAGTAGTGTATAGGCCTGACTAAACTTGTACACCAGCTAATTTAAATATGACCCACCCCTTTCTGTCAAGGCCACACCCCTTGCTGTTTAGGACCCATCCCGGAAATTTTCAAGAGGGATAACACACCCCTGAACTCTACACTCTGTACATAACACACTCCTGAACTCTGCACTCTGTATGCAACACACCCCTGAACTCCGCACTCTGTACATAACACACCCCTGAACTCTAAATTTTGTGCATAACACACTCCTGAACTCTGCACTCTGTACATAACACACCCCTGAACTCTGCACTCTGTACATAACACACTCCTGAACTCTACACTCTGTACGTAACACACTCCTGAACTCTGCACTCTGTACACAGCACACCCCTGAGCTCTACACTCTGTACATAACACACTCCTGAACTCTACACTCTGTACATAACACACTCCTGAACTCTGCACTCTGTATGTAACACACTCCTGAACTCTACACTCTGTACGTAACACACCCCTGAACCCTGAGCTCTCCAAGTAACACACCCCAGATACAACTGGCCCTTGAAGGCAACCATACTGCTGATGTGACCCACAATGAAATTAAGTTTGATGTTCCTGCTTTAAAGGTACAGTTTACACCCATTAGGTCTCATGCGCATCCATGTCACTGGTCCAAATCATTTGGTGGAGGGGGGATTATGGTATGTGGTTGTTTTTCAGGAGTTGGGCTTGGCCCCTTAGTTCAAGTAAAGGGAACTCTTAAGGCGTCAGCCATAGGTGTGCGCAGCCTATTGCATTAGGGTGTGCACCCCCATTGTATTAAAACATGGACGGTGTTAGTAGGGCAGTGGTTGGTGTCAGTAGGGCAGTGGATGTTATTAGTAGTTTTTTATTTTAATTATTTTATTGTTTTTTTACAATTTGTTTAGGAGCCCTGTTGGAGGGCTTTGGTGAAATATCAGCAGGGGGAAACTGCACCACACTGGGTGATTAGAGTGTTCCCAGGCACACCCGGCACGCCTATGGCGTCAGCATACCAAGACATTTTTGGCAATTTCATGCTTCAAACTTTGTGGGAACAGTTTGGGGATTACCCCTTCCTGTTCCAACATGACTGCGCACCAGTGTACAAAGCAAGGTTCATAAAGACATGAATGAGCAAGTTTCGGGTGGAGGAACTTGACTGGCCTGCACAGAGTCCTGACCTCCACCTGATAGAACACCTTTGGGATAAATTAGAATGGAGACTACGAGCCAGGCTCTCTCATCCAACATCAGTGCCAGACAAATGCTCTTCGGGAAGAATGGTCAAACATTCCCATAGACACACTCCTAAACCTTGTGAACGGCCTTCCCAGAAGAGTTGAAGCTGTTATAGCTGCAAAGGGTGGGCCAACTCAATATTGAACCCTACGGACTAAGGCTGGGATGCGATTAAAATTCACGTGCGTGTAAAGGCTGGTGTCCCAATACTTTTGACAATATATTGTTCTATGTACTTACATTGGTGCAAACTGGATTATTGTAACTATGCCATAAAATCTATACCTGGAATTCAGCTTTACAGTAGGTGTTTTGAGGAACAATTTGAGCTGGACCTGCATGTTAGGTAAAGGACAATTTAAATAGAAAGTCCCTTCCTCTCACCCTGGGGTCCCAGGTCTTCATCAACTCATCTACATTACAGTAGACTTGGAAATGACAGATCCTCCTGTTTGCTGAAGTGTTCACACTCATGTTCCCGGGTGTTGGAGGTTTCCTAAATAAATATGTAGGGTTAGTAAAGGCCAGATGTCACATTGGTGATAGAAAGCGGGAGGAATGGAAGGGGAGGGGGGCAGAGGAAATGATGTGTGGCTTTCATTCTGCAGTGATACACAAAAGGAACCAACCAAGGAGTCATCCACCAACCCTGCAAAGCACAGTACTGCCTTCCTAAAGTCTTCCCAAATGTCTCAAGCAAATATGTACTTCAAACCTCAGATCAGCACTTTGGACCCAGGGGCGGATCCAGAGTCTCGGGAGGGGCACTGCCAGAAAATATGTTTTTTTGCAGGCAATTTATCGGGAAAATGGCTGGTGTTGGCGCTCCAATCCCCCCCGGCACCATGGTTGTTATGGTGTCAGGATGATTGAAGAGCATTATTTCTATTATTGCATTGTTATATAAAATGAAATGGTTCAACTCCCCATAATGCAGAATCAGTGGGAGCCCTGAGTGTGTCACTTGCCACCATCGCCTGCCACCAGATGCGGATTGTCACTTGCCACGTCACCTGCCACACGTTGCAAATTGTCACTTGTCACACATTGAGGATTGTCACTTGCCATGTTGCCTGTCACTAGATGCAGATTGTCACTTGCCACGTCACCTGCCACAAGTTGTGGATTGTCACTTGCCACCTCACTTGCCACACGTTGCGGATTGTAACTTGCCACACGTTGCAGCTTGTCACTTGCCACCTCACTTGCCACACGTTGCAGATTGTCACTTACCACACGTTGCGGCTTGTCACTTGCCTGCTACAATTGTCACTTTCCTGCTAAGGTGGGGATTGTCACTTCCTGTGTCCCAGAGTGAAGTCAGGCAGCAGAGAGATGATGTAATCTCTCTGCTGCCCGCGGCTGCCTGCACAGTGAGGATGGAACTGCAGGGATGCAGGACGGGCACCGGGCGGGCGCTGGGCGATGAGAGATGATGTCATCTCTCTGCTTGCCCACCGGCCTGCTGATTGGCCAGCTGCCTGCTCACCCACCGACTGACCCGCCCGCTCACCCACCGAGCCGCCCTCCCGCTCACCCACCGAGCCGTCCGCCCACTCACTCAGCCGCCCACCAAGCCGCCCGCTCACTCACCCACTGACTGGCCCGCTGCTCACCCGCAACTAATTTCTTGGGGGGGGGGCAATTGCCCTGTTAGCCCCCCCCCGATCCGCCCCTGATTGGACCTCAGATTAGCTCCAATGTATACATTTCAGACCTTTCACCCCCAATGCATGCACTTCAGACCTCAGATCAGCCCCATTTCATGCACTTCAGACCCCAGATGAACCCAAATACATGCACTTTAGACCACAGATAATCACTAGGGCTGCTGACTACCTGACAGGGGCTCCCCTCCTCCGAAAATATCAAATGATATGTTTGCTAAAATGGAATGCACCCACAATGCTATGCTTTGCAGCCAAGGCAGAAATGATACCCCCCCATCGAACAAGACTCATAGTGAATAGAGGCACGGAGGCAATATCTACACTCCTACAGTGAGTGATCGGTACCAATCACTCACTGTGTTCATTCAGGTCGGTGTGTTCGTTTAGCATGGTGAGTCCCCGGACCCCGCTCACCATCCTAAATCAACCCGCCTGTGTGCCTTCAGCAGCTGCCAGTGGGAGAGGCGAGGAGGGAAAACTGCAGCACTGCAGAGGGGGGGGGGCACACCGAGGTCCAAGACAGCAGGGAGAAGAGGGGGCAGATACTAGTACCCATCCCCCTGCAGTGCAGCCGGAGGGAGAAAAGGAAAGTAGAAGGCGGCAGCGTTGCACAGGTCACAAGTGTCAGCAAAAAGGCAGGATCCCCCTTTTTAAACTGATGAGGCCTGGGCCCAGTACAGGGGGGCTGGCTGTACTGACTTATCAGACCTCAGATCAGCCACCATCGCATGCACTTCATACTCGGGTTGTGTGAATGAGCCCTTGTACTTTTCTCTTATCTCTTTTCCATATCTGCAGGCAGATATAATAGATATAAATAATGCAGCTCTACTTATTAAGGGCTCATTTTCACCTAATGCCGTTGAATGTGTTTTTGAACGCAGTGCAAACACACATGGAAGAAAACTGGATGTATTTCACTGATCCGAGTTTATATAATTGCTGTGCTTTTATGTGCATTTAAACAAAGCACAGCATTTTTTTGCACTGAAACACAAGTAAACTTGCCGTAAACGCAGCTCAGTAAAAAAAAAAAAAAAAAAAAGTAATGCCAATAATTCATTGTAAAAGAGCATAAACGCATACAAAATCACAAACTGAACAGCGATTGCAGAGTTAGCCCTAATACTCCATTTACTGTGTTTAATAATGCAGTATAAGTACTTGAATTCAACCTAGTGTCAGCCTCTTACAAACCCTGTACAGCAGAGCTCAGACTAGGAGAGAGAGAAGCAGCACAAGGAGCTAGTCAACTTCCTCTTATCATTCTGATAAGAGGAAATAGCAAAGTGACAGATGAGCTGATCATCAGTCTGCTGCTCTTCCTTTCACTGTCCAGTCACAGGTTGGGGAAGGGAAAAGACCTTGCAGCAGAGAAAAAATCAGGTCTCCTACCCCGCCTGCTGTAACGCTGCGCTGTGTAAATCTCAGGACTGGATGGACAGAAAAACAAATCCTTTGGCAGGTAAAACAGCTTCTTTATGTGTTACTCAAGTATTTAGCTGTTTGCCTGGAGATAAACGTTCTCATTCTCTCCTACAGTAACTGATTGGTCATATTACGTTAACGTCACTGTCCTTATCCATTACTGGAAATTTGTCTGCCTGGGTCACTGGCAGAGGGGCATCCCTGGGCTCTAGGGATCTGAGGGTAGCACAGTGGTGTAGTGGGTAGCACTCTTGCCTAGCAGCAAAAAGGGTCACTGGTTCAAATCCCGACCACAACACCATCTGCCTGGAGTTTGCATGTTCTCCTGATGTCTGCCTGGGTTTCCTCTGGTTTCCTCCCACACCCCAAAGACATGCTGGTAGGTTAATCGGATCCTGTCTAAAATTGGCCCCTAGTATATATATAAATGTGAGTTAGGGACCTTAGATTGTAAGCTCCTTGAGGGCAGGAACTGATGTGAATGTACAATATATATGTAAAGTGCTGTCTTTCTTTCTCTCTCTCTCAATCTTTTTCCTTCTTTCTTTCTTTCTTTCTTTCTTTCTCTCTTTCTTTCTTTCTTTCTCTTTCTTTCTTTCTTTCTTTCTTTCTTTCTTTCTTTCTTTCTTTCTTTCTTTCTTTCTTTCTTTCTTTCTTTCTTTCTTTCTTTCTTTCCTCTCTCTCAATCTCTATTTATTCTCCCTCTCTCTATTTATTTTCTCTCTCTCTTTCTTTCTTTCTTTCTTTCTTTCTTTCCTCTCTCTCAATCTTTATTTATTTTCTCTCTTTCTTTCTTTCTTTCTTTCCTCTCTCTCAATCTCTATTTATTCTCCCTCTCTCTATTTATTTTCTCTCTCTCTTTCTTTCTTTCTTTCTTTCTTTCTTTCTTTCTTTCTTTCTTTCTTCCTTTCTTTCCTCATAATAGGGTTACTGGTCATATTCTCTCTCTGTTTCTCACTTTTACTCTTTCCATCCTTCCCCCTTTCTCTCTCTTTATCTATCTCTTTGTGTCTTTCCTTCTCTCGCTCTCTTTTTCCATTCTGACTCTTTCTCCATCCTTCTCACTTTCTCCATTTGCTCTCTCTCTCTCTCTCTCTCTCTCTCTCTCTATCTATCTATCTCTCCTTCTTTCTCTGTCTCTCTTTTCTTTCTCTCTGTCTCATTTTCTCTCTCTCTCATTCTTTCTCTCTCTCTTTCTCCCTTTCTCTCTCTCTTTCTCCCTTTCTCTCTCTCTCTCTCTTCCCTCTTAATAATGACTATATACTTGTTTGATCTCTTTCTCCCTCCCCTCTATTACAATACTCTATAGGGATATGAAGGCTGTCTATACTGCTCTAAGCAGCTACATTTCATCAGGGTAAAAGAAAGAAATGAAAGCTCTGTCTGCCTGCTAATATCAATGTTAATAACAGGCATGCATTGTAACATTGTGTCTTTATCCTTGGAAACACATTTCCATTGTTAGTTCCACTTTAAATCACTATAATAAACCTGCACTCCCAATTCTCCCAAGTTACACGATTCTTGCAGACTTCCTCCTGCATATCAACACATTGGCCAATCAGAGCTGGCTTTGCACACTTTTGCAGGCACTAAGACAAGCTCCTCTATTGGGGGTTCATGCACAGTTCAGGCTGGTGCCAGGGACTGGGCAGATAAACTCTTGCTGTATTCTGCAGTACAGTTGCTCGTCTTTCTCCGCCAACTCGGAGAAAAGCTGCAGACCGATAGAAGGCAAGAGGCTTCCCTGCAGAGCTATTGTTGACTTCATCTGCTGCTTTTCATTAGAATGGCTTCGACTGAGCTGAAAGAGGAGCTGAACTGTTCCATCTGTCTGAGCATCTATACAGATCCTGCCATGCTGAACTGTGGCCACAACTTCTGCCGGGTCTGTATTAGCCGGGTCCTGGACACCCAGGAAGGAAACGGGCTCTTCACCTGTCCTGAATGCCGGGCAGAATTTCAGACTCGACCTGCTCTGCAGAAGAACATGAAGCTCTGCAACATCGTCGAATGCTTCCTGTCCTCCCGACCGGTACAAGAGCATGTTGGGATATTCTGCACCTACTGCGTCCACTGCCCTGTTGCGGCGGTCAAGACGTGCCTGCAGTGCGAGACCTCGCTGTGCGACGTCCACCTCCAGGCGCACAGCAAGTTGGTGGAGCACACCTTGACCGAACCCACCACGTCCCTGGAGAACAGAAAATGTCCCATCCACAAGAAGCTCCTGGAGTATTACTGCCCTGAGGATGCCACTTGCATCTGCGTTTCCTGCTGCGCCTTTGGAGACCATCGGGGACACCAAGTGGCGCTCCTCTACGAAGCCTCCAAGAAGAAGAAAGAGAAGCTAAAGCTGGTGATGACAAGGTTGACCTCAAAGGCGGCAGAAACAGAAAAAAGAGTGCAGAGCTTGCAAGAGCACAGGCAGAAAGTGGAGGAGAACGCAGCCGCCCTCACGGAACGGGTCAACCTGCTGTTTATGGAGATGCGGGAACAGCTGGAAGTCTTGGAGAAGAGAGTCCTCAAGGAGATCACCAGCCAAGAAGAGCAGGTCTCCCAACACGTGTCTGACCTCATCCAACAGCTGGAGATTGAGAAGGAGGAGCTGACTCAGAAGATGCACCACATTGAGGAGCTCTGCGGCCTCACCGACCCTCTGACTGTCTTGCAAGGAAGAGATGATATCGGCTACAACGATGAGCAGGGCGAACAGGAGGACAGAAAGAGGGATGAGAAAAAAGTTCACCCCATCTGCGACCTTGATGAAGGTCTGATTTCCGTGATCTTACATTCTTCCCTGAAGGACATTGTCACCTGTCTAAAGTCGAAACACGGCTTTAACATGCAGGTGGCCTCAGACATGCTCTTGGATGTGAACACGGCGGGGGACTACGTGGCCGTGTCGCGGAACTTAAAAATGGCTTCCTGGTCGGAGACAAAGCAGTGTCGCCCCAAGACACCCGAGAGGTTTGTGAACTACCACATTCTAAGCATCCGGATTTTCACGACCGGGCAAAATTACTGGGAAGTGGAGACCAGCGAGGCCGGTTACTGGATGGTAGGGTTGGCCTATCCCAGCATAGAACGGAAAGGGGACCGGGCTGTGACGGGCTATAACAAGAAATCATGGTGTCTGCGCATGTCGGATAAGACTCACTCGGCCATCCACGACTCGAAGATCAACCCCTTGTATCCGGATTCGGCCGTGCAAAGGTTGGGGATATATCTGGATTACGAGGCTGGCCGACTTTCCTTCTATCAGCTCAGTGACGCCATTAGGCACTTGCACACCTTCATTGCCCACTTCACCGAGCCCCTCCATGCTGCCTTCTGTGTTTATAACCATTCGTGGATCAGGATTAAGAGCTAAGACACCAGTTATGCCAAAAAAGGGTACCTGTCATTCATGGAAAGCAAGAGCAGAGCTTGACCATTATTCAAGATCTAGCCTGTCGGTACTTTGGGGACCAAAGGCCTGGCTGCAACCTGAGGTGTGGTGTGCAAGTTCCTTGCAAACTGATAGGCCGATTATTAGTTTATCCTACAATATGGCTGTTAAGTATGCTGGACAGGATTGGGTAAAAAAAAAAAAAAAACTATAATTTCATACTTTCCGAAATTTACTTTACTCTAAAACTCTTTTGAACTGGAAAGATCCTTCTACAGGCCGTCGCAAGTCTGCCTTGATGGAAATGTCCAATGGACAGATCATGATGGAGCTTTTGCAGAAATTTGACAGTTTTTAGAGTTTTTTTGTAAATGTTGCAGGCTTTGCTCTGGAAAGATTTTTCATAGGTCGCTCAAATATGACCCTTGAACCGAGATGTCAGCAGACCTGCACTTTTCCAGCTCCTTAGTTTTCTTAACAGTATTAAATAACAGAATCCCTTAGTTAAGAGTTTTCTAAGCAAATACACTATGGGGGTTGATTTACTGAAGGCAAATCCACTTTGCACTACAAGTGCACTTGGAAGTTCAGTCACTTTAGATCTGAGGGGTAGATCTGAAATGAGGGGAAGCTTTGCTGATTTTATCATCCAATCACGTACAAGCAAAAATGCTGTTTTTTTATTTTCCTTGCATGTCCCCCTTGGATCTACAGTGACTGCCCTTCTAAGTGCACTTGTAGTACAAAGTGGATTTGCCTTCAGTAAATCAACCCCATCGTTATTGGATGCTGCTATGCACACTCAAGAGCTTTGAGACAGTTGGGGGGAGGGGGGTTGATTTACTGAAGGCAAATAGACTGTGCACTTTGCAAGTGCTGTTGCTCCAGAGCTTAGTAAATGAGGTAATGTATTACATTGTAAAAGCTCTGAAAAGCAGCCAGGAAAAATGCCATCAGTCTTTTTTTTTGGGGGGGGGGGGGGGTAAAGGGAGTCTGAGTTAATTTTTTTTTTTTATGGTTGTCCATTTCTTTTCTCGGTGATGCGTTATTTTTTTTTTTAACACTTTCAGTAATCTGCCCTAATGTAAAGTTTAACACTTGTTGCTGCTTTCCTGTATTGTGTTCTGTCTTTTATGTTTTTATTGTGAATGCCTTACTCTAGATAGAGTAGAGTAAGTTTACCAAGGAATACACAATCACATACAAGGAACCCCCCCCCACCGAAAAAACAGCATTTTTTCTTGCACGTGATTGGATGGTGGAAGTCAGCAGAGCTTCCCTTCATTTACTAAGCTCTGGAGCAACTGCACTTTGCGGAGTGCAGCTGTACTTTGCAAAGTGCCCAGTCTTTTTTGCCTTTAGTAAATCAACCCCCATGGCATTATTAACATGAGGCCAGGCAGCTGACGAATAAGAAACTATTAAAGTGGTTGTAAACCTCAGTCATGAAATATGAACAAAGCACATCCCGCTATAGTGTGTACTTGTCTCAATCCAGAGCACTGTTGATTTACTAAAGGCAGATAGACTGTGCACTCTGCAACGTTCAGTTACTCCAGAGCTTAGTAATTGAGCAGAAGCTCTGCTGACTTCCACCAACCACAACACTACCTGCTTGGAGTTTGGATGTTCTCCCTGTGCCTGCGTGGGTTTCCTCCGGGGACTCCGGTTTCCTCCTACACTAAAGACATGCTGGTAGGTTAATTGGATCCTGTCTAAATTGTCCCTAGTATGTATGAATGTGAGTTTGGGGACCTTAGATTGTAAGCTCCTTGAGGGTAGGGACTGATGTGAATGTACAATGTATATGTAAAGCACTGCATAAATTGTGGGCGCTATATAAGTACCATAATAATAATAATAATCATCCAATCATGTGCAAGCAAAAATGCATTTTTTTTTGTTTTCCTTGCATGTGATTGGGTATTCTTTGCAAAGTGAAGCTTTATCTCATTTACTAAGCTCTGGAGCAACTGCACTTTGCAAAGTGCACAATCTATTTGCCTTTAGTAAATCCACCCCCTAAGTGTCTTTTCTGTCTACTGCCTTATTCCTCTGCTACAAACATGAGTCACTCCTGACAAGTGTTCCTGATACCAAGAGAAAAATGGTGACAGGGGAGGGAACTTCAGCACACTTCAGCCCGTGATTGACATCCTCAGCTCTGTACCTGTGTGCTGTGTGAAGGGGGGGGGGGGGGGTGTCCCTTCCCTCCAATCAACTCAGAGCTCTCTTAACTGATGTAACGGCAGGTGTCCCCCCCCCCCCCCTCCTCCCCTGCTTTTCACAGCTGAGAGATCCTGTGTAAATTCTGCACTTTAAATGGATGTAGGGGACAGATGTAGGGGACAGATGACTGCAGATAAACAGGTACAACTTATGTAGGAGGATTTGTTTCATCTCTATGTGTGTCACCTGAGCCCAACCAGCCACTTTACTGGGTATATGTGAAGGTTTACAACTGCTTTAGATGGATAGAATTTTAAATGAAAATTCTTAGGAAAAGACGATGAGATTATCAGACGAATGATCATCCGTCTTTTTTTTTTTTGCATGCTAATCTCAGATCAAATCCGATGAGTTTTCTAAAGTCACGAAAATTTGCGTACGGAAATTCGGAAGTGATGTCATGTGTTGTAATGCATTTGTATTGCATTTTCGAACAACAGCTGTACTGACTGAACGATCAGATTATCGCGCGATCGCTCCGAAATCAGTATATTTCTTACGATTTTCCGATTGTGTGTAGCGGGCATTAGGCTCCCATTCACATTTGGCGTTTTCGGATCTCGGGCAGAATCACTGCGATTTCAGATAATCGCAAAATGCATGTTTGGATGCCATTCTTTTTTTTTTTCTTTTTTTTTTTTGCCACATCAGTTAACTTTTATCCAGAGACTGTTTTCAGAGTGGTGTTCATATATGTCTCTACTCCAGTCACATCATTGTGGCCTTTCCAAGTTTACCCTTTTTTTTTTTTTTTTTTATAACTTTGAGTATTGTTACAGTATACATTACAGGATATATGTAATTGTAACAATGCCAAATTGCAAAGTGCATAGCGTACGTCCTGTGTCTCAAAAACCACTTAACCACGTACCCTCGTATTACTACTATGCGTATGCCATTCTTTTTCAATGGCAACTAAAATGCAGTGCAGTTTTGCTGCGACTATCACACGGCGAACCACAACATTCGAAGCTTGTCATCTAAAAAAAAAAAAGGAACAGGAGCTTCTTTTGGGGCCACAAGCTTCGCACGTTGCGGTTTGCAGCAATCGCTGCGTGACTTATCGCATGATAATCACGCCGAAACCACACCACGTTTAGGTGCCATTGAAAATGAATACGTTTTTGCGATCGTAGTGTGGTTTGAGAGCGCGGGCAGAATTGTAGTGATTCTGCCTGAGATCCCAAAATGCCAAATGTGAATGGAGTAGAGACGCACCGCAATTTTGGTGGCTGGAACGTCTCGGCAGGAAATGGTGTTATCGGCATTTTGCTGATAAGAGAAAAAAAGTTCAGATAATGGCGCTGAAATCGGACGTGATTTTACCACGATTTTACTGGGCTTATGATGTGTTTTTCATAGGTCATGTGACTCAAAAACCCCATCCAAAACATAACGGGTGCGTTATTGATGCGTTCTTGCTGCATTTCCAATGCATTTTAATAGGGAGGTGCGTTTTTGGTGCATTTTTTTTTTACTGACCAAAAATGCAGCGATTGGAATTTTTAACACCACAACGGAAACGCAACGGACCAGTGTGAAGACATAAGTAGAATTTAAAGGGATGCATTTTTCTTGAGATTTTCTTGCTAAAGGTGCCAAAAATGGTTGACAATAAATTCATATTTATTTCATTTATTCATGATATTAACCACTTCAGCCCCAGAAGATTTGGCTGCCGAATGACCAGGCCATTTTTTGCGATTCGGCACTGCGTCGCTTTAACTAACAATTTCGCGGTCGTGCGACGTTGCACCCAAACAAAATTGACGTCCTTTTTTCCCACAAATAGAGCTTTCTTTTGGTGGCATTTGATCGCCTCTGCATTTTTTTTGCGCTATAAACAAAAAGAGAGCGTCAATTTTGAAAAAAAAAAACACAATATTTTGTACTTTTTGCTATAATAAAAATTAATAAAAAATATAAAAATTATATTAAAAAAAAAAATAAAAAATAAAAAAATAAAAATTACTATAATAAAAATAATAAAAATATTTTTTTTTTCTCAGTTTAGGCCGATATGTATTTTATTATTTTTTTTTTTTACTAGTAATGGCAGTGATCTGCAATTTTTATCAAGACTGCGACATTATGGCGGACACATCGGACGATTTTGAGACATTTTTGGGACCGTTGTCATTTATACCGTGATCAGTGCTATAAAAATGCATTGATTACTGTAAAAATGTTACTGACAGTGAAGGGGTTAACACTAGGGGGCGATCAAGGGGTTAACTGTGTTCCCTATGTGTGTGTTCTAACTGTAGGGGGGAGGGGACTGATTAGAGGAAGTGACGGATCGTGGTTCCCAGCTATTAGGAACTCACGATCTGACCTTTCTCACAGAACAGAACAGGGATTTGTGTTGTTTACACACACACACGTCCCTGTTCTGCCTCTCGTGCCCGCAAACGCTTGTGGTCGGCGGTCATTGCGACTGTTGGCCACGAGCATCGGCACCCCCCGCAATGCAGCGGGCACGTGCTCGCGCCTGCTATCCCGATCCCGCAAGCCGACGTATAGCTAAGACGGCTCACGGGATCGTGCCGACCTGCCGCAGTATAATGACAGCGGCTGGTCGGCAAGCGGTTAATTAAAAAGTCCAATACAACTACATATAAAAATATATACTTTTTAAAAACGGTCATTTTTGGTTTTCGCCCAAGCGCGTCCTGCATTTTCGGCACCAAAATTTCCATTCGGTGCATTTGGAAAATTTTCAGACCATTTGTTTGTCATTTGAAATATTTTTTTTGCTTTTATAACATTTGATTTTGGAATGAATGGACAAAAAACACGATCACTGTTAGCAATTCATTCGAGGAAATTTTTTTCATCCTGCTGCCTCAAATTTTCTTCCCACTGAAGATTGAAAACGAACGACATATTGACCCCACTGATGATTAGAGAAATGAATTAACATTCTTAGAACTTTTTTTTTTTCCTAACAATTTTTATTTGCAGTTCTACCCATCTATGGCCAGCTTTAGACCTCTTGGCAATGACCCTTAACCACTTGAAGACCAGAAGACCAGGCATTTTCTGGCACTTTTTGTTTCCATATGAAAAAAAAAAAAAAAAAAAAATTATAAGACCCCAGATCCCTCCTTTGCACTTGAAAGCATTCAAAATGCCAAGATTGCTGTTTTTGAATACTTTAGATTTTCACAAATTAGCCGGTGACCATTCCCAATCAAGCCAGAGAGACTTCCCTTCCACCCGCCACTTATCCACTTAGTTAACATGTGCTCCCCCCTTTTAGGATATAATTATTGGCTAAAGAGCCCTGTAGCTTCCTTGCTTTATTTCCAATGATTTTGCACAAGATGGTCTCAAGGCTAGTGGTTGGGCAGTCAGGTCCACCAAAGAAAGTGAATGGTGAGGGACCACCAAGGTGCAAATGTCTCCGTGTACTTTATATATGTCGTCTCCCCTTAGGATTTAGTTGTAGTTTAGTTGACTTAGTTAGAAAAGTTTGTAAAAAAAAAAGTTATAAGTTCTATTAGTGTGCAGAGCCACGTTACCTTCAGCAGTGGTATGGAAGCAACCATAGATATCTAACCCCGTGTTGCTGGAAGTACAGTACTGAAACTATTAATTCTGAAATACTCTGCACTGCTGGAGGACTCTGCTCCTTCCTCCATCGAACTCTCCTCTCCTGAAATACTCTGCATGCTGGAGGACTCTGCTCCTTCCTCTATCTACTTCCTCTAAACCTCCATAGCTTGATTGGTTTATTTCCAACGATTTTGCACAAGATGGTCTCGAAGCTGGTGGTTGGGCAGTCAGGTCCACCAAAGAAGTTGAATGGTGAGGGACCACCAAGATGGAAACGTCTCCTTGTACTTTATACATGTAGTCTCCGTCTCCCCTTTAAAATTTTGTAGAAAAAAATTCAGAATTTGTTATCAGTTTGAACAGGAAATCTTTATTCGCATTAATCTGAAACGGTATAATAAAAAGAACAGGAATCATCTTATTACAAAGTTTATGTTGATAGGATTATGTATAGAAATACAACGCAGAGCATTCCAAATCTTTACTTTTCAGCATGTGATGTGTTGCCTGCCATGTGTTACGGATCTTTTCTGTTTCTTCAATAGAATGTACATGCTTGTCGAATTGGGAGGAATCATTTTTGTGTATATTTTAAGAAACAAATGTCTGCTTCTGAGCTATAATTTACTGTATCTTCAGCATCATTTATTATACTATTGTATGTGCATGAACATGTTTTATATGGTAATGTGTGTGCAGAGCCACGTTACCTTCAGTGGTATGGAAGCAACCTCAGATATCTACCCCATGTTGCTGGAAGTACAATACTAAAACTATTTCTTCCTTTATCTAACTCTCCTCTCCTTAAATACTCTGCACTGCTGGGGACTCAGAGAGGAAAGAAGCAGAGTCCTCCAGAAATGCAGAGTATTTCAGGAGAGGAGAGGTAGATAGAGGAAGGAGCAAACTCTCCTCTCCTAAAATACTCTGCTCTGCTGGAGGACTCTGCTCCTTAAGCTGGCCATACACCTATAGATTATCTGCAGATTTCTATGGTTAGATGGAAAAAGTGCAATAGACTTCTCCATGTTTGCTAAACTGTGTGGATGGAGGCATCTCCCACTTTTTCCATCTAACCATAGAAAATCTGCAGATAATCTATAGGTGTATGGCCAGCTTAACTCTAATTCTCCTCCCCTGAAATACTCTGCTCTGCTGAAGGACTCTGCTCCTTCCTCTAATTCTCTTCTCCTGAATTACTCTGCACTGCTGAAGGACTCTGCTCCTTCCTCTAATTCTCCTCTCCTGAAATACTCTGCACTGCTGGAGGACTCTGCTCCTTCTTCTATCTAACTCTCATCTCCTAACAATACTCTGCACTGCTGGAGGACTCTGCTCCTTCTTCTATCTAACTCTCATCTCCTAACAATACTCTGCACTGCTGGAGGACTCTGCTCCTTCCTCTAATTCTCCTCTCCTGAATTACTCTGCACTGCTGGAGGACTCTGCTCCTTCCTCTAATTCTCCTCTCCTGAAATACTCTGCACTGCTGGAGGATTAAGATATAGGAAGGAGCAGAGTCCTCCAGCAATGCAGAGTATTTCAGGAGAGGAGAGTTAGATAGAGGAAGGCGCAAACTCTCCTCTCCTAAAATACTCTGCTCTGCTGGAGGACTCTGCTCCTTCCTCTAGCCTAACTCTCCTCTCCTGAAATACTCTGCTCTACTGGAGGACTTTGCTCCTTCCTCTATCTAACTCTCATCTCCTTAAATACTCTGTACTGCTGGAGGACTCTGCTCCTTCTTCTATCTAACTCTTATCTCCTAAAATACTCTCCTCTGCTGGAGGACTCTGCTCCTTCCTCTAATTCTCTTCTCCTGAAATACTCTGCACTGCTGGAGGACTCAGATAGAGGAAGGAGCAGAGTCCTCCAGCACAGCAGAGTATTTTTAGGAGAGTAGAGTTAGATAGAGGCAGGAGCAAACTCTCCTCTCCTAAAATACTCTGCTCTGCTGGAGGACTCTGCTCCTTCCTCTATCTAACTCTCATCTCCTAAAAATACTCTCCTCTGCTGGAGGACTCTGCTCCTTACTCTAATTCTCCTCTCCTGAAATACTCTGCACTGCTGGAGGACTCTGCTCCTTCCTCTAATTCTCCTCTCCTGAAATACTCTGCACTGCTAGAGGACTCAGATAGAGAAAGGAGCAGAGTCCTCCAGCAGTGCAGAGTATTTCAGGAGAGGAGAGTTAGATAGACGAAGGGGCAGAGCTGAGTATTTTAGGAGAGGAGAGTTTGCTCCTTCCTCTAACTTAGATAGATTCCTTATCTAAGTTAGATAGAGGAAGGAGCAAACTCTCCTCTCCTGAAATACTCTGCTCTGCTGGATGACTCTGCTAATTTTCTCTATCTATCTCTCATCTCCTGAAATACTCTGCATTGCTGGAGGACTCTGCTCCTTCCTCTAATTCTCCTCTCCTGAAATACTCTGCACTGCTGGAGGACTCTGCTCCTTCCTCTATAACTCTCCTCTCCTCTCTTCTCCTCTCCTCTCTTCTCCTCTCCTCTGCTGGAGGACTCTGCTTCTTCCTCTATAACTCTCCTCTCCTCTCTTCTCCTCTCTTCTCCTCTCCTCTCCTCTCCTCTCTTCTCCTCTCCTCTGCTGGAGGACTCTGCTCCTTCCTCTATAACTCTCCTCTCCTCTCTCTCTCTTCTCCTCTCCTCTCCTCTCCTCTCTTCTCCTCTCTTCTCCTCTCCTCTCTTCTCCTCTCCTCTGCTGGAGGACTCTGCTTCTTCCTCTATAACTCTCCTCTCCTCTCTTCTCCTCTCCTCTCCTCTCTTCTCCTCTCCTCTGCTGGAGGACTCTGCTCCTTCCTCTATAACTCTCCTCTCCTCTCCTCTCTTCTCCTCTCTTCTCCTCTCCTCTCCTCTCTTCTCCTCTCCTCTGCTTGAGGACTCTGTTCCTTCCTCTATAACTCTCCTCTCCTGAAATACTCTGCACTGCTGGAGGACTCTGCTCCTTCCTCTTTAACTCTCCTCTCCTCTCCTCTCTTCTCCTCTCCTCTCCTCTGCTGGAGGGCTCTGCTCCTTCCTCTATGACTCTCCTCTCCTGAAATACTCTGCTCTGCTGGAGGACTCTGCTCCTTCCTCTAGAACTCTCCTCTCCTGAAATACTCTCCTGAAGGACTCTGCTCCTTCCTCTATAACTCTCCTCTCCTGAAATACTCTGCTCTCCTGAAGGACTCTTTCCTTCCTATATAAACTCTCCTCTCCTGAAATACTCTGCTCTCCTGAAGGACTCTTTCCTTCCTATATAACTCTCCTCTCCTGAAATACTCTGCTCCTTCCACCTTCCAGCTGAATGTCAGAACAGGAAATCTCTCGTCAGCCTAATACAGATGGTAACTCTGGATGTACGGTATTCTTTTAAGTTTAGGTTTGACCTGCATAACAATGCCGAGTCTAAAGCTGGCCATAGACTAATAGATTTTCTAATCAACATCTTACAAAAATTCCGAAAATGTCCTAGTACACTCGATGACCTCACAAATGTTTAAAAGTACTTTAGAATTTTCTCATCACTGTGGTGGACAACAAATGTTGATTTGACCCCATTAGAAAATTGAAGGAACGTTCTTAAAACCTACAATTTCTAGATAAATTCTACTACTAGTGTATGGCCAGCTGAACTCGGGAATGGGGACTTTGGAAAGCACAATTTGTATGGTTTTCACATAAAGAAGGTGTTGATGTGCTGTTTGTATTAGATACATTTATAAGTAAATTACTAAGAAATTTCAGGTGTTTTCTGCAAAGGAAAAAATGTACAAATCTTATAAGTAAACAGATTGTAAATATGGAAGGAATTATTTTTCGGAGTGGATGATACAAAGGTGTGTGTGTATGTATATAACAAATAAAAAAAATAATATGTAAATCGATAAGCCAAGAATCATCATCGTCACCTAGACCGGAGGTGTTGAAGAGATCTCCACAATGGGGACCTGACAGGGCTCCAACCCTTCCATACTGTATGCATATGCAGGCAAATATCCAAGCCACCTACCCCTATGCACTCACTATGTGTGGGTCTATGACCCTTATATTCCCTGACATCTACTGGTTTTCATCCCTCGATCAAGTCTTCTTCTCTTGCCAGCTAAGGCAATGTCCTTTCATGATGTCACCGCACTTGTGCCCCATTAGTTATGGACTAGCAAACAAACGTGTGTCGTCCAAGAGTGGTCAAGGTTGGGGATGGGAAAAGGAGGGGGTTAGGATGATGGTAACTGTGGTGGAGAGAGCAGGTGGATTGAGTGATGGCAGGTGCAGTGGTGATTAAAGGTCTGGGTGGCATGGGGGGCCTTGGATGCAGGCACAGTTGTGTGTTGGAAGGGGGAGGGGGGGTTTAAATGGTGAGGCAGATGTAAAAGTGGTAAGATTAGGGGTGGGTCAGGGCAAGAGCGGTGAGGGCAAGGGTAAATAGCTTAAGAGTGATGATGGCAGTGTTGGGGTGGTCAGGGCAAGAGTGGTGAGGATTGGGACAAGTGACGAGGACAAGAGTGGCTGACGAAAGGTCTGGGTGCGGTTCAGGGGTGTTGCGGGCACTGTTGCATGTTGTGGGTAGCTTGAAATGAATGGTGCGGCTGGGGTAAAAGTGGTGAAGGTAGGAGTGGGTGGTCAGGGCAAGAGTGGTGAGGATTGGGGATAAGTGGTGAGGACAGGGATGAGTGGGGGGTGGGAGTGGTGAAAGCTGGGGAGAAGGTGGTGTGCAGCACATTGACAATGGTTGGCAGTATGATCAATATATTTGTCCAACATGTTTTGGGGAGAGCTCAAGAAGCCCCCCCCCCCTTCATCCATGACTACCATCTGCTAAGTGTACCTACAGTATCTCTCAGCATATAATACAACACACTGAATATCCACTAAAGTTTGTAGTCCATCTGTTCGAGATTCTACCTGTAGAGCTAGCCCTTATGAAACCAGTGTCCCTAAGCCCCTGAAACGTATTGGATAAATATACTAATCTTGAACCTACTATTGGAATAAACTGGATTTCATTATTCTGGTTTGGCGCTCCTCTTCCTAAACACTTCCTCCAGGATTGCATTTTCTGTATGGAAACAACTCCTAACATCTGTCAAGGATGTGACAACTGTGTCTTCAGGAAATGTGAGAACATCTGTCTGTGCTCCATGTGTCATCATCTCAGCAAGACACCACCGGAGACCCATCTGCAGACATCCCATCTCATGGTCTTCATTGCTGTTCAGAAAGGAGTCGTTTACAGGGTAAGCGACCAATCTGTGACTTCTAATGCCCCCTGTGAAGCTGCCTATGGACACATTGCCTAACGATCCTTCCCCTGAGCAAATTGGGACATGTATGTACTGTATATACTCGTGTAGAGATCTTTTAGATACATTTACAGAGAACACCAAACCTTTTAGATCAGTTCCCAGCTAAAACATTTTTTCATTGTTGGGTAGAGTGGGCAAAGGTTAAATTATCTGGTAACATTTTCACACTTTTTTTTAGCCTATAAGGCCCTATTCACATGGGTTCTAGCAGTATGTACGGCCTTGGTGCCCAACAAGCGACTCATTCCATAGATACAGTGCGGAAATTAGTGTAGTCTTCTAGGACAAGGAAGTGTGTTATTCACGAGATTCCTAGACGAAAATAACCGCTTTGTGACCACCCACCTGCATTGTACTGCGGCCGGGTGGCCACTGTAGGCAAAGTGACGTACCCCTACGTCGCTGCCTACTTCCGGGTTTAGGATGTGCGCGAGTGCAAAATCTGGTGCAGTTCTGCATAGAAACCAATCAGCTTCCAGGTTTTTGGTTTTTTTTTTTCCATAAATTTTTATTGAATATCAAGTATAAGTGAATGTTTACAAACTGAACATTGTATAACTCATACAAGAAAACAAAAATGTTGTTGATAACAAAGTTATTCAGGTGATCACCTGTACCAGAGAGGGAGACAGGATGCACAACAAACGGGGAGTTATAGGAGCCTAAACTCCATTTGGCACATTGATAATGCGTTTAATCGTTGTTCTATAGATATATTCAGTTACCCTGCTTTGTCTGGTACATAAATGATACGAACACGGGAAAACTTTAGCAAGAAAATATGCATAAAGACTGAAAAGAGGGCGAAAGAGAGAAAGT